>OU452311.1:10420957-10753881 GCA_911728475.2 Pterostichus madidus
GCGTGGTGCGGCGGGGTGGGCTGACGTCATTGCTGAGCACGTGCTAAGATCTTTGCCCTCAGCTTCATTAGGCTAGCAGACACCTGCTCCATGCAACCGTTGCGTGTATCAGTCACGCGTCAGTGACCTATATCAAGCACGTGCAGTGACGGACATGTCTCAACTTGTTTTATGTAGGGTGGGAAATGCTTGTAGATTACGAAGACAGGTTGAAAACAAATACGTACAATATTTTCATCTTTTATTAAACCCAAAAACTTTTTTATTTACTAGGAGTATATATTATTAGGTGGATAGTCAGATGTATTGAACCGACTGATGATAATTTCATAAATATCAGGTACATTGAAACTATAAATAAGGCTATCAGTGTCTGTATGTAAAATTTCACTCCAAATCTATTCTTTACATATTTGAAAATTATATAAGTTTAGACAGATCTAGGAAACCCACATAAATGGGTTTATTGAATACAATTGACGTTTTACTTAGTTCTATATTTTTTTTATGCTGGCAGGTAAATAAGCTGCTATCTACTTAGGTTAAGAAATAAAGCAAATACTCCAAATCTATTCTTTACATATTTGAAAATCATATAAGTTTAGACAGATCTAGGAAACCTCACATTACAAGGGTTTATTGATACAATTGACGTTTTACTTAGTGCTATATTTTTTATGCTGGCAGGTAAATAAGCTGCTATCTACTTAGGTTAAGAAAAAAGCAAATACGTGCAATAATTTATTATTAAATTATATACATAATCATACATGTTTATTTACAATATCTGCTCATGTGACTGGTAAATATTTCGTTAGACGAATTTGGTGTATATCTCTTTACGAATGCACTTTACTAATTTGCGCAAAATATATCATCAGAAATAATTGAGCACCCCTCATGAATATTTAAATCAGGTATGATTGAAGAAATGATTAAAAAATAGCGATAATTACGGTGTACATCATGATACGGTTAGTGAAAAATCTAAATTGGGAAACAAAGA
Source organism: Pterostichus madidus (assembly GCA_911728475.2). Classification (NCBI taxonomy): domain Eukaryota; kingdom Metazoa; phylum Arthropoda; class Insecta; order Coleoptera; family Carabidae; genus Pterostichus; species Pterostichus madidus. The sequence continues at coordinate 10,421,964 of OU452311.1, forward strand.
ACTAACAAGACTTAGTAATTGGTATATTGCACCTCAGCATTCGCTACTTGGGAAATGACGAATTCATATGCTGATGAATATGAAATAGACGAATAATTGCATCACCTATAATTAATACGGATGAAAAATATGTGGAATTAGAAAAAATTGCTGTTAAACTTAATGAGCATATTAAAAAGCAAATGCAATTATACTTGAAGTTAGCAGCGATATAGAAGCAAGAAATCCGCATAAATAGCTTGTATCTCAAAATGTTCAAAAATTAAGCAGCATATTGTGGATGAATTGCCATAAGCCAAGTTGAATAAATTTCAACAGAAGAAGAAGAGTAATTAAGGGTTAGATGATTTATTTCAAGCTGATTTAGTTGAAATGATTCCATATGCTCGAGAAAATTACTTGATATTTCTGCAAGTATGTGTGAGCTGAAGCAGTTAAAAATAAGACAGGTGAGGATATAAGTAAAGTAATTTTTAATACAAATAATCGCATTTATATCCTATTAAATTTTGGTTATTTTGAAATTGTATTTTGGACAGTGCCCCCACTGACTGCAATTCTATTTTAGTACCTTGCCATGTTTATCGCGATTATTGCAACACAGTAGTTTACATCAAAGTATTTGAACAGAGCCGGTTTAAATCTGTTTTGTGTTTTAGAACACATTATTTAATCTACATCGTTAAATGGTTGTTAGAATACAGCGCTGTATTTTTTATCAGTACCCCAAACACAAGTTATACACTCATTATTTTACACCTACCCTACCAGAAATGGCTTAAACTTAATATTGAAAGAGCTGGATATGTAGATCTGCGTCCTTTTTATTTTAAAAACAAACTTTTTTGTAGTTTATTGGTTTTATTTTAAAAATACCTATTAAATTCTAGTTAGTTTAAAATTTTTGTTATATATTGTCAGCATTGTACCAAAAAGAGTTTGAAAAATACAACACTGTATTTTGCGCCACAGCAATTTATTTAGTACTTTGCCAAAACACGCGAATATCTGCGATTATTGCAACACAACAGTTTTGAAATTTTTACATAAAAACCATATTGAATAATTATGAAACATGTGATCTTCATAATCGGCTATAAATAATTTACACCCTACGGTTTCTAACTCACTAGTAACATTGACTTCACACTGTGTTTTGCAATGACCTCATATATCGTTGATTTACAAGGTTTTAAATTACCTAAAAATAATGAGTTTATTTGCAAAGAAATTGTTGTTTTAAATATTAATAGTGGTGAACTTAAATCAGAAACATTTGCTCCTCCTATTCCATTGCCCGAATTGAGTGGAAAAGATAGACATAACGCACTTTGGATGGTAAAAAAATATCGTAATTTAGAGTGGAATAGTGGATGCGTATCGTACACGAATATAAAAACTGCGTGTTGTAATTTACTGCATGAAAATGGTGAAACAGATAAAATTTATGTGAAAGGTGAGGAAAAGCTAAATGTTTGCGAAGTTTCATCTGGCATGCAGTAATTAACTTAGAAAATTGCCCTGCATTAACTGAATTATATACGCCATTACAAGTTGACTATTGCAATTTACACATAGATAATTGTGGAGTACGAAACGTCAAAGCCTTACATAAATGGTTTAAAATGCGATTTAATATATTTGAACCATTTAAATTATTTTATGAGAATGGCGGAATCCTACACTTTATGCGAGCTGAAGAAATTGGTTATCTCCCAATGGAATTTGTAATGATTTATGCGGAGAAGCAAATTGAAGAACAATGGACAAGGTTTCCAAACTCCTGGCAAGAAAATAAGCAGTTTCAACAGTACCAGAGCTGTTGGGAGCATTACACATCAGACAATTTTAGAGATTCAACTGGAGGTTCAGTAACGTTAATAAAAGATTGTATAATGTGTAAAAATTGTAAAATGTAATATTCTAAATATATCAACGGTAACGGTTTTGCGAAACGGTAGGAATATAACCTTGTGCTGACAGTAAAGAGAAGATTTTGTTTAAATAAGAGTATACTATTCTATCAGTTGATCAGATCTGTTCGTTTAGCAGTTGATCAGTTCGTTTATATGATAAACAAGATATAATTCGTGAATATTTTAGTATGGAGCGTCATAAAGCTATAGACTGTTTCTATATACATGTCATATTTATACCCGATAAAACATTAACAGCAACAGCAGCAGCAGTAGTATGACTTTCACTACATCTATCACAGATGTAAACAAGTTAGTGTCAATTAAAGAACTTTGTAGTCTTGAAACATTGGAAATTGGGGAAATAATAACAACAAAAATTAGTTTCAAATAAATTTATTAAAAGTTAAAATATTTAGAATATTACATTTTACAATTTTTACACATTATACAATCTTTTATTAACGTTACTGAACCTCCAGTTGAATCTCTAAAATTGTCTGATGTGTAATGCTCCCAACAGCTCTGGTACTGTTGAAACTGCTTATTTTCTTGCCAGGAGTTTGGAAACCTTGTCCATTGTTCTTCAATTTGCTTCTCCGCATAAATCATTACAAATTCCATTGGGAGATAACCAATTTCTTCAGCTCGCATAAAGTGTAGGATTCCGCCATTCTCATAAAATAATTTAAATGGTTCAAATATATTAAATCGCATTTTAAACCATTTATGTAAGGCTTTGACGTTTCGTACTCCACAATTATCTATGTGTAAATTGCAATAGTCAACTTGTAATGGCGTATATAATTCAGTTAATGCAGGGCAATTTTCTAAGTTAATTACTGCATGCCAGATGAAACTTCGCAAACATTTAGCTTTTCCTCACCTTTCACATAAATTTTATCTGTTTCACCATTTTCATGCAGTAAATTACAACACGCAGTTTTTATATTCGTGTACGATACGCATCCACTATTCCACTCTAAATTACGATATTTTTTTACCATCCAAAGTGCGTTATGTCTATCTTTTCCACTCAATTCGGGCAATGGAATAGGAGGAGCAAATGTTTCTGATTTAAGTTCACCACTATTAATATTTAAAACAACAATTTCTTTGCAAATAAACTCATTATTTTTAGGTAATTTAAAACCTTGTAAATCAACGATATATGAGGTCATTGCAAAACACAGTGTGAAGTCAATGTTACTAGTGAGTTAGAAACCGTAGGGTGTAAATTATTTATAGCCGATTATGAAGATCACATGTTTCATAATTATTCAATATGGTTTTTATGTAAAAATTTCAAAACTGTTGTGTTGCAATAATCGCAGATATTCGCGTGTTTTGGCAAAGTACTAAATAAATTGCTGTGGCGCAAAATACAGTGTTGTATTTTTCAAACTCTTTTTGGTACAATGCTGACAATATATAACAAAATTTTAAACTAACTAGAATTTAATAGGTATTTTTAAAAATAAAACCAATAAACTACAAAAAAGTTTGTTTTTAAAATAAAAAGGACGCAGATCTACATATCCAGCTCTTTCAATATTAAGTTTAAGCCATTTCTGGTAGGGTAGGTGTAAAATAATGAGTGTATAACTTGTGTTTGGGGTACTGATAAAAAATACAGCGCTGTATTCTAACAACCATTTAACGATGTAGATTAAATAATGTTGTTCTAAACACAAAACAGATTTAAACCGGCTCTGTTCAAATACTTTGATGTAAACTACTGTGTTGCAATAATCGCGATAAACATGGCAAGGTACTAAAATAGAATTGCAGTCAGTGGGGGCACTGTCCAAAATACAATTTCAAAATAACCAAAATTTAATAGGATATAAATGCGATTATTTGTATTAAAAATTACTTTACTTATATCCTCACCTGTCTTATTTTTAACTGCTTCAGCTCACACATACTTGCAGAAAATATCAAGTAATTTTCTCGAGCATATGGAATCATTTCAACTAAATCAGCTTGAAATAAATCATCTAACCCTTAATTACTCTTCTTCTTCTGTTGAAATTTATTCAACTTGGCTTATGCAATTCATCCACAATATGCTGCTTAATTTTGAACATTTTGAGATACAAGCTATTTATGCGGATTTCTTGCTTCTATATCGCTGCTAACTTCAAGTATAATTGCATTTGCTTTTTAATATGCTCATTAAGTTTAACAGCAATTTTTTCTAATTCCACATATTTTTCATCCGTATTAATTATAGGTGATGCAATTATTCGTCTATTTCATATTCATCAGCATATGAATTCGTCATTTCCCAAGTAGCGAATGCTGAGGTGCAATATACCAATTACTAAGTCTTGTTAGTTCTTTGTTTCCCCTAACCGTATCATGATGTACACCGTAATTATCGCTATTTTTAATCATTTCTTCAATCATACTGATTTAAATATTCATGAGGGGTGCTCAATTATTTCTGATGATATATTTTGCGCAAATTAGTAAAGTGCATTCGTAAAGAGATATACACCAAATTCGTCTAACGAAATATTTACCAGTCACATGAGCAGATATTGTAAATAAACATGTATGATATGTATTATAATTTAATAATAAATTATTGCACGTATTTGCTTTTTTCTTAACCTAAGTAGATAGCAGCTTATTTACCTGCCAGCATAAAAAAATATAGCACTAAGTAAAACGTCAATTGTATTCAATAAACCCTTGTATGTGAGGTTTCCTAGATCTGTCTAAACTTATATGATTTTCAAATATGTAAAGAATAGATTTGGAGTATTTGCTTTATTTCTTAACCTAAGTAGATAGCAGCTTATTTACCTGCCAGCATAAAAAAAATATAGAACTAAGTAAAACGTCAATTGTATTCAATAAACCCATTTATGTGGGTTTCCTAGATCTGTCTAAACTTATATAATTTTCAAATATGTAAAGAATAGATTTGGAGTGAAATTTTACATACAGACACTGATAGCCTTATTTATAGTTTCAATGTACCTGATATTTATGAAATTATCATCAGTCGGTTCAATACATCTGACTATCCACCTAATAATATATACTCCTAGTAAATAAAAAAGTTTTTGGGTTTAATAAAAGATGAAAATATTGTACGTATTTGTTTTCAACCTGTCTTCGTAATCTACAAGCATTTCACACCCTACATAAAACAAGTTGAGACATGTCCGTCACTGCACGTGCTTGATATAGGTCACTGACGCGTGACTGATACACGCAACGGTTGCATGGAGCAGGTGTCTGCTAGCCTAATGAAGCTGAGGGCAAAGATCTTAGCACGTGCTCAGCAATGACGTCAGCCCACCCCGCCGCACCACGTCACCAACCGTCGTCACCACCAACCGTCACCACCAACCGTCACCAGCCGTCACCACCAACCGTCACCAGCCGTCACCAAACCATCACCCTAGCCACGCCCTCAGCCACACCCCCTCCCCGCCAGGCCACCGCCACGTCACCGCCAACCGTCACCACGCCGCCAACCGTCACCACGCCGCCAACCGTCACCAGCCGTCACCAAACCACCACCCTAGCCACGCCCCCTCCCCGCCGCCGCCACGCCATCACCATTGACGGCCGCCATTTTGAAATATGAGCCAGAACTCTCTCTGTTTCCCTACTTATATAATAAATTATTTTATTTTATTGATAATAATATGTATATTGATATAAATTTTGATCTTATTTCATCTTTTTAATTCGTCACTAAATTTATATTTAATCTAAAAATTATCAGACTTTTTACTTAAATAGTAAATTATAGTATTCTCTTTTAGAAGAAATTCCAGTCAACCATTGTTATTTATAAAATAATTATATTAATGAAAATCATTACTTAATTGATAAATACTTTTATTGATTATTAAATGTATATATACATTTATATTTTAATAATATATTTATATATATATATATATATATATATATATATCTATATATATATATATATATATATATATATATATATATATATATATATATATATATATATATATATATATACGTAGAAATACATAACAATCCAGCATACATATATATATATATATATATATATATATATATATATATATATATATATATATATATATATATATACATATATATATATATATATATATATATATATATATATATACATATATATAAATATATTATTAAAATATAAATGTATATATACATTTAATAATCAATAAAAGTATTTATCAATTAAGTAATGATTTTCATTAATATATATATATATATATATATATATATATATATATATATATATATATATATATATATAAACATTTATTAATATGAAAATTAATATTTATTATTGTATATTAAATTTTTATTGACAAAAGTTAAAATCACGAGAAAATCAATATATGTATTTTTCCGAAATTTAAAAAGTTTCGACGATATTCGCGAATTTTCATTTTTTTTGACCCAATTTTGTGTTTATTTTAAACTTGTTAACAAAAATAAGATATCTCAGAAATTAAATTTAGTAACAATAAAATTGTAAATTTTTTAAATTTTAAACTAAAAAATATACAATTTTTTTTTATACTTCTACCAAAAAAACATTCTAATAAAGATTAAATGAAATGCCTGATTTAAAAGGGTTATTTTGATAGAATAAATTATGTAAAATTTTACCTTCATTAAATCTACATTTAATAGAATTAAACTATTCCCAAAACCTGAATAGGTTTGGAAATTAATTTACTTTCTTTTATTCCATTATTAAAAGAAAAAATAATCCATACTCAACTGAATCATCTATTAAATATTTTCTTGTTCAAGCTTTAGCTTCAACAATATTTTTATTTTCTATTTTAATAATTATAATATTAAAAAATACAATTAATAATATCTTAAATATTGATATATTCTTAATAATAATAATTAATTCATCACTTTTATTAAAAATGGGAGCTGCCCCCTTTCATTTTTGATTTCCTGAAATTATTGAAGGAATAAATTGAATTAATAGATTAATTTTAATAACATGACAAAAAATTGCACCCATAATATTATTGTCATATACTATTAAATTTTCTAATTATATTATTATTATTATTATTATTATTATTACAACTCTAGTAGGAAGAATTAATGGAAACCAAACTAGATTACGAAAAATTATAGCCTATTCATCTGTTAATCATTTAGGATGAATATTAAGATCATTTCTTAATAGAGAGATAATTTGATTATTATATTTTTTTTTCTATTCATTTATTTCATTAACATTAATTTTAATATTAAATTTTATATCAGAACCTTATAACCAATATATATATATATATATATATATATATATATATATATATATATATATATATATATATATATATATATATATATATATATATATAATAATAATAATAATAATAATAATGATTTATTTGTTAAAGGCACTGCCTATACAAAAGGATTGGTAAAAGTTTTTTGTTTTAGTTAGTACATTATATGTTTACACGTATTATTTCATTAGTTAATGATTGAGATGCTTATATGTTCATGGCAAATGCTCGTAATTTTACAGCAGTCATCACGAAGTTGTAGATGTCATATAGTTTGGCAGCATTATGGCTTCGTAGCAGTGTGATGAGGGGATTTCCTTCTCTGGATGGGAGTAGGTGCTTCTCTAGGTAGAATGCTCGGGTTGCAGAGTACAGTGGGCAAGCGAACAGAAAGTGGGAGAGATCATCAACTTCTAAACAATTACAGACAGAACATATATTGTTATTGTCAAATTTATGCGCGATACCTTTGACGTAAATTTGAGCGGTGTCGCGTGTTGATGCTACTCTCAGCTGGCTGTAAATTTTCGTGACATTGAAGTTGGTATTGTCATGCAGATATGATCTTTCTGTTCCGTTGTTGTTTAATTCCTTATAAATTGTGCTGTATGTTGAATTTGATACTCTATTTTGATCTTCTGTTTTAGAGAGTGTGCACATTTTACCTAGTAGTTCGTCGGTGTGCATTTCCAGGGCGGTATAAGTCTGTTTATTCCATATGTGTAGGCATTCTATTTTATTAAACATGTCTTTTATATTTGTTATCCAATTATATTTTGGTATGTTTCTTTTACGTTTGTCCAAGTTGATTAATTTATCGTAACATAGTCTGGGATATCTGCTAGTGTTCATTAAAAGTAGCTTCTTGCAGTATGCCAGTATAGATTTAAATATTATGGCTTCTAGCTTATGTTGACCGGTTTCTGTGCGAACTATATAGTTTGGGGTGTATCTCGACCAGTTATATATATTTTTAAAGAAACCTACTTGTATCTTCTCTAGTTCGTTTATATATTGCAGACTATAGATTTCCGCACCATACAGTAGAGTAGGAAGGACGACTGCATTGTAAAGTTTGATCCTAGTTTCCCATGATGTTACTTTGGTTTTCATCATGAGGTTTTTTATGTTTCCTGAGGCACACCTTGCTTTGCTAATCATACAGTCTTTTGTTTTTTTGTAAAGCCCTGAACTTGTAAGCGTCAGTCCTAGATAGACGTACTCCTTTGTAATCTCAATTTCCTTACTCTGGCAGTGGAAGCGATTTTGTATTGCTCGGGGTCGGCCTGTGTAGAATTTCATAATTTTGGTTTTGTTGTGGTTGATGTTTAGGTTGTTTTTTTCGTTGTATGTTTCTAGACATTTTAGTTTTCTGTTAACGTCATTGAGACTGCTGCTCAGGATGACTATGTCGTCAGCATACATTAGCATAAGAATATCCGTGGTCTGATTTATGTATATTCCCTCTATGCCTTGGCTCCTAAAGTGATCTTCAATATCTGCTGTGAAGAGGCAAAATAAGAGAGGGCTTAGCGTATCTCCTTGGAGGACTCCTTTAGTTATATCTATGGGTTCTGAGATTTCGTTGTCGATCTTTATAATAATGTTTGCGTGTTTATATATATTCCTCATTAATCTTATTAGTTTTCCGCTGACTCCTAACATAAAGAGTTTGCTCCATAGTTTCGCATGGTTCACAGAATCAAATGCTTGTTTAAAGTCCACAAATATTGCGTATGTTTCCAGTTTTTCGATTATTCGTGTCTGTATGATTGCGTTTAACGTAAATAAATTGTCTAGGCAGGAGCGTCTTTTCCTGAATCCGGATTGAGATTCTGGGAGCACATTGAAGCTTTCCGCCCAAGTTTCGAGTCGCCAGCTAATAATTTTGGTCAGGAGTTTTAACATCGTGTTCATCATCGCTAAACCTCTATAGTTAGAGGGATTGTTCTTGTCACCTTTTTTATGGACGAGAATTAGATAGCTTCTTGCTAGTTCTTGTGGTATATCTTCTAGCTCTAAACATTTGTTGAGAAATGTTTGGAGTGTTGAGATCCAATCTTTGTTTAACGATTTTAGCATTTCGTTAGATATAAGATCCGGGCCTGGGGTTTTATTATTTTTAAGCGAGTGTGTTACACGAAGCATTTCGCTGCTGTCTATATCGGTGTCCAGGAAGGGGTCTAGTACACTTACATAAGTTGTGTCTACATCTACAGTGGGTTTGTATACTTCTTTATAGAATTGTTCCCATATATGTATGCCTATTGTATCTGAGCTTTTGGTTTTGGTGTTTTGTTGTTTGTATAGTCTCCAGAATTGTTTGCTGTCGCATATGTTGTTCATGCATTCCTGTATTTCAATCTTGTACTTTGCTTTCTGTTTATGAATAAGAGTTATGTAAATTTTTTTGTCTTCCAGGTATTTGGTCATGTTAACGTTGCTTGTCCTATCTTTTGAGTATTTCATGTAGCTTTTTCTTGTATTTTGTTTTGCGTTCTTGCATTCTTTGTTGTACCAGGGTTTATTTTTACTAAGCCTATGTTTTGTTTGTATGTTGTTTATTAGACCCAAGTCTTCGGAGACTTTGTAAAGTGCATTTTTTATTGTATTATATTGGTCTCTGTGGGTGCTTTGTGTAGTGGTGGAAAATTCAGATGTTTGCGTTTCCATTTTTTCTTCGAATTCTTTTGCTTTTTCAGTTTTCCAGGTGATTCGCTGTAAAGTTGGGGTGTTGCGTTTTTGGTTGCTTTCAGTAGAGTTTTTATAATTTTGATTCTGATATATGTATAGTGTAAGTTTACACAATAAGTGATCTGATATGAGGATTTCTTTTTCTACATGGAAATCTTTTATGAGGTGTATACTGTTAATATTAATCCACGTATGATCAATGATGCTTTGGCCAAGTTTACTTATGTACGTCGGTTGGGCTGGAGTATCACTACAAGTTCTTCCATTTAAGGCATAGAACCCATATGTTTCCATGGTCTCTATCAATGTTTTGCCTTTTCTGTTTACTTTGTTATCTGAGATGCGATTATAATTTATTTCTGTTGCTTCGAACGTTTTTTCTTCCGCCTGGTTTAGGTTACCTATTTGGGCATTGAAATCTCCTCCTATGATTATTGGTGTACTTGGGTTTGTTTCTGTTATTTCTCTGATAAGATTTGAGAATAATTCAGTTGTCATGGTTACATAGTCGTAGCTTGGGGAAAAGTATATGAATATTAAGATAATAGTTTCATTGCTGTGTGAAAAAGCTAGTTTACCAGCGAGCCAATGAGCAGTTTTGTTTATGATTGTCAGAGAACAGGAATTCTGTTTGGTGTATATTGCCAGGCCACCTACTGCACGTCCTCTGCTGGCATCTCTAATTGCTGGGCTATGATGTTGGTCATATTTTTTAAGGAAGTTAGGTTTTATTTGATCTGTTTGTTCCACCCAGGTTTCACAGACGCATATTAAATCCATTGTTAGTAAATAATTAATCTCCTGTTTCTCTAACATATTAAAGTGTTTATATCCCTGCATATTCCAAAAGGATAATGTTTTTTGTTCGCTAGTGTTATGTGAGTTTATATTGTTTATTGGTTCATCTATTTTGCTTTTGTGTCTTTCTTCGTTCCCGGGTTTTTTGACGTTGATAGAGCTCGTAGTCTCGTTTGTATGAGATTGTCTGTTTTTGGTTGTGCGTTTTTGTTTTTGTTCCTCTTTTCAGATAATGTTGGGGTGTCTAATAATTCCGAGTTTATCTCAGTTATTTGTTGGTTTCTTGCATCTCTGCGATTACTTGTTTCACCTTCTTCATATTCCGGTTGTGTGCCATTAAAATCGTTGGGTGAAATAGATTTTCTTCTTAGATCTGATGCGTTTTCTTTTGTTACTTCCTTGTCTTCTTGGGGGTCGTGGTTATCATTTTTTTTCTGGAAATCTTCAACAGTATATTTTGTTCCATTGATGTATAGTCTATTGAATTTTAGCATAGCTTTATATCCCTTTTCCCTAGCTTGGAAGAGATGTGGTTTCAGGATTTTCCTGTCTTGGAGAATTGCAGGGGAGAAGTCTTCTTCAATAAAGATTTTGTTTTTTCGTAATAGCCGTGTGTTTGCTAAAATTTCTTCTTTAATTCTTTTGCTGTTTAATTCTATCAATACAGGTCTAGTTTTACTTTTATCAAATTTCCCTAGTCTCTTCACGCATTCTGTGCTGTTCTTATTTATGTTTGGTAGCTGTAATATATCGGAGAGAATTTTTGTTATAGTTTGTTCTAGGTTTTCTTTCTCATCTTCTTTTATTCCGAATAATATTAAGTTTCTTTCTCTTATTTTATTTTCTAGGTATTCGATTCTTTTGTCTTTTGCTATTATTTTTTGTTCTATTTCTTCAAACTTGCGTTCATTCTCTTGAGAGATGTTTGAGATTTTATTATTTAATTTGCTGATATCAGTTTGTATTTTTCGTATGTTCTCGTTTAGCGGGTCTAGTTTATCTTCTAATAGTTTCCTGATGTCTTCGATTGTTGCCATATTTTATTTTTGCTATAGTTGGGGACACTGGTTTTGATGAGTCTGCGTGCGCGCGACTCAATTAAATTTACGTCTCTTAGCGAAATCACGCCTGACCTTGATAGGATAAATCACTGGTTTTTATTGTTTTTTACTGAATAGCTTGACTCCCCTTATTATTATTTTGTAAGCTGAATATTGTTTGTTGATATTATATCCATTCTTTCAATTTATGTATATGTTGTTATTGAGATTTTTCACTTTTAGGTGCACAGAAACAGATATACACAACTACGTTGCCGAAGCCACTGTTACCAATATTATATATATATATATATATATATATATATATATATATATATATATATATATATATATATATTATATATATATATATATATATATATATATATATATATATATATATATATATATATATATATATATATATAAATTATATTATTAAACAAATTAACTTTGTTTTTAAAAAGTATTTATTTTACTTTAAGAGTTCCTACTAGTACAGATTCTGAGCTAAGACTAACTTAAAACATACAAAGAAGATCCCATCGTTAAACTACAACTACGTATAATGTAATATGATAATTCTACATAAAGTCACGTTCTTAAAGTATTCATTGTCTATGTCAGCACTATTCCGCACTATAACTCCTCCCTTCTTCAGAAAGGAGCACCTCCTGGTAGCTCGATTTGTTCTTCTTCCGATTTCGAATTGATGATCGGTTTTCTTAGTTTCCTTGATTTTATCCACTTTATTAATAAGTACAGTCCAATTATTATTATTAACAGATACAACATAACAGTCCATACACTTGGCACATGGATGTTGATGGCTTCTTCTTTAATAGCGACTACAGGGTTTAATGAGATGTCTTCTAGCTTCACAGGGTTTAAGTTTATTGAGAAATTTGTTAATGTCGAAGTATTAAGTGCGAAATTTAATTTTGGCAAAATTATAGGTTGTCCTTGTTCTTTATTCAAAAATATTAATTTTTGTCAATTATATATTATTTCACAATTATTATCATTTTTTACTAAATAGATTCCGCGTAGAGTTTTGATATTTCCTTCGTCTAAACATTTAAGAGTTATTTTATCTTCATAAAGGAATATTAATAAATACTTGTTAATTTCCGGAATTACTTCGATATGGTTTTCTTTTATATTAATTTTAGAATAGTGACACTGAGTCGAGGATTGTTGTTGTAAGATTTCTTGTTCACATGATGACTGATGGTGGTTGTAGAATTTATTTGGGCACTGATAAACCTTGGTGGTAGTACATATGTCATTTAGAGGCATTATTTCAGTATTAGATTTTAGAAAGTATCTTGCACTTGGAATAATCGTTACAAATTCTGAATCGTGTATTGTTGGTATAGGATATAAGTAAAACAATTCAAAGTCTTTTTCAAAGTTAATGGGAATTGATATTAAATAAATTATTTGGGATTGTTCAACTTTACAGTCTACTTTTAATAATGATTCAAATTCTAAAATATTTTCTGGTTTTGGTTCGAAAGGTAATTGGGATTTATAATATTTAGAGATCTTTTGCAATTCGGATAATAATTCATTTGGATGTATTATACTGGGGTGTAATGTTCTCAATTTACAAAAGGTGATTGAGTTTTCGATATCTTGTAGGATGTCTAGGATCGAGTTATAAAGGATTATTAATTGATCGTAAATGATTTTTGCAAAAAGAATATCTTGGATATGCATGTTATTTATTATTTCACTAAGTTGTAATATTTTAGATTTCAAAATAGCTTCATTATGTTTTATGTCTAATATAGTATTATTAAAATTTGTTATAATTTGGTGGTTAACCGAATAAGCTAATTTTAATTGCTTTTCTAAATTGTGTTCATTCTTTTGCATATGGTTTAATATTTTATCGTATCTTTTTCCGTCTTCTGCATCTAAGTTGCCAGTAACGGCTTTGAAAATTGATCCCAATCCATCTATTAAGCCTCTTTTGTTTCTATTTTTATTTGTATGGAATTCGATGTTATCAATTTTATTATTAATATTTGTCCGAATGAATTCTATTATGTTGATATAGTTGTCAAGTTCATGTAAATATTTCGAGTTATTGGATATCGTTATTTTTAGATCATTATATTGATTGTTTAGGTTGTCGTATTGTTCGAAAAGGGGTTTAAGGTTGTAGTAGTGAATGAGTGTATGTGTTGCTTTTTCTAATTTGGCCGGGCCCAGTCTAATAGGTAGTAATCCAATATTTTCTGTTATGTTTTTGATGATCGATCCTTGTCCCAATGTGAACAGCCTGGAAGAGTATTAAATTGATAAGTCTTTTTTCTAGGGCGTTTTATATTCGAAAGATGAATTTTTTCCCTTGTATTCCCGTGTTTAGTTTCTAATTGAGCGGTTTTTAAATTTTTATTAATCGATTTTAATTTCTCAGATTTAAATTTATTTTTTGTTTTTTGTTGTTTTTGCTTATTTTTTACAAAAACTTCTTTAGGAATTTTGGGTAATTCTTCTCTAATTTCATTACATTTACTAATTATTTTTTCTTTATTTTGCAAAATTTTGTTATTAATAGTTTGATATAAAATTTTAGTTTTATTTCTATGATTTTCCATGTAATTATTCACAAGTTGCTTATCAATATCTATATTGAAGGGGGAATTTGTTTCCAGGTGACCTGATATTATTTCAGATGGTTTTACTTTCGTAACAGAGTGAATTGTATTGTTGTATGCCAAAAGAGCATAGTTTACTTTAGTTTCAATTGTTTCTTTAGAAAATTCGGTCTGATTGTTGAACAGTCTAATGTGTTCTATGAGTGTCGAGTGGAAGCGTTCTATTATTCCGTTAGATTGAGGATTTTGTGAACTAATGAAATGAGTATGAATTTTGTGTATATCTAACAGTTCTTTAACAACTGAGTTTCTAAATTCTAGTCCATTATCAGAAATAATTTGTTCCGGTATTCCGTGATGCGTGAAGTGTTTTATTAAATTATTAGCTACTTCAATTCCTTGCCCGGAATTAAGTTTATATGCTTGTGCGAATTTAGAAAATGAGTCAACTATTGTTAAAAATTTAAAGTTCTCTAGTGTTATCGTATCTATGTGCACAATTTCAAAAGGTTTAGTTGCTGTCGGAGTTGTATTAAATTTTAAATTTAGGGGTTTCCTGTCATATTTGGTTAATTGACATAATTCACAATTATTAATATACGTTTGAACCGATTTTCTTAATTTTGGCCAGTAATAAATTTGTTTAATGCGTGCCTCTGTATCGTCAATACCTCTGTGATTTGTTTTTCCTGTGTGATAATTATTTATGATTTCTAATATTTCTTCTTCATTAGTGACGTCTGTAAGATATTGTGTGCATTTAACCATGTGTATTTGTGAATTTTTAAAATATTTTTGCAGAACTAGGGATAATTTTTCATATAATTCATTTTCGAAATATAAATAATATTTTACTTTTGGTACGGTGTATTCTTTAAGGAATTGAATCATTTCTTTTTCATAATTTAGTTTTGAAAATTGTACTAGGATTCTTTGTTTTGCGTTCTCAAAGAGTTTTAGAATTTTGGGAGAATTAGGGCTGAATTCTACTTCAGATATGATTATCTGATTTTTACCGTAGTTAACAGGATATTCGGCAATAGGTATGCCGATTACTGGGTTTTCTTGATTAGAATGAACTGTGACGTCACTATCGTTATCATTATGTTGGTCGTTGTTTACGTCTGCAGTTTGTGTATCATCTCCTACTTCCACAACTAAGGATTGGTTATCGTCCTGATTATTAGGATTTATATTATTTTCTAATTCTCTATTAAAATTATCCATGAATTTTTGGAATTGATTAATATTTTCGTCTGAATCATTTGTATTAATATCTATGTGTGGGAGTATGTCATCTGGTAAGGTAAAAATTGTAATTAATATGTTTGTTTTATCGAAAATATATTCAAGCATTGATTTAACATCGTTCCAGTTTAACTGATCTCGTTCAGAAGCAATTCTGGGTAGGCTTAAATTTTGTATTTTATTTTTTAAACAAAAGTTTCTTAATTCCAGTAACGTGTAAAATACGTCTTGTTTTGTTGGTTTATTATAATAATTTTCTTTAGTTATTAAATATATTATGAAACGGTTCTTTTCTTTTAAGTAAATTAAGTTATGAAGTTGAGGGTTTTGGGATTTAAGTTTATCGATATTTTGAAATTTATTTTTAAATTGTTTAGCAATTCCTTTTGACATTTTTAAGTCTTTACTGACGCAATGTGCTAGGCTGTTGTCTGTCGGTGCAGTAAATAAGTTTCCAACTACTTCAATAATGTTTGTGTGAGTCGGTTTGTCTGTTTGTTTTTTCGTTAGATAGTCTTGGTATTGCGCTAGGACAGATTCGCTTTCGTATTGTTTTAATAAATTTTGAATTTTGTCATCATTTTCTCGTGGAATTCGGCTTAAGGCGTCTGCATTTGAATTTAATTTTCCTTTTTTATAAATAATTTCATAATCATATTCCTCGAGTTTTAATCGCCAACGAATTAATTTTTGGCTACAATCCTTAAGGGAAAACAGCCACTGTAAGGGTCTGTGATCTGTGCAAATAGAAAATTTCCTTCCAAAAAGATACGGCCGAAAATATTTTGTTGCCCAATGTATCGCTAAAAGTTCCTTTTCGATCGTAGAATAGTTCATTTCCGTTTCATTAAGCGTTCTGCTAGCGTAAGCGATTGGCAGGTCACTGCCCATCTTACCTTGCGATAAGACGGCACCGAGTGCTACATTGCTTGCATCGCATGTCAAGATAAATTCTTTTCCAAAGTCGGGGTATTGTAGTATCGGTTCATTAGTTAGTAATAGTTTACATGTCTCAAAACATTGTTTGTATTCTGAATTATTAATGTCAATAGTCGCGTCTTTTTTTAGAAATTTTGTCATGGGTTTGGTGATTTTTGCGAAGTCTTTTATGAACTTCCGATAATATCCGATAAGTCCTAAGAATCCTTTAATTTGTTTTGTCGTGGTAGGTAATGGGTAATTTAGAATAGCTGAAATTTTGTCAGGGTTAGGTTTAACGCCATGAGGGGTTACAATATGACCGAGGTACGCAACTTCTTTTTTTAGAAATTCCGATTTATCCAATTGAATTTTTAAGTTGGCTTCTTTTAATCGGTCAAATACTAATTTCAAATTAATTATATGCTCATCTAAACTTGTACTAAAAATGATTATATCGTCCAGATATACTAGACAAATTTTGTGAGTTAACCCTCTCAGAACATTGTCCATGACCCGTTGAAAGGTCGCTGGCGCGTTCTTTAGCCCAAATGGCATTCGTAAGAACTCGTAATGTCCGTCTTCAGTGCAGAATGCTGTTTTAGATATGTCAGTCTTGTCCATTTCAATTTGGTGGTAACCCGACGCGAGATCAAGGGTGGTAAAATATTGACACCGTCCGAGTTTGTCCAGCAAGTCCGTAATGTTAGGTATGGGATATTTATCTCCGATGGTATTTTCATTTAATTTTCGGTAGTCGATGACTACTCGCCATTTTTGTTTGCCCGATGCGTCAAGTTTTTTGGGGATTACCAAGATTGGGGAAGACCATGGTGAATTAGAAGGTCGAATTATTTGTTGATTAAGCATTTTATTTATTTGGGACCTAACTTCCTCTCTATGAATGTGAGGGTATCGATATGATTTCGTGTATATGGGTACTTCGTCTTTAGTTCTAATTTTGTGTTTTACTTGATTACTGAAAGATAAATTTTGGTTTTCTAAATAAAAAATATTCAAGTATTGTTTAATTAATTTTGAAATTGCCATTTCTTCTTCTTTGTTCATATGATCCGTTCTAATTTTTAGTTTATCAAAATTTACTTTATCTGTTTGTGTAAGGTTTAGATTTGAATTTCTATTCCCTGTATAAATTTCATAGTCGTCTAACGTGTCCACTATAATCGGAATTGTAAACTGATATTTAACTTCATTCTCTGATAAATTAATAATTATACACATAGCTTCAAAATTTTTTGCTACAGTAGCACATTCAGGAATTATTAAATTTTTTGTTTTGATTTCTGGAACTAGAATATTACCTTTTTCTTTATTAACTTTGATTTTAATTATTTTTTCCGAAGTCGGTTCTATTATGCCAATATTACAATATTTTTCATTTATTATTAAATTATTTGTATCGGGGGTAGCTTTAGAATTATGATAATGAATTTTGATTTTACTGTTTGGGGTAATTATCATATCGTTTACGGTATCAATTGAAATTTTTAGTTTTTTCATATTTTCCATGCCAAGAAGTAAATCAAATGGATTATGAAATTTAAAAAGATAATATTTTAACGCGGGTTTTGAATTGTCTCTAAGATTAAAAATATTTGAGATAGGAATTTGTGTACTGTACTTCTCGGTAGAGGAGCCGTGTGCAGTTGTAATCTGAAACGGGTCTTTACTGATAGCGTGTTTGTAGTATTTCAAAGCAATGTCGGGATTTACAAATGATTTCGTGCTACCAGTGTCTATTAAGATTTTTAAATTATTTTCTGGAATTATAATGAATGGCAGTTTGCTTTGGTTATTTGTTAAGTTCATTAATTGGAAGTATGAAATATTTGATCTGAGGCTATTTCGTCTAAAAAAGAATGTTCGTTTTGATCTGATATGTTAGTTTCAGCTGTCATTTCTGCGTTATCATCGAGTGTATATTCATCCACTGTATAATTTTGTGTTTCTGGTTGATCTACAATGTTTTGTTCGTCTGTATAATTTATTATTTCTGATTGATCTATGTTATAAAGTTCTTCCGCGATATTTTTGGGAAAGAATTGTCTGTTCTTACTTATGAAATTTTGTCTTTGAGTGGAAGGTCCAGGTCTTGGGGCATTTAATTGTGTATTTCGTGTAGAGATACTCATTGGTGTAGGTCTGGGAAGTTGTTGATTAGTATTTCTAATCATTGTAGGAAAGTTAGTTCTACGCTGCGCTGTATGTTGGTTATTGAAATATGTCGGTGGTTTATTAAACGTGTAGTTAGTGTTCTGCGGTACATTCGTTACTTGAAAGGGTCTATTATTTCTAAAATTTTGATTATTCTGTCTTGGGAATGGTTTTTGAATAGGCATTACATTTTTAGATGGTTTGGAATGATTTTCAAACTGAAAGTCATTTGTAAGCATACTTAGTGCAGCGTTTAAGTCAGCAGGTTTCTTTGCTTTCATGAGTTGCCCTATTGGCTCTTTTAATCCCTTTAATAAAATTCTGAGGGCGTAATTTCTAAAGAAATCAGTCATTATTTCGGCAGTAGTCGGATGATTTGTTACTACATACGATACTTGTAAATTTAGAATGTGTTGTATTTTATTATAAAAATCAAATACCGTATCGTTCGCGCCTTGTTTTAGTTCGGTCATTTCTATTGTTAGGGTAAAACAATCTCTTTTGTCCGCATAAGTATCTATCAGTGACGTTTTTAAATCGTCCCAAGTTTTCACGGAACAGCTAGAAATATTTATTGCTGCTTCGCCTTTTATTTTAGCTAATATTGTGCTCATTAAATATTCATTTTGGAAATCTTGAGCATCTGCTTGATTGTAAAATCGTTTTACTAATTTTTCGCAGATTTCTATAAATCTTGGTAAAAGTTCTCTTTCACCGTAGAATTCTGGAACCATATCCAGATATTCCTTTTTTAAGGTTGGGGTAGTCATGTTTAATCTAGACTTTCTTAATACAATTCTAGGATTATTTGAGATATTTGGAATTAAAGTAGGATCGTCAAGATCTGAGTCTGATTCAGAATTTGAACTTTCGCTTGAATTTATTATTATATTTGGACCTCGAAATGACATGTAGTACTTACAGTAGCAGTATCAGTGACGGTTTCATATTCGTTGAAATCGCTTGATGAGATGCTCGTACTGTAGTCGTCTAGGTCGGATGCAGGTGCCTCTGGATTCGGAGATGCCGCCCAGCTGGTCGACGCTGCAGAGTTGACGTTCTCGTTGGCTGATTTGCACTCAGCACGGTGAGGACGCTCAGGAACTTAAGTTAATTTGTTTTTTGTCAGTCTTTTAGTAAGATGCGCGATTAGTTAGTTATGTACGTTAACTCACTACGCGCACAAAGTGTTACTTGCGTTAACACAAAAAGACTGTTCGTTTGCCAAATAAATCACTAAGGTGAACCAAATTATTTTCACTAATTTGTTATGGCAAATCCTACCGACTGCGCCAATTATATTATTAAACAAATTAACTTTGTTTTTAAAAAGTATTTATTTTACTTTAAGAGTTCCTACTAGTACAGATTCTGAGCTAAGACTAACTTAAAACATACAAAGAAGATCCCATCGTTAAACTACAACTACGTATAATGTAATATGATAATTCTACATAAAGTCACGTTCTTAAAGTATTCATTGTCTATGTCAGCACTATTCCGCACTATAACTTATATATATATATATATATATATATATATATATATATATATATATATATATATATATATATGTTTAGGATGGCTTGCGTGAAAACAAATTCAACTTCAACAGTAACAAAATTATTATTAATGATCAAATAATACAACCAATAACTATTTATAGTATGAAAATTGTATGAACAATGCTTTTAAAAACGTCCTTTACAATATTTTAACTTAAACGTCATACGTCGTTGTGTTTCGTCTTTTTTATGTTCGCGATCCTCCTTTCTTTTACGTTGTCGCATGCTCACACAACAAGGAGCAGCGATGCTCGGCTTTACTCGGCAATGTTCGTTTCACTGCTAGGAGGAAAAATTCCCACAGATCGGCTGTCCTGTTCATCATCCGACCCGGATGATGGTGTTTTATCGCCTGAAAGATGGCCCCATGGTTTCATGTAATCGGCTGAGGTGGACGTATTTAATGGACCATCACCTGAATTTTATTCAACAGAATAACGGTTATGAGCTTTGATTTCAGTGATTCAGTATGGTCCCAAATATTTAAAATGAAGTTTTACAGAGACTAGATCTCCAATTTCATATTTGTGAGCTTCTTTTCTTTTGCGGTTGTACGTTTTTCTGTTTTCTTGTTGAATCTTAAGAATTTGTTCTTTCGCTATTTTTCTCATTTCTTCTCGATCATCTTGAAATATCTTCATGCTTTCTTCCTCTATCACTTCTTTAATTCTTAAATCTTCTTTATTTCTCATCTCAACGCCAAAAAGGAATTTAAAAGGTGTAACGTTAATGCTTCTTTGGATAGTAGTATTGATAAATCTTTGTAATTTATTAGTATGCTTAAACCATTCTGTCGATTTTTCTGTAGAAAGTTTGGTCAATACAGAAATTATTATTTGATTCATCTTTTCAATCTGTCCATTACCACGAGGTACTCCAGTAGTAACCAAGAAATGTTGTATGCTTTCCTCTTCACAGTATTTTTTTAATGTCATCGACGTAAAAGCTGCACCCCTAGCTGAGATTATTCTTTTCGGGTTTCCAAACTTTTGCTTTTGTGTTTCAAGTTGTTTGATTTTATGGAGAGCTTTTTCGTTCGCTAGTTTATTTCTTTCTTCTCGTTTGCTCTCTTGCATTTTCTTTAATGGTTGGCGGAGGTCTTCCAATTCGGCACGAATTTTCTTTTCGGATTCAATGAGCTAAACTTTGTTACGCTGTTCTTTGCTGACTCCTTTGTACATATTGAGAAGAAGTTTCATTTCTTTTTGCTCGTTGAGCGCTTTTAAATCTCGTAGTAACTCAGATACGGCGATTTTTGCTTCTTTAGCGCGCTGAGCATCACGGTGGTCCTTTTTGGTTTTAAACGCGCCTTCTTTCTTCACAGCACCTTTTTCTTGTTTTATGTTTGGACCTTTCTTCACTGTTGGTGACGACAACGCACCAGATTTGTCTTTTTCACCATCGTCTTCTTCCGTTTGCTCTTGTTCTACTTCATATTCCTTCTTCACAATTAATCCTCCATTGTTTTCTTCTTTAATCTGTCCGCTCTCTGAATTACTAGAAGAATCTTCTTCTTTGAAATGTTTTTCACCAACATTTAACTCCGTTTGTTTGTCTGGTTCTATTAACATAATGTTGTTAATTTCTTTATTTAATTTTGAGATTCTAAATTCTTTATCATTGATAATTACTTCGGCTTCACGTAATAATTTTCTTCCGATAATACTATCAACAGAAATGGATTCTTCCGGTACGATGTGAAAACAAGTGTAAAAAATAGAATCATGAATGGTTACATTAGTTGAAAATTTACCTAATGATTCAATAGTATGAGTTCCAATTCCGAAAAATACATTGGTCTCCTTTTGCAAGTTAGGTGCTCCAATCTTTAAATAAAGGTTGACTTTCATTACATTTACAGCACTTCCCGTATCTATTAAAGTATCTATTTTGTGATTTAAAATAAAAATATTTTTATGATAGTCTCTTCCGCTTTTAATGGTAGACACTAGGTTTATATTAGATCCAGGTTCATTACTTGATGTAGATTCAGTCTTCTTTTTGGGACAACTTGTCGCTTTATGTCCGAATTCATTACACGAGAAACATTTAAAACCTTTATCTTTATTTAAACAGTCCTTCGATTTATGTCCTGTTTTACCGCAATTGTAACATCGGTTAAGTTCATTATATTCATAACATTATTTTTAGAAACGGTTTGACTATGTGAATTATTATTAGATATTTTATACGATCCATGTGATGATTTAGTTTTTTCTTTTATCTTCTCGTAGATCTTAACTTTCTCTTTAAAGGCAGTAAAAGAGTTACATCCATACAAAATTATTTTGTTTGATTCGTAGTGGTCGATTCCATCAATAATATACTGAATAATTACAGACTCTGTAAGATCTGCGCGTTTACCAATTACCTATTTCTTTCATTCGTAACATGAATTCATGCAAATTTTCTTGTGACTTTTTCTTTTTTTGCTTAATAATTGGTGAATCTCTTTACTATCAGCTTTAATACTAAATTCTTCCGTTTTGTCTTCCTTAAATGTGTGCCACGACTAAAATATGGTTTCCCCTTGTAACCACAATTTAGCTGTTCCACTCAAAAGTTTTTTAGCTAACACTAACTTAAGTGTATCTGTCCAACCAAACAAAATAGCATTTTCCTCAATATCATTCAGCCATTTCTCCACAGAATAAGTAATGTCGGTTCCATTAAATTTAGGTACAATATCCTCAAAGTCTCGTAATGAAAAATTAGTAGAGCATGCAATTTTTGAACAGTGTTTATTCAAAAAAATCATTTTCACGTTTTAATAAATCTAACTATTTTTGCAAAAGTTCTCTCTCTCTCGATCATCATTAATTGCTCTTGAATTTCTTGGCATTTTGTTTAGTTAGTTTTAATAAATAAAAATGGAAAGATCTTACGTCCTATGCTTGAAAATGTTTCTTGTAGAATCCTTCTACTGCTGAATGAAGAATCCGAATCACTGATTAACAGGAATCAGGCACCAGGTATATCCCACTTTAGAATTTTTTTGTAGGTTTAGGATGGCTTGCGTGAAAACAAATTCAACTTCAACAGTAACAAAATTATTATTAATGATCAAATAATACAAACAATAACTATTTATAGTATGATAATTGTACGAGAAATGCTTTTAAAAACGTCTTTTACAATATTTTAACTTAAATAAACGTCATACGTCGTTGTGTTTTGTCTTTTTTATGTTCGTGATTCTCATTTCTTTTACGTTGTCGCCTTCTCAAACAACACGGAGCAGCGATGCTCGGCTTTACTCGGCAATGTTAGTTTCACTGCTTGGAGGGAAAAATCCCACATACATATATATACATATATATATATATATATATATATATATATATGTATATATATATATATATATATATATATATATATATATATATATATATATATATATATATATATTTGTCAAAAATATTAATCGAATGAACACATTACTATTATCATTTTCTATCTGACAAATGTTGTGAAGAGCACAGGCATCTATAACGCAATCAATTATAAATTTAATGTTGGTATTATCGAAATGATTCAGTCTCCCAAATCATTCCTTACATAAATCAAAAGTATTCTCTAATTCTTGTCGATGAATGTTTATAATTGAACTGCTTCTGGTCACACGTCAGATGTCCATTGTCCTTGTAGGGAGGATATGCTGAATCTCCTAGTAAAAAATATCCCTTAAACATATATACCAGAACCATATTCGCCAACACTAATGTTATTAACTTTTTAATCAGCATCTTCAACACCTTGCAAAAGAATGCTAGGACAGCCCTTGCGGTTAATATAATCGTTTTCGTTAATATGTGCCTTTTAATTAGAAATATATGTTTAAAACGAAATTACTAATAAAACTGAACATAAATTTTCATTTAAAATAATATATATATTTGAAGTTTTATTTTTTATAAATATGTAATCTTTCTATTAACTTAATAATAAATACAATATAAAAATAAAAATCAGTCTTATTAAGAAAAAAATAAATAAATCAGTTTATATGACATAAAAAATATCAGTTTTGAAAAATAGTCTTAATTTTTAAAACGCTTTTCCAAAGCCTCCATTTTTCTTCGCTCTAGAGCTAGACTTTTTTTTTAACGCCACAAGTTCTAGATTTCGTGCTTCCCGTTTCTTTCTTTCTTCTTATTTTGCTTTAAGCTTAATATGAAATGATTTAAATGAAGTAAATAAGTAAACATGTATCTAAAGCAAAGATCATTTAGTTTAACTGTCAATTGGCAACTGTACAACTGTAAAGTGTAATATTCTAAGAATTCGAATATTGAATACTTTCAGTATTCGAGGGTGGTATTCTCCTATCTCTATAAAATATATAAAATAAATCTATATACTTACCAACAGATTCAACGCCAACATATTCTTCTGCTCGTTAGTTGTCAGACATTTACACATATTGAAATATTAAAATATATTTCACTGATGTAGTGTAACAATAATCAACAATAAAATCATTGGTGAAATGTTATAGGATGTGTTAATAAGAAAAATTGGAAAGTTGTAATATTGTATCCTTACTGCGATAAGGGGATGGATTAATCCAGTCCAGTTAGAAACATATAGTGGAGATAATTCATTAACGTCGTATTTCCAACTTATACTTATACAAACTAATATTATTAATTGTTGTTGCATTGTCGATAGCAACAATATTTTATATGTATATATTTAGGTATAATTTTGATTGTGTTTACGTTTTTTTTTCTGTCATACATATTGCAATCAAAATAATAGACAGATACGAGTATGTCAAAATTGAAACCATTATACTGATGCGTCTGCT
Source organism: Pterostichus madidus (assembly GCA_911728475.2). Classification (NCBI taxonomy): domain Eukaryota; kingdom Metazoa; phylum Arthropoda; class Insecta; order Coleoptera; family Carabidae; genus Pterostichus; species Pterostichus madidus. The sequence goes on from OU452311.1 coordinate 10,447,043, forward strand.
ACTGCACTTTAGTTAAAATTAATTAACGATATATTAATTTTATTTGATTATTTTAACTAAAACAATGATTTTTAATCATCGATAAATATCACATTATTGTCGTTCTGTTGGTCTAGTTCTGTTTGTTAATGATTTGTATTGAATTGGACATGTAGTGTAACGTCATCATTGTGTAAATACTAGGCAAATTTATTATTACATCATTTTTAACTCAACAATGTTAAGGATTTTGAATTTTTATATGAATTTGTATTATTATAATTTTCTAGCTCTCTTATGGTCACGTCTGCATGAAATTAAACTTATTTGAACAAAAAAAGGAAACAAATTGCACTTTGGCTTATGTAGACTCAATAAGAAATAGATAAATTGTTTTAAATAACGGTATAAAAATTTATAAACTCTATATAAATATTAAATACAGTAATTGGCAGTAATTTTGTAATTTTCTTCAATTAAAATAACAACTGTGATTTGCTACATTGTCCAAAATAAGAATCAATTTATTTTGTCACGTATTTATCGAACGTTAAGTATTTAAATATGTTTTGTTCTGTTAAATTTATGTTTGTTAAATAAATAAATAATATAAATGCATTAAAAAAGTTTATAAAACACAAAAATAACATAGTCAAATTTAAAATAACTATATATACAGGCTTTTAATTACCAAACTGGCTATATACATTTAACATAAAAAATCAGTTTTTCCTTCCGCAGAACCATTACTGGGTGTTCTCTGCCATAGCAGATCTCTGTAAATGATATATTTATGAGCGTGAAGTGCAATTGCTAGCAAAAAAATGTTAGTGGAGGAGAAGTCATAGGGTAATTTGAATGTGCTGAAAATTCTTTGTCAGCTATGGGAATCGAACCCGGATTCTTAAATCCATACTTCTACTCGATCCCAGTGAGCTCCCTGCTCCATGTCCAAAACAATAAAAAACATAATTTCACAGTTTTCTGTCATATTTTACTTGGGGCGTAATATATGTTAACAAATTTATATATTACACATGGTTGACTTTAAATTTGTGAATTGTTGGTATGAAAGTATGACAGTTACAAGCGTGTTTCCAAGAAGTTCGTACCTCTTGTGAAAAACCAATTTAACGTTATCGGATAAGTTAGATTATTGATATAGATACAGTTTTTTTTTTGCGAAATACACATATAAGGAAATAATTGCCTTAAAATATACAAGAGGAGTCAAGGTGACCTTCAATATTGAAAGTGACAACATAAATTAGTGCTCGTGTAAAACTCAAATTTAAAATTAAATACCCATCCAAAAAATTCAATTTCCTACTCATCATATCCTCCTTATTGAAACCTCCCTAACCATATGATATTCCAACGTAACGTTGGATTATCGAAAAAACCAAAACAACCTAAAATAATTTCTTCCAAACCATTAGAATACAAACATACAGATAGAGACAGCTAGCAACAGGTAGTGTCACTGCGTGGCACTATAAACAAATCAAAACAACATTACCGACAATAACAATAAAAATGACAAATATAACCAAATCATACTCAGAACCGACACAAAACAACAAAAACATAACCCAAAAAAATGACATATTTCCATCGAAAGAACAGGCTATAGTAATAAATGCTTTTGATGAAATCCCCATTTCATCATATGTCTATGAAATTGGAAAATTCGTACCACCAAAAAATATTACACATGCATTTAGAATGTCAAATAAAAGAATATGTATTTTTTTCAGCACCAAAAAAATAGTAGAAGAATTCACAACAACCACACCTTATATACTAATTGAGAATCACAAATTAGACGTGAGAAGACTGATATCACCGACAAAAAGATAAGTTATTTCAAACGTATGTCCTTCAATTCCTCACAACATTATTGAAAATGCACTACATCAAATAGGTATTAAAACAACATCACCAATTACATCCCTACGAGCAGGGATGTTAGAAGGCGAATTCTCACATATTTTAAGTTCTAGGCGACAAACATTTATACAAAGTGACCAAGAAATACATATTCCTGAAACTATATTAATTAACTTTGATGATACAGATTACAGAATCTTCCTCACTGATGACAGTCTAATATGTCAAACATGCAACATACGTGGACATTCCGCACAAAAATGCAAAAATAAAAACAACGGAAGCCAAGAAAAAAACAAAAATACACCCATAAAAGCAACAGCCCGTGGTAACATTGAAAATAAATCAACACCACAACCAAAACAAATCACAAATTTACCCGATAATAATACAACAGAAAATGAAATGACAAATCTAAACCAACTTAACGAACAAAGAAAAAATTTGCTAAAACCACTACCTGAAACAACATTATCTGCATTAGCATTAAATTCTACAGAAACAGAAACAATGCTAATCAGCCAAACCACAAAACGTCCAGCTAGTACCGACCTAGAAACAATCGATATACAAAACGATGAAACACCAATAGAACCAAAAACAACCACAACACTTACTCAACCAAAATCCAAAATAAAAAACAAAAAACTACGCCCAGATAGTATGTCAAATTCAACGGAAAATCTTCAAAAAACCATCAGCAGCAACCAAAACCTATATCCTCTCGACTTCAACCAATTCATGGAAATCATGGACAATGCAGGCGGCGTTGAGGATCCACTTAGCATTGTTAGAGACTTTACAGACGAACCACAAGAAGCAATAAATATGTTGCAATCCCTATACAGGCATCTACCGAGAGGAGCCAAACAAAAAGGTACAAAAATAATGAACAAATTAAAAATTCAACTACGGGACGAACAACTACTAAATATACAACAAGATGACGACACTGATACAGTGGAATAGTAACGGCCTCCTATCCCATATAGGAGAACTGCAAAATTTAATCACACAAACAAATCCAAATTACATATGCATCCAAGAATCAAGATTCCACACTCACCAAAATCCAAAACTAAAAGGATACACAATTTGCAAGAAAGATAGACTCAACACCCATGCAAGCGGAGGTGTAGCTATCCTTGTTGACAATAAAATAGATACTGAAGAGATCGATCTACAAACCGACTTAGAAGCCGTCGCAATAACAACAAATATACCCACAAAAATTACAATCTGCAGCTTATACCTTCCACCTAATATCCCAATAAACGAAAATCAACTATTAAATTTAATAGACCAACTGCCATCTCCATATATTATATTAGGAGATTTTAACGCTCACAATGAAATATGGGGCTCTAACCATGATGATAGAAGAGGAAAACTAATAGAAAAAATCATCAGTGACATAGATAACATGAATTTATTAAACGATGGATCGGAAACACACTTCTGCACAAGAACAGGTAACTTCTCATGTATTGACCTCTCTCTATGCGAATCAAGAATAGCCTCGAAAGTCACATGGGAAGTAATGCAATATCTACATGGCAGTGACCATTTTCCCATACGAATATCATTCAGTTCAAACATAAGTGTAACCACACACCCTACTTACACACACTGGAAATTAAAAGAAGTAGAATGGCAAAATTTCAGACAATATGCAGAAATAAACGATACCACTATTGACGAAACAAGTAACATCGACGATATAATCAAACAATTAACCTCATTAATAAGCAATGCAGCAGAAAAAGCCATAGGTAAATCAGAACCTCCAAAAGGAAGGAAAAAATGTCCGTGGTGGAACCAGGAATGTCAAAATGCCATCAAAAACAACAAAAAAGCTCTATATAAATACAGGAAAAATAAAAACACGGAAAATCTCATAGAACTCAAGAGAACAAGAGCTCTGGCACGGCGAACTATTCTGGAAAGCAAAAAACAGTCATGGCAAAACTATGTATCAAGCATCAACACAACTACACCAACAAAAGAAGTCTGGGGAAAAATTCGAAGAATAAATGGTTTAAATACAAATAGTCAAACAGCAACGCTAATAAAAAATGGGAATATTATCACGACACCACAGGAAATTGCTGAAACATTCGCAGACACGTTCCACTACACTTCAAGCAATCACCACTACATACTTTCAAAAAATACAAAGAAGAAATCGAAAAAGAAAAAATTACCATAGAAGACTGTGATTTACATATAAACAAACTGTTCACTAAAACGGAACTACTATCGGCAATAAAACAACTAAAAAGCAATCGTAGCCCGGGGCCAGATGGAATACCATCCGAACTAATAAATAATCTACCAAACAAAACACTAGACTACATTTTAAACATCTACAACTTTATATGGAAGAATAAGGTATACCCAGAACAGTGGCGTAAAGTAATTACAGTTCCAATACTAAAACCAAACAAAAATAAAACCGAACCTTTAAACTACAGACCTATTTCAATGTCGAATATACTAAGCAAAGTTCTACAAAAAATGACAAATAAAAGACTAACTTGGTTTCTTGAATCAAACAATATTCTATGCGACACACAAAATGGATTTAGACAGAATAGATAAACTACAGATGAACTAGTCTACATACAAAACGAAATATGTAAAACCCAAAAGAATAAACAACACATGATCCTTATATCACTAGACCTGGAAAAAGCGTATGATACAACATGGAAATACTATATCTTACACACACTGAAATAATACAAAATTAATGGCAACATATTATACTATATAAATAACTTCTTAACAGACAGAAAATTCCAAGTAAAGTGTAATGGTTGTCTATCTGACGAACGAACTCAAATTAATGGAGTACCTCAAGGAGAAATTCTAAGTGTTACACTATTCCTCATTGCAATAAACAAAATAAAATCATATATCCCAAAACAAACCAAAAGTCTACTCTTTGCAGATGATTTGATAATATTCTATAAAAGCAAAAACTTAAAAACAATAAAACAACATTTACAATCAGCGATAGAAAAATTAGAGTAATGGACCACAAAAACTGGATTTAGCTTCTCTGCTACAAAAACCAAAGCTATACATTTTACAAACAAAAGAAAAAACATCACAGATCCAGATATAAAACTAAACAATATTAATATCGAATACGTAAAAACAATGAAAATACTAGGTCTCATATTTGACAAAAAATTAACATGGGTCCCATACCTCAAAAGCTTAAAAAAAGAATGTATCCAACGAATAAATCTAATAAAAAACTTAGGACACAAAAAATGAGGAGCACACAGGAAAAACTTAATTGAAATCTACAAAGCAATGATACAATCAAAGCTAGACTACGGATGCATGTGCTACGCAACAGCAAAACCAAATATTTTAAAAATAATCGACCGTGTACAAACCGCTGCTTTGAGAATATCAATCGGTGCGTATAGAACAAGTCCTATAAACAGCATACTGTGTGAATGCGGAGAACTCCCTCTACAAGATCGTAGAATACAACTCACCTTGTCCTACATTACCAAACTAGCCCAAAATCCAAACAATCCAACCTTTAAACAAATATTCCTGAATAATAACAATAAGCTGATAATCCAGAGATGCACCAAAATATATCAATACGTCACAAATTCACTTAACGAAATAAACCTAACTCTACCAAATATCCAACAAATTACACCTAATAAAAATCCACCCTGGATTCTGCTACAACCCAAATTTAACTTCCAACTAAACCAATACCCAAAGTCCAATACTCCACATGAACTTATCCGTCAAAAATTCCTGGAAATATACCATTCCTACCAAAATTACCAATTCATCTATACTGACGGATCAAGAACTGAAGATAAAACAGGAACCGCAATATACACTAACACATGGAGTAACAAGTTCCGACTACCAGGAATATGTAGTAACAATACAGCAGAATCATATGGGATACTAACAGCAATTAAAAAAATAAATCAACAAGAAGCCCCAGGAAAATATGCCATATGTACCGACGCCCGTAGCGTGATAGAAAGTATACAAAAACTATATGTCTCGGAACAAATGATCCAAGATATCAAGGAAGAAATACATGAAGCCATAACAAACAATAAAGATATTGTAATTATATGGGTGCCATCACACTGTGGTATACAAGGAAACGAAATTGCAGATAACCTCGCAAAAGAAATCACAACAGAAGAAATAAAAAACATAAAACTCCCACCAGCCGATTTAATAAGCCAAATAAGAAATCGTGTAAGAGGAAACAGGCAAAAAATCTGGCAACTGCAAACGGAAAACAAACTGAGGCAGATCAAGGAACACACCAACCCCTGGCACAATATACCGAACAACAGAAGAGACCAGATCATAATGGCGAGACTGAGAATAGGCCATACCAAACTGACCCATCAATACATCTTACAGAAGACCGACCCAACACACTGCGACACATGCCAGACAACACTAACAGTCAAACACATTATTACAGATTGTAACAAATATCAAAACCAAAGACAAAACAATCAAATACGGCAAACACTAAAAGAGACACTTACAGATAACCAATCCACAATAACACATACACTAGATTATTTACGTGATATAGAAATAAAACATCATATATAAATGTAAACTATATTGTACCAAGGACACTAATAGCCTCGTTGCTGAAGTGTCCTAAAGATATTTAATAAAAAAAAAAATATACAAACAAATATTAACTAATGTAATTAGAGAAGTACATAACTATAGATGGAATATTCCGGTTAGCCCGAGATCCAGTCCGGCCCTGCAAATATTTTTTTTAATGTAAACCAAATGTTAATAAGATAAACAAAACTGATTTATTCCTATTGATATAATTGTTTTATTCATATTTGTTAACATCGTAATGAATATTTATATATAGCAGCAATTACTATGTAACTTTCATTTTATATACATGTTAAAAAAAATAGTTTTGGTCCATTTTGCAAGGTAAAACTTAAGTTATCTATTTTAATATAAAGGTATACATAGTAACAAAATAAACTGAAAATATATGTATTCATAAGTAACTATAACTACATAAGACATTATTATGCAATTTAATATAAATGAATTTACTTACTATAGGGTGGATATTACATAAAAACTTTAAATCATATTTGCTAATGAAATACCTGCACATTCTAAATTAATATTGTTGTTACTCTTATTATTGTGATTAATATTAATATTGGTCGTTAAGTTGAAATTGTAGCACCTAAATTGAGTACATAGTTAAATAAAAAATAAATAAATATATCATCACGCCTTCTACCCATTACTGGGTGTGGCACTCTGCTGAAGCAGATCTCGGTAAGTGATATATTTTGCGCGTGAAGTGCGGTTACCAGTCGTCAAATCATGGCCCCCAAACATGTTAGTGGTGGAGGAGCCACAGGGATAGCTTTTTCAAATTATGAAAATTTGTCGCCAGTGTACATAGTTAATACGCTTAAATTCTAAAGCATCTCACAATGTTCGTTGTATATACGAGTACATTTGAAATCACATGATACTTCCGGAAGAGGATGAAACCAACAAAAGATCACGTCTACCTCTGGAAGAGAAAAGTTTCTTTAAGGCGCGAATACCTTGCAGTCCAGCAAAATGATTAATGTTTCAAATATTGATACCATTTCATAAATAAAAATGTATCACATGCTTTTCCATTTGATTTACCTCTGTTGTAGTTAGTTTGAAAACTTGTGCGAAACTAATTAATTATAAACCCATGAAGACAAAGATGGGCATAAGCAGGCTGCTTCCATTATTTCTATACTTTTATTAAATCTACTAAACTTTATAATGAAAACATTGCAATAATATTGAAATTTAACAGCTAAAATAAATAATTTAATTTAAATATATTATTGAATTTTTAACATCTGCAACTAAAATCATTGATTATATTTTGTTGAACATAATAAGTGCATATAAACAATGAAAGAAAGTGTAACTTTTTTTCCTTCGCTGCATATTATTATTATAGCTTATGAAACTTTTGTGCTGTAGCATAATTTTATAGAACTTACTAAATCTGATACTCTGAGTAAAATATATCTGATTAACTTTTACAGAAAATATATAAATAATGTCAAATGAATTAATATACATTGCTGTCAACATTTCGATTCGATATTTTTGTACATAAGTGACACTTGATATTTAAAGGATGGCGATACAACTATTTATTAATTCTCCATTAGCGCCGCGCTTCATTTAAAATATTAACGTATCTATCCCTATATCGAGTGTTTATTTTTATTCTTTATTCTACAAGGATCGATCTTTCCATTTTCGGATAAAGATCATGATAACTATCGCCAGGATAATTGAAAAAATATCGCATCAGAATATGGCATTCAGTATAATTATTAGCATGTATGCTATGATTTCGATGCAATATTTCTATTTGTCCCACTGATAGTAATTGGAAACTATCCAGACATTTAAAAACTGACTCTAGTAACACAATGGTAAAATTTGCATTAGGCGATAGGTTCCTATCTGTTACTTTTAGAACAAAAATATTTAAGAAGGATCTAAAATATTATTAATATTTAATAAATAAAAGTCTTCAGGAACATTTTACAAATATTTGTTTTATATTTTTCGTTTTTTAAGGTGCTGATGATGAGCAAATAATTCCTCGAAGCGTTCATAAATTAATATTTTTTAATTATTGGATTCCTGAAGCCTTTTATTTACTTAATATTAATAGTGAAAATATAAAAGATGTTTAGAATTAAACACAGCATTAAAATAAAAGTTACTAAGTATATGTTACTATTTACAGATTGCTTTGAGAAATAAAACAAATAACTTTAACCTTTGTATTGGAAAATCTGTAAACAAACAATTTTTTTAAGTAACAAGGGATATCAAAAATTTCGTGAAAATCGAAAAAAGAAGTACCTATGTGATATCAGTTATTTTGGCCATTGTTAACAGGTAACATATTAGTTAACAATATTCGAGTAGTTAGCATCGCCTTGGAATAATACTTAATTTTCAACACATTCAATCAAGAAGAAACTGAATGTTATTACATATTGAAAATATTTAAAGTTTTTTTTTTAATTTCTTTGGCTATTTGTTCAACATAATGTTTTTTTTAAAAATTTTATTTTTTTTATTACAAAAAACTGCTTGATTGTCCGCTCTCTACTTACAACAATAAAACAGTAAATAACAGAATATATTTTGATTAATATTATATTGCTACATATTATTTATATGATGCGGCATACTAAAAATATTTTTACCTAAAAGTTAACTAATAGTGTGATAATATATTAATATAGTTCAGTTGGCAAAACAGATAAAAACGCTTCTAAGAGCACCTCACAAAAACAAGTAATTAATTCGAATAAAACTTTCGTTTGACTTCAGTTACAATCGTGTCATCTTCTATGATATACGGTACGACGAATAAACCCAAAAACCCATCTTCTTGTACATGTTGAACGTTAAAAACAAAGCTTGAGTGTAAAAAATTGAAAAAAAAGCCTCAGAGTAAATTGAGAAAATCCATTTTTCAATCAGAATATGGCATAATATTGACTCTAAGCACGTTTTAATAATTTAATATTATGTATAGAAATATTTTATAATCAAACTGCGATTAACAATTCGTTTATAGTGATACAATAAATTGAAACCTTCGAAACAATTATTTACTGCACTTGAGCGACCTCTATATATTAATCGATTTTGCTCAAATTTGGCAGACCTTAAAGAAATAAAGTGCTTTATGATATACTAAAAAAGCAGCTTCGATTTTAAACTTTTCTTTTTTTTGAACCACCCTAATATATATATATATATATATATATATATATATATATATATATATATATATATATATATATATATATATATATATATATATATATATTGTATATTTATTTGATAATCGTGGTGCAACATATATAATATACATTATACATAATTTATTCCCGGTGCAAATAAATATGGCAAATTTATTCTAAATGTATTTTAGTCCTTAGATAATATAAAGACAAATAATAAAATTCATGGTTTTATATAATATATATATATATATATATATATATATATATATATATATATATATATATATTGTCTTTATATTATCTAAGGACTAAAATACATTTAGAATTAATTTGCCATATTTATTTGCACCGGGAATAAATTATGTATAATGTGTATTATATAAGTTGCACCACGATTATCAAATAAATATACAATGAAGAATAACCGGAATATTCAGCTAAGATCTCAAATTTATTTTTTATATTCTAGATACTAAAGAAACTGTTATTCATTCAGTTCATTTTATTGTACTCATACCGGGTTTAATAACAATTCTCCTTTTATTTTTATAATTAAATAAAAGGTTTCATAATTTTGTATTTTTTTACATTAAAACATATGTGCAATAGGTATGTTTTTTATTCAACTCATATAATAAGCCTGCGTAAAATAGTATATTAATCTGGATTATACTAGGAAGACTAAGCTAAATATATAAACAAAAGCTGTCGATATGCGAATATAATTATAGTGGACGTTTTATTCATTTAAATTAAATTTACGTAATATTTAATAAAGCTAGTGAGAGTTTGTATGAACATAAAATTGGTGAAAAGTTATAACTCAATGAGAACTGTGAAAATGCTTACAAAAAAGACATCAATATTAAAAGTTTTGATAATTTCGACTATTTTCAAAAATAAAACGATTTTTAAAATTTTAATTGTTACATGCTAGTTCCGTCAATATTTCAATAAATATGAATTTAATGAATATCCACGTAAGATCATTTGTGTTAATAATCCGCAAAATGACAATGCAATAGAAGATATAGAACGAATTTTAAGATTGTGGTATTCTACTTTTTCGATCATGATAACAGCGATTGCCTGATTGTGGGCGACAACCAGTGGTGAGCTGTAGTGATTTAAATTTACTTAGAATTGGCGAGCCCATTATTAATTCTCTTTGAAATGGCGAGCCCATTTTAAAAATTAGATTTACTTATTTATTTTATTCTAAAAACAATATTTCACTTTTATCAAAACTCAAGGAAGAAGGAATTGCTGTGTGGAAGTTTTTGGCAGTTTTTTTGTGGATAATTGTGATTTACACCAACAAAACTGAAAATTGGTTTAAACTAAACTCTATTCGAAATTACATGGCATATGGAATAATTAGCACTGAATCCCTTTTATTTATTTACCAAGTATTAAATTTAAGTTTTGTTAATTCAGTTATCCATACATTTTTTTTTAACCATCTTTGTGATATTTTGTTTATTTTTATCTTACATTTATAAATTAAAACAATACCGTTTCCCTATTTATATTTTTGTATCAAATTATGTTCTTACATTTTTCTATAACTTTTATTATCATACCCTCTTTTTACCGAAAAAAAGCGAGCCCAATTTTAAAATTTCAAAGCTCACCATTGGCGCCAACCCATATTGCTCTTCTTCGTAGAGATGTTAAGTGCGACATGAGATATTAGGAAATAACATAGACATGAAAAATGAAAATGACATTATTGCTTGCAATGTTCCCAGAAAATGGAAGGTCCTTATCAAATGTCAGTAGTGTCAATGATATTTTCAATAACTATGAAAAATTTCTTGAGTTGTGACATTAAATATCAAAAATTATTTTAAATTTGTTTCTAAAATGTATTTGTTAATGCTTATAAAGTTAATAATTTATTAATATTAGAGGTCGGCATATTTGAAAATTTTGATATCCGGTCTGATCCGACTTGATTCAAGATCCGGTCCGATGCGATCCGATCCGATCCGATCCGATCCGATCCGATCCGATCCGATCCGATCCGATCCGATCCGATCCGATCCGATCCGATCCGATCCGATCCGATCCGATCCGATCCGATCCGATCCGATCCGATCCGATCCGATCCGATCCGATCCGATCCGATCCGATCCGATCCGATCCGATCCGATCCGATCCGATCCGATCCGATCCGATCCGATCCGATCCGATCCGATCCGATCCGATCCGATCCGATCCGATCCGATCCGATCCGATTTGGTCAGATTATAAGCAGAGGACTAAAAGCAAAGTAGCGCTTTAAAAAAAGAACTATCAAAAACTGGCGGAGGAAAAATAGGGAGCATTATGTAGAAAGAGCTAAGAATTGTTTTATATGAATAAATTTTATGTACATAATATTCATACATATACTTAAATCATTATTATTTTTACAATTTATGTTTATTAAATCATGTTTATTTTTACTTGTCAAAGTTTTTTGACATAAAAATAAAAAGGTACTAAGAAAACGATATCGTTTAGAAAAAAACGTAGTGAGTTCACAGAAATGTCCGAAGTTGAAAACGTAGTGAGTGACTAATTTGACGTGATCAATTGTATAACGAATATCGTTTTCACTCAAGTGAAAACGCAATATCGTTTTCACATTTACATGATCCGGGGGCAGTTCTTAATTGTGTAAAAGAAGTTTGTGGTGAATGTAGATTAGGCTCTTGTCCAAAGAATGCATGGTGGAATGATGAAGTAAAAGAAACGATTGAGGAGAAAAAGAGAGCATATTTGCGTTTTCTAAATGTGAAAAATGTACCTGGAAGTTTACGAGATGAATGCTTACTAGAATACAAGAGGTTAAATAAATGTGTTAAGAGAATTGTGAGAGAAAGTAAGGCACGTTTTGATGACTTGATGAGTGAAAGACTGATTTTAGTATGATTAAAAGAATGTTTTGGTTGAGTGTGAAGAGATTGAGAGGTGGTAATTTAAGGGCAGTGAAAGCGATTAAAAGTGCTGATGGTGAGTTATTGTGGAATGAGTCAGATGTTAGGAATAGATGGTGTGAGTATTTTAGGGCTTTATATGGTAGCATAAATGGAGGGAATGGTAGTAGTGAAAATGTTAGAGAAAATGTTAGTGGTGATGAATGGGATATAGATGAGAGTGATGTTAGTTTTGCATTGATGCGTCTGAAGAATGGTAAGGCTCCTGGCTTGGATGGTATGTCGAATGAGATGTTGAAATATGGAGGTGAGAGGTTATTTGACTGGTTAGTTTATTTGTTTAGATTTTGTTTAAAACGGTGGCTCCTGATGATTGGAAACGTGCTGTCATTTGTCCTTTATTTAAAGGCAAAGGTAGTTCGAGTGAATGTACTAATTTCCGTGCGATAAGTTTGCTGAGTGTGGTAGGGAAGTTGTACGGGAAGATTCTTATTCATAAGGTACGAACCTTAACCATTTCCAAGATAAGCGATATGCAAGGTGGTTTTTTTGCCTGAGAGAGGGTGTGTGGATCAATTATTTTCTCTTCGTATGATTGTTGAGAAGTCATTTGCTAAGAATAAAAAGGTGTTCTGTGACTTTCTCGATCTTAAAAAAGCATATGATAGTGTTCATCGCGAGACTTTGTGGGATGTACTTCTACAGTACGGTATAAACGGGAATTTGTTGGGGGCAATTCGTGCGTTGTATGAAGGTAGCGAGGTTGCGGTGAGAGTTGATGGTAGATTGAGTGATTGGTTTTGTATAGATGTTGGTGTGAAACAAGGTTGTGGGATGTCTCCGTGGCTGTTTAATTTGTATATGGATGTGTTGTTACGAACGGCGCTGAATAGGGTGGATGGTGTACATATTGGTGGTAGTGTTGTGCCTGCGTTAGCGTATGCGGATGATGTTGTTGTTATGGGTGAATCTGAAGAGCAATTGAGAAGAATGATTCTAAGTATAAATGAAGTAGGAAAAGGTTTAAATCTGTTATTAAATATTGATAAATGTAAAGTGTTAGTGTTTGAGAAGAGTGATTTGGTGACCGACTGCAATGTTTCGGTGAATGGTGTGCGATTGGGTCAAGTGAATGAGTTTTTATATTTGGGTAGTGTGTTTTCGAGGGATGGACGTATTGATTTTGAGATTGAAAGAAGAGTATCTGCGGGTTGCAAGGTATTGGGTGCTCTGGGAACCTTTGCTCGAAATGTGAATGTATCCAGAGATGCTCGATTGAGTGTGTATAATGGTGTTTTAGTGCCTTCATTGATGTATGGTAGCGAATGTTTGGTATGGATGAAAAAACATGAACGTCGTATAACTGCTGTGGAAATGAGGTATTTGCGGGGTGTGTGTGGTTATACTAGAAGAGATCGTGTCCGGAATACATTGGTGTATGATGAGTGTGAAATTGAGAAGAATGTAGTTAGAAAAGTAGGCATAAGTCAGTTGAGATGGTTTGGGCATGTAGAACGTATGTCGAATGACAGATTAGTGAAACAGGTATATGTTGGTGAAATTGCGGGTGAACGATTGCGTGGGCGATCTATGAACAAATGGATGAATATGATTGAAGGATTGTTGCGCGAAAGAAAGTTTCCGAGTACTAGAAACAAACGTGCTTGTATGAAGGGAATTATGAATGTGGATGAAGCTAAAGTGGTGTGTTAAGATAGGAACGTTTGGCGAAGATTAATTGCGGAATGAATCTGATGATTTAAGAAGTACAGGAATTTAGATTTTTAGTTTCGTTGTTTAGTAATTTCATTAGAGTGTTTATCTGCAATTGTGTGAAATTCACTTTCAAAAACAAGAGCAGGGACGACACTCCCGTCATTTCTGATCTTTTTATTCGTTTTCTGATTGAACTTTGAGTGTTTAACTGCAATTGTGTGGAATTCACTTTCAAAAACAAGCGTAGAGCGACACTCCCTTCCTTTCTTATCTTTTAATTCGTTTTCAGTTCTTACGTAGAGTGTTTAACTGCAATTGTGTGGAATTCACTTCCAAAAACAAGCGCAGGGCGACACTCCCTTCCTTTCTCATCTTTTTGTTTCATTTTCAGTTACTGCATTGTGTGGACTTTTCTTTCATAAGCAATTGCAGGCTATCACTTTCATCTTTTCTAATCTTTGCAGATTTGTTATTAGATTCGTTATTAGATTCATTGTTAGGAGTAAGCGTGGGTAATTTGAGATGTTTTATGCACGTCGAAGAAAGAAGATAAATGATAAGTGAATAATTAATGAGTGAAAGATTGACAAATGATTGGATGAATGTGATTGAGGGTTTTTTTTTTATGTAAGGAATGATTTCGTGTGTGATAAATAAATGAGATTATATGGAGAGATCTATGAAAGTGGTTGAAGTGAGGGTGGTGTATTTGAATGATAATGTTTGACGGGGGCTGATTATTTGATTATGTTATGAGTGAATGTTTTGTGAGTGATTTTAGGGTTCGTGCTACCCCATTTTATGGGATATAGCGTGAAGATATGTATGTATGTATGTATATATAATATAAGATCTCGAGAAAGTACTACCTAAAGTTTCATTTATAAAAATAAATAAAATATATCATCACGCCTTCTACCCATTACTGGGTGTGGCACTCTGCTGAAGCAGATCTCGGTAAGTGATATATTTTTCGCGTGAAGTGCGGTTACCAGTCGTCAAATCACGGCCCGCAAACATGTTAGTGGTGGAGGAGCCACAGGGATAGCTTTTTCAAATTATGAAAATTTGTCGCCTGTGGGAATCGAACCAGGGACCTTAGGATCCACAGGCCGACTTCATACCACTGAGCTAGCCATCCCATAAGTTTCATTTATATAGGTATATATTTTAATTCAATGAAAAATTTTCAGGATACCCATAATTTATGATACTTATTGTAGTTTCATGCTATTGAACAAATATAATTTATTTAAAAAAATAACAAATTTTGTTATTTAAAAATAAAAAATAAATATACTATAAGTATATGTATATAATTTTTTTATGCATTCATATTATTTACAATCTATTCTTAAATTGTATATTTGTCTTCTTTGAATGATAAATGAGTGTTAAAAATTAAAATTTAAATGTAATAACACCAATTTTTTTATTTAAAGAAAATGTTTGTTTGGATTAAAAAACATTTATAATATTAAAACGTGTTCATATACAGAGAACTAAGATTATATACACACATTTTTAATGCCGAGTCGACGGTGTAAGGATCTTTTGAAAACAATACTCTATAACCACATATATGATTTAGATATCAAAATATCTTACACGTATTTCGTATTAAAACAAAAATAAATAAAAATAAACCAATACAGTGTTTCTTTTATTAAAATTTATTTTGGTGTGTTTTCACTTATTAAGTACAATTTTGTTTTTTTGTTTAATAACAACTAATATTGTCCTATATTAAAATAAAGCCAGTTTGGAACTTAATTTATTAATTATATTATTTTATTATTACTGTGCCTTTGACTATCACAATTTTTTGAGACGTTTTTTTTCTCACACGAACTAATATTATGATAAGAATGAACACACTAAGTACTGCCAGTTAAGAACAACACAAATCTTTTAGCAAGTAGCAAAATGTATATGAAGATCGTTTGCCACTAATAAAAATTTATTATATGGAATGTATCCGTATACTTTAAGAGATTATAAATTTGCTAATTTTTTTTTATGTGACTCAATTTTACGACAAAATTAGTAAGTACATTCATTAAGTGAATAATTTTCTAATAATTTTATTGCAGTTATATAGAGAAAAAAGTTATATAGGTAATCATTTATGTATTTGATTATTATATTTTTTCTTTCTAATAAGTTTTATTAGATAAAAATTAAGAAATAGTAAAAGAAGAAAATGATTCTCACCATATACCAGACATTTAACCAAATACATAAAGAAGGTATATGTGGTCAGACATAATTTGTTAAGTTTAAAATTAATCATATTGTAGAAAAAAAAAACTAGGCTAACTCAAATTTGTAGTTGTTTCTCTATTTACCATTTAAACGAAAATGATGTAAAATATTACGAAATGACATACTTAAAAAATCAATAATTAGAAGCATAGCAGGTTTATCTTGGGGCACTTCCTGCAGGGAATATTTTAAAATCTTAGAAATTTTAATTCTACGCTGTATTCTATTTTCTGCACTAACTGTTAAGAAGAATCTATCCTCGTTGCCAGAATCTAGTTTAATCAATGCTTCTTATGAAACTAGGAACTCAAAACAACTTTATCTACCTAGGCACAATTCACAAACTTTTAACAACAGCATCTGTTAGATACCATTAAAAATCTATAACTATTTGCCGACTGAAGTTAAAAGTTGTACTAACATCAACTCTTTTAAATTTATGTTAAAGACTTTTCTTGTATTCAAATGTTTTTATTCAATGAACGAATACTTCTATGTGAATTAAATTATGTTATTAATTATGTTACTCTTGTATGCTTTAATGCTAAATGTTTTCTTAATGTGTATCTTTGACTTGTTCCATGTATTTTGTATCCTGCAGAACTTAATAAAATTACATTACAATTACATTACATACGTCCCATTTTATTTGTACAAAATATTCTTCATATAATGTGCCGTTTAGACTGCTAAAATTACATGAAGTACTTATTTGTAATATAACTTCGTTAGGTTCTTTTGTTCTAGATTTTTAAATTTGTTCAAATTGTAAAATGTGTTGTTACATACTTTTCAATTTTATAAAATATTTAAAAATGATAAATGGATGTAAATGAGAACAAAATATTGTTGAAGGTACTTGTTCACAAATTCTGATTTATTACTCGCCATATTTCCCAAAATAATGCACATAAACCACAAGCACTTAACCCGCTTCCGTTGTCGAGGAGTTCGATGTCATTTTGTGATGAAAGGCAGGCTCGGCCCGGACCACGGACAGGTTAGTGGCTCCGACCGCGCTTACGGTAATCCAGCAGCCGACTCGGGGTGTAGGAAATTACGGCGCTGTTCGAGCTTCTCCGCCTGTACACACACATGTTCACACTTACTGTTACGTCATTCAAGTACGGTTTACATACGCAATTCGTGAATAAAAATGTTCCGATTTGTACACATACCACTCTTTTAACCTTCATTCATGTAGTGGACATTTGTTTGTATCATTAATCATTAATTTAATTCTCAGCCATTTTCCCCCTACCGCCAGATTACTTTCATTGTCTTTTCTAATTTCTAACCTAAAGGCGTTTCCGGATGATGCACGAATATAGACGAATGTTCACGGAGCCTAATTAAGGAATAATCGCCATTTATTTATAAGCGTATTGAAGTTACGTGAATGTAATGTATGAGAACGAATGTGTGATTCGTAAAAGGAATAGTACACAAATGAGAAATATACACAACTTTTCACATCTATGTACATTCGCCTACAAGGCGAACTTAAAAGATAATAAGTATAATTTAATAGTATTCTGGGTAATAAAGAGAACGCAAGAACGGTAGACGTTCGCCAATATTTTCGTGTTCCATTCTTGGACCGACTGCAGACTAATTTAGCGGCGCCTTCAGACAGGGGTTCTAACGGAATGTTCTAACGGATCACATTTATTTAAATTAATGAAATCGTCTCATTATTTTACTACAGATTTCTATTTATTTATTTATTTATGTTATTTTGTACAACAGAAACTAAACAATTGAATAAGATATCGTAAATTGAAAAAAAAAACAACTATTATTAACCAAACTTATTTATAGCCTTAATAAACAACTATTGATACAAATACTGCCATTTTTTATTAATGAATTATTTAATAATATGGATGGCGAATAATAAATAACATAAGTAACAAATCTATCATTTATTTGTATTTTTTTAATGCATACTTCTGTATTGTAACATTATTTTTAAGTTTTAATACCATTTTTCTCAAAATGATTGTTATACAACGCTATACAATATGTATATCGTTGATTATAAGGCCCTGCCGGTTCATATTGTTTGGATATAAGTATGTATGTATGTAAATCTTGATTAAATTTTTATAAAACTTTTTAGTTAGTAGATACACAAATTAATTGAATAGGTTAGGAATGATAAACAGTCATTTAAACCACTAAAATTGACTCAACAAACGTTCACTAACCAATTCGCCTATACAGTTGCGCATCAGCTAATTACAGTATGGAGTATGAAAAAAGTGTTTATGTTGATGAACAAGCCTCAAAAGTAGACCCAATGAACATTCTAGTAAACATTCACATACGTTCGATGGCCTTAATACAAAGTGAAATTGTTGTTTGTGAAATACCCACATACTGACAACGTTGTTTTCGTTGGGAATGAAACTATTTAGTGATGAAATTGGCGGAAATCAAATTGTCTGCTAGTGGAATTATTAGTCACAATTAAAATAACGTGTTTAATGATTTCATCACAACAGGAATTTATCTCTAAATATGTTTTTATAAGAAGGTAAAATATGGACAGAATATATAAAAAACATTTATTATTAAAATAAATAAAGTAATTTTATAAAGGCATTTAAACTAGAGCGGGTTCTATGAAATAAAATGTTGCGTGTATTATCTCAGGTTAAAGAAAAATATTGCGAAAAGCATTTAATAGCATACATTTTAAGTTTAATCAAGTTTTTATTAAACGCAAAGTGTGATTTACTTTTCTATTGTCGTGCTAAAAACGTAACTATTTGCAAGAAATGCCCACTAAAAGAAAAACAGATCTACACATACGTACTATTAAAATATTCACCTGTATTGATATTCTAGAAGCAACGAGATCGGGCAGTAATTCTAGTTGTTCCTGTAACGTTGATAGCTTATCTTCTACTGTTGTTAATCTATCTTCGAGAGCATCTTGCCTTGGGCTCATGTCAGATACGATTTCATAAATAGTATTTTGCATCTAAACTCAATCAAAATTAATAATAAATCACACTGTACACATAACAAAACAAAACGCACTTTGGCCATATCCGTAATGGTGTTGGCATTATCCATGAGTTTCCTTTGGTCCATTTTTACTTTGCGTAAACTGAAATTCAACCATTATTATAACATAGAAAAAATAATTATAGTCGTGGCCATTTCGAAACGTCATTAGTTGATTTTTTTTTATAGATAATATATATTAAATTTCAAAAGAACCGCAGTCGTCACTCCCTTACTTTCTGATCTTTTTGATTTGTTTTTATCTCTTACAATATAGTAACTGCAATTGCATGAAATTCACTTTCAAAAATAAGCGCAGTACGACATTCCCTTACTTTTTTTATATTTTGAATCGTTTTTTGATATTACTATAGGGTGTCTAACTGAAATTCTATGGATGTGGTTGAAAATAGAACGACGTGTTAGGATGAGAATATTTGACGTAGACTGATTCTTTGATAAATCTCATGACTGGATGTTCAGTGTATCATTCGGAGATTCGTGCTTTCTCTTTTCATGGGATATTTACGTATATATGTAATCGTATATAATATACAAGGCAGCTGTCTCTATTCTCTTCTCATTTTAAACGATGTTGTGTCCGTATTGATCGTCCTTGATGGAGAGTTTTGTCAGTTCGTACTTCGTGTACCTGGCGTAAAGGGTTTAGCTATATGAGCCCCAGTGGCATGCAGTCAATATGAGTAAGGTGTGCAGTGCACATCCTAGAAATATATAAGATATTACATGATTAAAATTAATAATATGAGTAGTTTATATTTTATTTATATTTAAATTTTTATGTTTATTTAATTTAGAAAATATAAAATGAAGTATTTATAATAAGAGCGCGCTAGCAAAATCTATGTGCATAGACGACGTGCACGCATCGGTCGTGCACGCTGATCCATAGTTGTAGCCTACATCTTGCATTCATACAACACGGAACAATCTGGCTGATCAGAGAGAGAAAGAGATAAGATATTAGTAAAACGTAGCGCTCATACTCTGTCACCGCGTGCATTCTGAATTTGTTCAATTGCTTTGGTTTTAGCAAAAACGTTGTTTTGATTATTATAAGATTTGCAAATGAACTCGCTCAGAATCTTCTCGAAATATAAATATATCCTCATTTATTCAACATATAAATAATAAATTTAATATCATTTTCTACATTACAGAGAATTAAAAATGATGTCATAATACAACGATTCATGAAAGATTAAGTAGTTTATTGTTAATTACTGTTGAAAAAGAATTATAAAATTTACTTTAATCTAATTGAAACGATTTTGTAAATAATGGAGAAAGACGAATTAATTTAATATTCAAATAAAATAGTTACAAAAAAAACTATTTTCTTTTATGATTTCCTACTAACCACTTAAAAAAAACACACACACACACATATCCAACTCTAAAACTCACCGCACGCTGTGCCTGGTTGTTCTTGTGAGAATAACCATGAGGAAGGGAGGAGTACTATTAGGTGCATGTTCTTTTGTACCACGTTTGTTTTGTACACCTATTCATATTTATCATAGATACAGACAAAAAAATATGTTTTCTGAAAATACAAATAATAAAAATAATATTGTAAAAAAAATATAAAATATATTGTAAAATAACAAAATAAAATAAAATATATTTATTTTATAAACACAAATAAGATACAAATGCAACAAACATACATACGTACATCACGATATATACTATCAAATGGGGTAGTAGGAACTTCTACCTACAAATGAAAGAATATCATTATATTATATATACATATATATATATATATATATATATATATATATATATATATTTAGGGTTCGTGCTACACCATTTGTTGGGATATAGCGTAAAGACATGTATATATATATATATATATATATATATATATATATATATATATATATATATATATATATATAATCATCACGCCTTCTACCCATTACTGGGTGTGGCACTCTGCCAAAGCAGGTCTCTGTAAGTGCGATTACCAGTCGTCAAATCACGGCCCCCAAATATGTTAGTGGTGGGAAAGCCACAGGGGTAGTTTTAAAATGGTGAAAATTGTTTGTCGCCTGTGGAAATCGAACCAGGGTTCTCAGGATCCACAGGCCGACTTCATACCACTGTGCTAGTTACCCCTATATATATATATATATATATATATATATATATATATATATATATATATATATATATATATATATATATATATATATATATATATATATATAAATTCATAATTAATTTTAAGCAGTAAAATGACAACTTTTTTTTAGTTTTTTGGAAATAACTTACGACCTGTAAAAAATATCGAAAACTTTTTGGAAGATAAGTTATAGGAAATGAAATGTTCTACAAAAAATATGCTATGGAATTTTCTCATAAAGTTGATGGTTGCTTCGGAAAAGTAGAAAAATGTAAAAATTTAATATCAACCAAATCTATCGTTAAATAACTTTTGAAAAAATAAATATATCAAAAAATTGTAAGAGACCTTTTTTGTAGAGCGTTAAATTTTCTACAAGATTATGTTTCGATCATTTTAAAATAATTTCCCTAACGTGAGTTACAAAATTCCAAAGTCCAGCAGAACGTTGTTCCCATGTTATTTAAATGGGAAATTGAAATTTACGATGCGGCACCTCTTAACATTAATATTAAGAGCTCAAACTTTCACAGGATTTTTTTTTTACCATTTCCAACAACATTTTCGATATAATTAAGAAGAAAAAAATATCGATTTTTTTTTAAACAGTCTAATATATATATATATATATTATTTTGATACAATTAAATTTTTTACTCTGATATATGTATTTGCTAAGATATATAAATATTTATTTGTTAAAACAGTCTTGTAGATATTGTATCATTTATTATTTTATGATACAGTAATTTTATTTTCATGCAATTAAGTTGCTAAGAAACGGCTGATTTTTTTAATAAGTTTTTGCTTTAATTTTTATTAGTTTACCTTTATATTGCATTTGTATCATATTTACGTTTCAAGATTACATTTATTTTATTTTACTTACCTTTCACGTTATTATTTTTGTTATTTGTATTTTCAGTGTAGTGATAAATATGAGTAAGGTAAGTAAGGTTATGAAACAGACCAGTCACGCTGCTCAGTCCAGGCACGGACAACCGGGCGAAACCATTACACCGGGTACATAAGATACAAACTGATATTACTTTCCAGTCTTTTAAACGATGATGTTATTTTAGCTTTTAAGATGTTAATATATTTTTTTCAACTTTAATCATTAAGAAATACCAGACAACCACCATAATAAATATGTTAACTCAATATTATCTAATTAATAAATAATGTAGAGACGTAATAGGTATTCATTTAAATATGTATGAAATATTATAAAACAATATTTGGTTTTATTTCCGTATACATGTACATTAGGGTGGAACGAAAAAACTTTTTTTATTAAATCATGGGCGTCAAAATGTGCCTTTAGACAAATAAAAAAGAGTTCCTGAAACTGGTTCACCAATTTTAATATTTTCAGGTTCCTCGCGGGACTAAAAGTTTTAAGAATTTTGCAATTTTTAAAGTTTTTACAATTCGCGGTGCCTTAAAACAATTATTAATAACTGTTCGTCACAGTCTTTACAATGCTTATTTCATTGTTTTTTGGTTGCTCATGAGATCTAAAATTTAGTGTTTTTTGCATTTTAAATAACGCGCTGTTATTTAATCATACCACTCGCGTTTTCACAGTAGTAGTTCCCACACATGTTGTATGCTGGCACTGGCGTGCTGCGTTTTTAAATGTACGTTTTCTTTATAACTTACCACGTCACAATTTGAATATCAAATAAATTATGACTACTAGAAGTGAGGTTTATTGTGAAATTTTAGGTCACCCTAAACTATTAAACAATCGTGCATTACCCACCTATTCTGATGTCATATTACATTATTTATCAATTCAGCATGATTTAAAATATAAAAATAACGGCCGAGATCCCAGTGTTTGTGAAATATTAAAAGTGGTTGTACCGAAAATAGAAGAAATTTGGCTAAGTTCGTCAATTCCAACAGTTTCGCGGCGTCGTATGTGGGATAAGTTAAAAATATTTCACAGACGTTATAAGAAAGTCCAAAAGAATTTAAGATCCAGAAAAAATACTGCAACCATGCAGCTTAAATTATCAGCTTTTAGAAAAGAAGCGTCTATTATTTCACATAGCGTTCTGCAAGTGCAGTTTAAAAAACTGCAAATGTGAAATATCGAAAAAAGTACCTCTTACAGAGCAAGAATTTCTGTTAGACCAGAGAACTAATAAGATTATGGGCATAGGGACAATAGATAAAAAAGCTAGCAACAAAATTAAAATCGCAAATGAAAGAAAAGCCAAGACAACAGCCCGTTTGATGAAACTACATAACATGCCGTCATGTAGTTATTCTACCGTTAAAGAAAGATCTTTGTCAATTAGCTCCAACAGTGATGAAAATGACAAATTAGAGGAAGAAGAGAAGGGTGAAAAAGAAGAGGTTGTCCTAATAACTTTATTGAGTTATAAATTAACTTGTAATTAATATTCGTTTTTATTTTGTTTGATAAAGGTAAAGCAAAATCAAAAACATCGATAAACTCCACACAAATGAGAATTAAGTTACCATCTGTAGCCCTTGCTTGTGATAGGACTGGAATATCATATCGCTCAGCAGCTATAATTGCCAATGCTGTTTTGGAAGATATTGGTGTTTTATCAAAAGACAATTCTTCAATGACAATTGACAGAATTAAAATCAGAAGAGCGAGAAAAACAGAACGTGCAGTTTGTACAAGTGAAACTGCAAGGTATAAAACACCAGTGATGGGGCTCTTCTTTGATGGAAGAAAAGATCAAACTATGGTCCAAGAAAAAAACGATGACACACATAAAGAAAACGTATCACAGACGAGCATATTTCTGTCGTAAGTGAATCTGGCTCCAGATATTTGGGTCACATAATACCGGAGAGCAGCAGTGCTTTGCATATTAAACGGTCTCTTATGGATTTTATAAAACAAGATTTTGATATAGAAGACTTAATTGCGGTTGGATGCGATAGCACTGTAGTTAATACGAAAGTGAAAAATGGAGTAATTCGTTTATTAGAAAGAGAATTAGTCCGTCCTCTACAGTGGTTAATTTGTTTATTCCATTTTAATGAACTCCCAATGCGACATCTAATAAAACATCTAGATGGCGAAACGTTTGGCCCACGCGGACTTAAAGGTGATATTGGACAACAATTAGAAGACTGCGAAATTCTGCCTGTAGTGAAATTAAAAAAAAATTACAAGCAATGTTCCTAAAATGAACAACAAAGAATGTGATCTTAGCACAGATCAAAATAACCTTCTTGAAATAGTACAGGTGATTGAATCTGGTTATGTATCTGGTTCCCTAGCTTTAAGAAACCCAGGTAAACTTTCTCATGCAAGATGGCTTACAACAGCCAACAGAATCTTTAGACTTTACGTTGCAACTAAGAGTCCTTCAGAATTCCTAAATATTCTAGTAAATTACATCATAAAAGTTTATGCACCCTTTTGGTTTCGAGTAAAGCTCCAATCGTCATGTGTTGAAGGAGCAAGACATTTATTTCAATTCATAGAATCTTGCAGATTTTTACCGGAAAATATACTAAAAATTATTTACCTCGTAATTCAACGAAATGTGTTTTTGCACACCCAGAAAATGTTTTACTTTTCTTGCTTACGGATGAAGAACAAAAATACAGAGAACAAGGTATTTGACGTATCCTCAAGGCGCGACTTAATAAGACAACAGAGGTACGTAAGTTTACTATACCTATTATAAATTTGATTGCAACACATTACTCCGAAATAATTTTTTGATGCGACCTTAGCGTGACTGAGCCACCAAGGACTTCAACTATGGAAATCAGCTTACCCATGGCATCCAATGTAAGTTTTTATAATTTCCCTAATTTTTCATGCAACACACAAGCAGTTGAACGATGTGTTCGCCTTGTTATGAAGTCATCCCTAGCTGTCTGTGACCGTGAAAACCGTGAAGGATTTATTCAAGCCCGCATAAAATCCAGAAGTACATTGGCATCCTTTGAAACAAAGTCAGATTATTTTAAATGTAAATAAATGGAACTTAATAAGGTAGTTTAATTACAACTGTTTCGATGTGTTTGTATATTTTTAAAATAAACTTTTATGTTGAATAAAATTTTAGTTTTTTTATATATAATATAAATTGGTGGTAAAATTATTATAGCAAATGAGAAACCTGAGGCAGGCAAAATACTATTTCCAGTTTCTGAATAATTTTTTATGACTACACTAGGCACTTTTTGGTTAGTATGACATTAATTTTATTTAAAAACATAAAAACTAACTTTTTCCAAAAAATTTACCACTTGAGGAACCTGAAGATACCAAAATATGCGCCCCAACTTTTATATAGGCTTTTTTAAATTATAAAATACACCTTTTAAATGCTATGACATATATAAAAGTAAAAAAAAATAAAAATAGCAATTTTTAGTTCCACCCTAATGTATATATAGTATTATTATCTATTTAAAATAAATTATGCAAGCTTCCTCAAAGTGTTCAATATTTCAATTTCATTTATTAACATAGAACGACATTACATTAACTTTTTTTTTAAATGGTTAACTATTAACGCCTTAATTAGCAATTTAAAAAATGTCACACAAAATCATACAGTTATTACAAGCTATACAAATTAATTTCATAGTTTATCAATCCTATAATAATTCAAACTGGCAAAGGATAATTTATTTTAATTGTAGGACAATTCAAGTACAGACAAAGCTTCATCTCAATCGCGCTTGCGCCCCTAAAATTTTCAGTAGCCCCCTGGTTGACCGCTCCCCCGATTTTAGTGTCAATCGAAAAAAATTTGCTAGTAATATTACTTTTAACATCTTAACATTTAAAAAAGACTGAAACACTGAAAAAACACAAAAAAAAACATTGTTATACAGCATATTTTTTTTTGCATCGATGCACATGTATCTAAAAACCTCTATCTGCATTTATCCATGATTATTATTGGTGTTATATAACCTAGACAACAGAATAAATAGAACTCACCCGTCAAGTGCGAAATTTATTTGGGTTTTTGGATTTGGATTAAAATATACTGTTTGTCACTGGACTTCTCGAGTATCGTTTTATTAAGATAAGTGTTATCTTTCATTTTTATAGTAGTTTAGTTTTTTATATATATATATTTTCTTTCATATCGTTATTTGTTTATATTGGTTACGTGTATAGAAACGCTGAGTTATGTTTTGTTTTTAGGTGTGATTGACGTTTGACAGTTGTGTAAATGTAACTGTTTTCTATTTATAGTTAAGGACAAGGCTGGTAAGCTACCTTAACTTATACTCTTCTACCGAGAGAACCCTTCTTTTATTTCTTTTGGATAAATGAAATATAAATGGGTGAAATTTGATGAATGTAAGTTTGGTACGTGGAATGTTAGGGGTATAACTGGTAAAGAAAATGAATTGATGAATGTAATGCGTGTATATAATGTAGATGTTTTGTGTGTCAGTGAGACTAAAAGGAAAGGATGTAGTGAGGAAGAAGTGGATGGATTGTTTTGCTTGTGGTCGGGTGTTGCTGAGAATGAACACGCGAAGCATGGTGTTGGTGTGCTTGTTAGTGAACGAATGAAACCGTTTGTGAGAGAATATGGTTGTACTTCATCGAGAATTCTTTGGCTGAGATTAAAGGTAGGCTTTCATAGAATCTTCGTTGTGTCAGTTTATGGTCCAACCGAATCCGAAAATGATCTTGAAAAAGATAGATTTTGGAATTTGTTAGATAGTGTTATTGATTCATGTGATTCAGGTGAGAAAGTTATTGTATGTGGTGATTTAAATGGTTGGGTGGGAGTTAAGAGAAGCATGTCTGGGAATGTATTGGGTAAGTTTGGTGATGCAAGAGTGAATGAAAACGGTAGGAAAATAGTTTCTTTCTGTTTGGAGCGTGATCTCTTTGTTTCCAACTCTATCTTTAAACATAAACTTACTCATTTGTATACATGGGAGAATATTAGTGAAAATAGACGGAGTATGATTGATTTTATTTTGTATGATGAACGATTGAGAAGTTTAGTTGTAGATACGCGTGTGAAGCGAGGTGCTGAATTGGGTACGAATGACCATTATTTGGTGGTATCGCGTATACGTCTAGATAAATGTTGGAGAATGAGGGTAAAAAATACTAATAAAATGTTTCGTGTGAAATCCAGTGCACTGCAGAATGAGGATGTTAGAGATTTGTTTGTTGAGAAAATAAATGAATCTTTGCCTGTATGTGAACTTAATTTTGAATGCAGCATAATTAAGTTTGGTTCAAATTTAAGGATACAGTTCTTAAATGTGGAAAAGAAGTTTGTGGTGAATGTAGATTAGGTTCTTGTCCAAAAAATGCATGGTGGAATAAAGAAGTTAAAGAAGCGATTGAGGTGAAAAAGAGAGCATACTTGCGATTTCTAAATGTGAAAGATGTGCCTGGAAGTTTACGTGATGAATGCTTGCTGGAATACAAGAGGTTAAATAAATGTGTTAAGAGAGTAGTGAGAAAAAGCAAGGCGCGTTTTGATGATTTGATGAGTGAAAAATTAACTAATGATTTTAGTATGAATAAAAGAATGTTTTGGTTGAGAGTGAAGAGATTGAGAGGTGGTAATGTCAGGGCAGTGAAAGCGATTAAGAGTGTGGATGGTGAGTTAATGTGGAATGAATCAGATGTTACTAATAGATGGTGTGAGTACTTTAGGACTTTATATGGTAGCATTAATAGACCGAATGGTTGTAGTGAAAATGTTAGCGAAAATGTTAGTGGTGATGAATGGGATATAGATGAGAGTGATGTTAGTTTCGCATTGATGCGTCTGAAGAATTGTAAGGCTCCTGGTTTGGATGGTATATCGAATGAGATGTTGAAGTATGGAGGCGAGAGGTTATT
The DNA here is from genome assembly GCA_911728475.2 of Pterostichus madidus. Lineage (NCBI taxonomy): Eukaryota > Metazoa > Arthropoda > Insecta > Coleoptera > Carabidae > Pterostichus > Pterostichus madidus. The sequence continues at coordinate 10,475,678 of OU452311.1, forward strand.
TGACTGGTTAGTTTATTTGTTTAGATTTTGTTTAAAACGGTGTGTGGCTCCTGATGATTGGAAATGTGCTATCATTTGTCCTTTATTTAAAGGTAAAGGTAGTTCGAGTGAATGTACTAATTTTCGTGCGATAAGTTTGCTGAGTGTGGTAGGGAAGTTGTACGGGAAGATTCTTATTCATAAGGTACGAACCTTAACAATCTCCAAGTTAAGCGATATGCAAGGTGGTTTTTTGCCTGAGAGAGGATGTGTGGATCAATTGTTTTCTCTTCGTATGATTGTTGAAAAGTCACTTGCTAAGAACAAGAAGGTGTTCTGTGGCTTTCTCGATCTTAAAAAAGCATATGATAGTGTTCATCGCGAGACATTATGGAATGTACTGTTACAGTACGGTATAAATGGTAATTTGTTGGGGGCAATTCGTGCGCTGTATGAAGGTAGTGAGGCTGCGGTGAGAGTTAATGGTAGATTGAGTGATTGGTTTTGTATAGACATTGGCGTGAAACAAGGTTGTGGGATGTCTCCGTGGCTCTTTAATTTGTACATGGATGTATTGTTACGAACGGCGTTGAATGGGGTGGATGGTGTACATATTGGTGGTAGTGTTGTGCCTGCGTTAGCGTATGCGGATGATGTGGTTGTTATGGGTGAATCAGAAGAGCAATTGAGACGAATGATTCTAAATATAAATGAAGTAGGAAAAGATTTAAATTTATTATTAAATGTCGATAAATGTAAAGTGTTAGTGTTTGAAAAGAGCGATTTGGTGACTGATTGTAATGTTTCGGTGAATGGTGTGAGATTGGGTCAAGTGAATGAGTTTTTATATTTGGGTAGTATGTTTTCAAGGGATGGACGTATTGATTGTGAGATTGAAAGAAGAGTATCTGCGGGACGCAAGGTATTGGGTGCTCTGGGAACCTTTGCTCGAAATGTGAATGTATCCAGAGATGCTCGATTGAGTGTGTATAATGGTGTTTTAGTGCCTACATTGATGTATGGTAGTGAATGTTGGGTGTGGATGAAGAAACATGAACGTCGTATAACTACTGTGGAAATGAGGTATTTGCGGGGTGTGTGTGGTTATACTAGAAGAGATCGTGTCCGGAATACATTGGTGTATGATGAGTGTGAAATTGAGAAGAATGTAGTTAGAAAAGTAGGTATAAGTCAGTTGAGATGGTTTGGGCATGTTGAACGTATGTCGAATGAGAGATTAGTGAAACAGGTATATGTTGGTGAAATTGAGGGTGAAAGATTGCGTGGGCGACCTATGAATAAATGGATGAATATGATAGAAGGATTGTTGCGTGAACGAAAGTTTCCGAGTACGAGGAACAAACGTGCTTGTATGAAAGGAATTATGAATGTGGATGAAGCAAAAGTGGTGTGTCAGGATAGGAACGTTTGGCGAAGATTAATTGCGGAATGAATCTGATGATTTCAGAAAAGCGCAGGGTTTTAGATTTTAGTTTCGTTGTTTAGTAATTTCATTAGAGTGTTTACCTGTAATTGTGTGAAATTCACTTTCAAAAACAAGCGCAGGGACGACACTCCCTTCGTTTCTTATCTTTTTTATTCTTTTCTGATCTTACATTGAGTGTTTAACTGCAATTGTGTGGAATTCACTTTCAAAAACAAGCGTAGAGCGACACTCCCTTCCTTTCTTATCTTTTAATTCGTTTTTAGTTATTACGTAGTGTTTAACTGCAATTGTGTGAAATTCACTTTCAAAAACAAGCGCAGGCCGACGCTCCCTCCCTTTCTTATCTTTTTGTTACATTTTCAGTTACTGCATTGTGTGGTCTTTTCTTTCATATATAAGTGCAGACTGTCGCTTTCATCTTTTCTAATCTTGTAGATTCGTTGTTAGTTTCGTTATTAGATTCGTTGTTAGGAGTAAACGTGAGTAATTTGAGATTTTTTATGCATACGTTATGTACGTTGAAGAAAGTAAATGAATGGTAAGTGAAAAGGAATGATGTGATTGAAGGTTTGTTGTGTGATAATAATTTCGAGTGTAATAAATGAATGAGTTTATATGGAGTGATCTATGAAAGTGGTTGAAGTGAGAGTGGTATGTTTGGATGAAAATGTTTGACGATGACTGGTTGTTTGATGGGTGTGATGAGTGAATGTTTTATGAGTGATTTTTGGGTTCGTGATACCCCATTTGTTGGGATATAGCGAGAAGATATGTATGTATGTATGTATGTATGTATGTTATAATAAACGCGCTGCCGAACTTGTCCAAACTTGTCAAATTAATTGTGCGAGTGCGATAGCGACGCAATGCATTTGTAATTACTTGTTAAGATTGTTCTATTCTTTACTTACTCGTCCACGTGCATAGTTTAGCAAGTTCAAACATGTTTTACAAATTTTGGTATTTATACGAGTGATGAAAATCTCAATGCTCATTCGTTATTTTGTGGTTAAAGAGTAAAGTAAAAATAAATATGAAGCGCACAAATAATATTAAAAAATATTTTTATCGGAATCAGATAAAAAAAAATTAAAAACTGATACTTTCCTGCCTTCGACTAGTATCGGCAGTACAAGCAGTAATTTAAAAAATATATTAAAAACGAATGAAATGGTGACATCTTGTAACTTAGTGCTACTGAAGAAAGTGATAATGAGTCTAGTTCTTGTGAAAATAAAACTAGTGAGGATGATATAAGTGATGATAATTAAACTGGCGTACATACCACAACAGTGAGACCTAAACCAGAACAAACAATTCTTACTGTTTCTGGACCTAGCGACTTGTCACAGACTCCTGAAGAAGGACCACGTCAGCCGATACTATCGCAGTATCCAAAAGTTAAACAAGGTGAAAGAATGAGAAGCTTTAAATCAACGTGGTTTAAACAATTTACATGGTTGGAATATAGTGTTTTAAAAGACAGTGTTTTTTGTTTATACTGCCGATTTTTTCATGGTGTAAATCAAGCAAACATTTTTGTGAATGAAGGGTTTCGCAACTGAAAGAATGCACTTGATTCAAGTAAAGGACTAATAAAACATGATAAATCTGAACAACAAAAAATGTGTGTTATAAAATATGTAAATTATATGAAATTAAAGAAACAGAAAACAAATATTGAACAAATGGTGAATGATCAATACCAAAATGAAATTAAAGAAAACAGACACTGCATCAAAACTTTATGTGAGTGTTTATTATTTACATGTACGCAAGATATTGCTCAACGTGGTCATGATGAAAGTATTTTAAGTTTCAATAAAGGTAATTTAAGAGAATTAATGTTATTGATAAGTAAACATGACACCATTGTACAAAAAAAATTACAGGATGCTAAATACCTACATCATGATATCCAAAATTTATTAATTTCTATTATGGCGACCATTGTACGTAAAAAAAATTCAGACGATCAAAATTTTTTGCAATAATGTCTGACGAAACGAAAGACTTGAGTAAAGATGAACAAATAACTTTTATAGTCCGGTACTTGCATCAAAATGCAATTCAGGAGAGGTTTTTAGGATTTAAAAGTGCAAACGGTATGCTAGATGCTGCTAGTTTTGCAAATTATATAAAAACAATATTAGATGAAAATAACATTTCATTAAGCAATTGTATAGCACAAGGATATGATGGTGCTGCTGTAATGAGTGGTCATTTAGCTGGCGTCCAAAATTATATTCAAAGTATTGTTCCGCAAGCAGTATATATTCATTGTTTTAACCGTAAATTAAATTTAGTTGTTGTTGATTGTTGCAAACATTTGAAAAAGTCGGCTATTTTTTTTTCTAATCTTGAAAAATTATATACATTTATTTATTTATTTATTTATTTTATTTGGTCAAAGTTCAGCTTACGCTGTTCTTACACTTAGCCTTTACAACAAAAATATATGAATATATATACAGTATAGTACAATAAGCAATAAAAAAAATTATTTGTATTTATTACATGGAAACGTTATTTTAAGAACAAGAAATAACAAAATACTCTAATTATAACAATAATTAATACTTCAATAGATATTTTTTATAGTATGAAGCAAATAGGTCATTTTTTAGTGATTTTAGATTATTAGGAACCTGATTATAGATGAAAGAACAATTATAAGTAAAACTGCGTTTGAAAAGAGACGTGCGGTGGACAGGAATGTGTACAAGAGATTGGTTTCTCAAGTGACGCTTGTGTAAATCAGCACGAAATAAAATTTTGTTGAAGAGGTACGGTGGATTACCCGATGACAGTATACGATGTACCATGCAAGCAAAGTGATGCATACGCCGTTGTTCCATATTTAACCATCCCAAATCAGAAATAAGAGAGCTAACTGGGTCGTATTTCTTCAAACCAAGCACAAACCTAACACACATATGTTGTACTCTCTGTATTCGTTTAATGTCACAAGTCGTGAGACAAGGACCATATAGAACGTCACAGTAGTTGAATACAGAGAGTACTAGGGAGTTCACAAGTAATAGTTTGTGTTTGGTAGACAAGACGAATCGATTCATATATAGGTTTTTGAGGGCAAGAAATGATTTTCTTAATAAAAGCGTAACATATTGTGAAAATCTTAATTCACAATCCATTACGAGACCTAGGTTTTTATGATTCGATTTGAAGTTAAGGTTTGTGCCTTGCAATTTAACAACCAGTAAATTATTATTGATTAAATTATGCCTAACGTTTTTGTTGCCAAAGAGCATGACTGCACACTTGCTTTCATTTAACAAGACAATTATTCTTGGCATAGGTTGAGATTTGTTCTAAATCATTATTAACCGACAGTGCAGCTTGCCCATAGTCATTCGGAACAAACGGGAGATAAATTTGTGTATCATCGGCAAAGATATGTACTGAGGAGGAGGATACACACTTGTGCAGGTCAAATGTATACAAGGAGAAGAAGAGGGGACCACAGACAGATCCTTGTGCAACTCCTCTAGAGATATTTAGGTACTCAGACACGTTATTGTCATTCACTACTCTTTGTTTCCTATTGGTAAAATAATTATTAATTAAGCGCAAACTTGCTTCATCGAAACCAAGATATTTTAGTTTGGCTAATAGTAGTTCATGACTGATGGTATCAAATGCCTTACTGAAATCTAAAAGAACGAGAAGCACCATTTTATTGTCGTCAATATACTGAAAGATGTCATCAGAAATCGTTAACAGAGCCGTAGTGGTACTAAATCCAGATCTGAAGCCTGACTGAATATCAGGAAGGATGTTCAAATTATTAATATAAATAGATGTTTGATGATGAATTATTTTTTCAAAAATTTTAGAAAGTATGGGAAGGATACTAATGGGGCGTAGGTCGTTAAAGGATGTCGGGTCATTACATTTGGGAATGGGAATAATTGTAGCTATTTTCCAAACATCCGGGAAGATAGAAGAAAGGATGCAAGAATTAATAAGATGAGTGAATTGAGGCAAAAGAGTAGGAAAAACTAACTTTAACATTTTTAAATTAATACCGTCAACTCCAACTGAATTTGAACGCAGAGAAAGAAATACCTTCATAATTTCATCTTCGTTGACAGTTTTAAGATTAAATTTAGAGTCTGCGTCAAAAAGGTTATTGTTGTAAAAATGCAGGGTATCAGGATCAGGATTTGGAATATTAGAGGATCCGAGGAAATGAGTGTTAACTGAGTTAACATCGGAAATTAAGTTAGATAGATCAATTTGAGGTTTGGTGTTAATATTGAATTCTTTTAGAGCATCCCATAAGTTAGATTTATTGTGTTTTATTTTATAGGTAAAATAAGCTTGTTTTTCCAGACGTATAGATTTCGTGACCAGGTTACGCAGAGATTTGTAATACTCCCAATGTACTTGACTCCTCGTTCTTTTGAAATCGGAAAAAGCATTGTTCCTAAATCGAATCATTATTTTTATAACATCAGTTATCCAAGGTTTCGATGGTTTGCGAACTACAATTTGCTTAACTGGCATGTGTAAATCAAAAAGAGAAAGAATAATGGTATTGAGAAAAGACAATTTTTCATTGATATTGTCACAAGAATAGAAATGATGCCAGTCAGTGCTATTAAGAGCATTGGAAAACGAAACATAATCTGCGTTCCTAAAATCGCGTATAGTTATTGTTTTTGGTAAATTTTTTGGACAGAAAGATTTAATAGTACAACTTGTAAGCATGTGATCTGAAATGTCATGAACATTATAGTTGACTACATTAGTACAAAGTTCAATACAAGAAGTTATTATTATATCAAGAAGAGTTTCAGAGATATTAGTAACTCGCGTAGGTTCCGTGACGATTTGATTTAAGTTGAACTGATTAAGGAAGCTATTAAATAGTTGTACAGAGTTGTTATTCGAATTTATTAAATTAATGTTTATGTCGCCGAAACAGATAAGATGGTCAACTTGAGGAAATATTAGGCTAAAGGAATTTTCAAGTTCGTCAATGAAATTAAGAACACTTCCTGCAGGTGGTCGATATACTGTACAAAAAGCAAAAATTTTATTATTTAATTTTAATGACATCCAGTGCTGTTCGAGTGCAGTGCTATTCTTACTCATATTTTCAGAGTGAAAAGTAGTGTATTTTAACAAACATGATCTTATGTACACACCAACTCCACCACCCCTCTCAGCTCTATCGCTTCTCAATAGTGTGTAATTGGGAATATAAAAGTTTAAACTGTCGTCTGTGTTATTCAACCAAGTTTCACTAATACCTAACACATCAAACTCATAATTTAGCAACAGATCTTTAAATTCAAGAAAGCAAGAAGCTAATGAACGAACATTTAAATGACCTATTTTTAACATGACTATATGAACAAAAATATACAAACTAGATGAAATGAAGAAGGAAAAAGAGATAAAATTTATTATTGAATACAAAATTAAGTTGTACCGTATAAAAATAAAAAGTTTAAGCCGGTACTGTTCGTGTATACATATTCGTGAGTGTGCGCAAAGTAAGCATACAAATTTGAGCGAACGCAAAATATTTGTTGAAACAGCTGATTCAAAGGTCACTGAATTCAGCAAGAGTAATAAAACAAAAAATAGTGTGAATCACAAAGCAACTAATTAAACAAACATTGACAATAAATTGAACAAGTTCTTAAACGCGTCTCAAATCACATGTTTTGACTTTAAGGTCGTTGAACTGCTTCATTGAAGATATTTTATGAACTGTTCCACTAACTTTAACGTAAATAATTCCGTCTTGTGACCATGTATTTTTTAACCCGTATTCCTTCTTGGCAGCATTTAAAACTTCCAGTCTAATCTTAGTTAGGTCTTCTCGTATCACAATTCCCGTTTTTATAAGCTTGCTTTTGTTAGAGTAAACTAAGGAACGGTCATTATAGCGAGTGAATTTAATAATTAAAGCACGACACTTATCTGTTTGCGGCTTTCCCAGCCGGTGGCTACGATCGAGGGCAGCTCTGGTAAGCTGAACGCCCAACTTTTCACTGCACAGCTGAAGAACGATGGCGTCGGTAGATTCGTTGCGGGATTCCGGAACTCCAAACACCCGCAGACAGTTCCTTCTGCTATACTGGTGCTGCTTATCCAGTTCTTCAGTTAGCACTTCAATTTGCTGGTCCTTAGCCTTTATTTCTTTGTGGAGGCTCAGTAGCTGATTAGCTAGAGCCTCAAACCGTTCCGCTAACATATTTTCAATTTTCGTGGAAACCGCTGACACAATTTTTTCAGAGAGTTGACCAGTAGTACACAAATCATCAACCGTCTGTTTGACGATTGCTGATATTTCATCTTTTTGTAGACGAGTCATATTTCAGCGAAGAAAGAAAAAAACAACTTTAAGTAAAAAATTGGAGAGAAGGCGACTTAGCGCACACACAGAAACACGTCTATTCACTGAGACAGTACATCAGCGAATCCATCCTCTATTTTTAAATACGCAAAACAAATTTATCCTACAAAACAGACTCGAGAATTAAAAAGGATATGAGATATGCGAGACTGTTTTAGAAACAATTGAATGTATTTTTGTAACATTAAACAATCTTATTTCTAAAACTGATGTAAAAAAGGATAGAAGATGTGAAGCAAAACGTTTACTTTTACAAATTAATAAAGAATTTATTGTTTTACTGCTTATTTTTATAAATTTTTAAAATTAGTTACAACTGTATAAAATTATCTCTAATCCCCTGATATGGATTATGTAAAAAGCTTAAATGTTCAAGAAACAATTAATGAATTTCAAAACTTACGAAACAATGATAATGAATGGAATTCTATATGGAATTCTGCAAATAATAGTTTTTTGTCTCTTGGTTTAGATAAAAGAGACTTTTTTGACAAACCAAAAAGAATGAAATCTATTACAAAAAGGTTACAAGAGTTTATAGTAGATTGTGCAATAGATGAATCCGTAGACATAGAAGTAAAAAATGAGAAAGATGTCAAACTTAAGTTATTCATCCCTATACTAGATAAAATTATAATTGAATTAAAAGAAAGATTTACAAAAAATTATACTATTTTAAAATCATTACAAGCTTTTGACCGCACAGATGATTTATGCCTCAATAAAATTCATTTAACTAAATTATCAGAACATTATAACATAAATTGTGATTGTTTAGATTCAGAAATAACGCTTTTGTGTAGGGAGGAAAAAAAAAATTAAATCCCTCATGGAGTTCCTGTCATTCGTTGAACAATATAAGCAAGCATTTGAATGCATTTATAATTTGGTAAAAATTTGTATTTTAATGCCTGTATCAACAGCTTCTTGTGAAAGATCATTATCCTCTTTAAAAAGAATTAAAATTTAAGAACAAGAATGACAAATTAACGACTAAACAACATTAGTATATTAAGTGTAGAAAAAGACATATCAAAATTAATAGACCTTAATGAAGTTGTAGACAAATTTGCAAGTTTAAATAAAAACCGAATGATTAAATTAGTATAACTAAATCACTGCTGTGTTTTGTATTTATCATATTTTCTTTTAATTATATTAGAGAACATTTATTGTTTAATTTTTAAAGAATATGCTTGTTTTTGTTTATTATTTATACAGTAGAATCTCCTACAGCACGCGCTAACTCGTTTCGTGTTGTAAAAGATTCGTGCAGTACGAGACGCTCGACTGTATTATAGCACGTTACAGTAAAAAGCGCCGATTTTGTGTTATTTCACGTATTATATGTGAGATTTTTGACGTGTTGTAATAGAATGATAGACTGATGTGAGTCGCAAATTTAGTTGAGGTGTTGTAGGAGAGCATGCTATAAGAGATTCTACTCTATATTATATTTATATTTGTTTGGTACCAAATAAATTTAATATTGACAACATTGTTATTTATTATTAAAATGATAAAAAATATATGCCCTCCTAATTTTCTTTCTGGTCCCTACTGGCCTAGCGCCGCCACTGATCTCAATCCATACTTCTCAACGATGAATCTCTGTCAAAACGAACTAGATAGAACTTTAGGTTGGAACGGTGTATTCCGGAACGTCTCGAAATGTACCATATCGCATTTTACTATTTGCTAATAGATATTTATGCACGCATGTAACGTAGCGTAATTATGAATGGCGAAGAGACGTTCAAGTTTCTTCATCTTGGTTCAATGGCAGTTACAGTTGATATAGCTAATAAAAATTGACAATAAAAATGACGACGATACAAAATTAGGCAGTAGTATGGACATTTCACAAATTTAATTAGAAAAATGATCCTTTGTGATAAAGGTCAATTTACATTTACTAGAATTTTCAAAAAAATCTGTGTCACGTTTATCTATCACATTGCACTATTTATCAGAAGGTTGTTCTACGCAACAATTAGCGTGGAACTATTATGAATAACTACTCGTTGTTATCTTGTCAGTTTTATAATTTTAACATAGTAAGTTGCCGGAACATAAAAACATAAAAGTCGACCATTTCGGCGTTTAGAATACGATCCGCTACGATAGTTAAGGCTACGACGTTACACTGTATAAATAATATTTTCATCTCTTACGTTAGATTATGATACATTACGATACGTTATGGCTTACACTGTACATTATACATTCAGTGATAATGCCACTATCCACACGTGTAGAGTGTAGCGTTGTCTAGTGTTATTAGTATTTATACGTCACTGAATGACCCCCAATACACATCCGAGAATCTACTTTTTTTGTTATATAGGATATAGTATTTTTTTTATTATTTAACTTTAAATTATTTCTTGTTCATTTCAGAGCAAACGTAAATATAAAAATATTCAGAATTAGAAACTGTATCCAATAAGTCCATATTTTTTTATATAATACGTTCATGTAACAAAACAGATGAAAATAAAAATTTTCATCTTTAAGCTGTCTACAGATCAGTTTACAATGAACAATAAAAGAAAGAATTTTAATTTTTCTATACTAGTGTCTTATCAATAGTCCGTAATACTTTTTCTGAGATTCAACCGTTTATCCAAATCGTCTAAATATTTATATAATTTTTGGAATAACTTATTGAGAACACTTTTTTTTTACATTTACTTCAATTGCTCTTATAAATACATTGTAATAGTTAAGTTTCACAGCAATTATTATTGCAATTTGCAGTAACAGGCAGGAAGAGAGATATATGGTGAGCAAAATAAATGAACAGGGCACTAGATACCAGCAAAAAACTGATTTTGGGCGAATTACTTTTTCGCTTATAATTTTTTTCTTTTAATTCATACAAGTTTCTAAATTACCATTCTAAAGGCATTTTTTATGGAGAATTCACAGCTGTCCTCAAAATTTTTATAGCTGCACATTTTAGAGAAATCATAGTAACTTTTAATTTTCATATGGGTTTGAAAGTTGTCTTTAAATACAATAAATCGAGATTTATTTTCGAACGATATAAATCACACCTAAAATAAAATGAAAATTACTAGAGAAATTAGAAAAGAGTAAGAATCAATAAAGGCCACATGTTTTTCGTATTAATAACAAAATTGCAAAGGACTCTTTGTTGGATTATTTCTTCTGAGGTACAATGAAAAATAAAATTTACAAAATAATTCCTGCCGACAGAAATGAGTTGCACGGAAACGTAGTCAACACCCTAACACATAAAATAAGGAGAAGAGATATCAGACAAGCAATATTCAATTCAATTTTGTAGGTTGGAGGTGCAACATTCGAGCATTTATTGTAATGCTATACATACATTTTATTTGTGCAGTAAAATTAATAAATAAAAGCAATCATTTTTAAATTTCTTTGTTAATTTTCATTTTAATTTAGGTGTGTTTCATACCAATGGAAAAAAAACGTAAATTTAATCCATTGAAATTTGAACCTCATATTAAAATTGAAAGTTACTATGGATTTGTCGGAAAACGATCCAAGCTGTGAATTCTTCGTAAAAACGTGCCTGTAGAACGTACACATTACAAACTTGTATGAATCCAAACAAAAAAGTTATAAGTCAAAAATTAAATAAACCTAAATCAGTTTTTTGCTAGTTAGTTCACCTGTGCACGTTTTCGGAAAAGCAAATATCTAATTACATTAGTCAAGGAATGCCCCAAATTTGCCTCAATTTAACCAACTTCGAAAAAAGGGCACATTTTATACTATGTAAGAAATGCAATCTTCATAAAAATTTGATCATTTTATACAAGCACTTTTATTTCTTTTTCTTAGAAAAATTAATATTTGTCACTTGAGTCTATATTTGTTTGATATGAAACAGCTAAGTTCCGTAATGCCAACGACTATAAACACATCGATATCAACAACTTACGCGTATATAGCTAATAGGAATTTCCTTTGGTGTGCTCGTACTCTTCCTGGATTTACGCGTTTAACAAGTCTTGTGTGTTTATAAATCAGCCATGTTTCGCGTAAAACATTTGCCGCTGCATTTTTTAACTACAAAGTCACACATATCTATATCAAGTCATACTCAAAATTATAATGAAAGTACGGAAAAAGCTTGATAGTTATATTAAAGTGTAAGTTCCACTTATAAAACGAAATTGCATTCCCTATAGAATTGTTTACATTAGTGTCAAACATATTTGATTTATTATTGTCAATTTAAGGCATACTTTAAATTTAAGTTACGTAGACGCAACTGGGCATCTATACGATTAATATATGCCTAATTGGTGGAATTATTGTAATAGATTCTAAATTATTGTTAATCAAACTTTTTCCTAATTTTATAATTTTTTACCCTTTTTGTAAGCTGAGTATCCATCATGAAATTATGAACATGCTTCTCAGCTCTTGTAAGTTCTAATTTTCTTGAAACAACTGTAACAAGAAATGCTGTACATCCAGCACCCTGAAAAATAATGTCAATATGGTCATTTTTTGTTTCACATTCATAGAGTTGGGCAACATCCCTCTAATATGTTCAATAGATGATTTTTTGAATCATGGATATTTAGATTATGATTCATGTATATACGGCAATAATATTGGGTTATATTAATAGTCGAAACGTCGTCAATATACTTAGATTTTCACAAATTCATGCAATCAAAATATTTAAAAAGTCTCCAACAAATACACTTATGGTTTAATTTCTGTTTTATTTTAAACATAAATTGACGTTTTAGAATACTAAACGTACACATTTGTCAGGGATACAAACAATAATGAATTAATTAACGTCGATTTATATTTCAACATAAACAGAACTAAAATCAAAGGTGTATTTGTTTCTCCAAGTTCGGTTTAATCAACTTATTGCATAAATTAAATACCAAGATCAGATTAAAAATCGTATTAAGTGAGATAGATGAATAATTGAGATTCGTACAACAGTACAAATATAAATATTCTCAGTCATTATACATTCAGTGTTTTGTTTTGCCTCAATCAAAATTATTTGAAAATCTTGTTTATACAGATTAATTTGACACATGTCGCCTTTTTAAAAAAATTGTAAAGCACGAGTAATTTTAATAAGCACAATTTAAACATAAATTTTTACTACTAAAATAATAACAACCTAGCCCAATTACAAATTTACCATGAATTTTTTTAAACAAATAGCAATTACATTAAATGATCAAATAATTCACCGTTTTCTTGTAATTTGCATGTAATAAATTAATTTGTTTCAAATTATTTATATTTTAATAATAAATATTGATTAAAATTATAATGACCTTATAAATTTTTGTAAATAAAATATGTAAAAAACTGTTGAAAAATAGTAATTATAAAATTATTCACATTTCAATTTTAATATACATATGTTTTTGAGGATTGCTATTTTAACAAGTCAAAGTCAGCACATAGTTAATACGATTGTATAAATTAGGATATGTTGTAATAAGAATATACTTATTTTATGTTTTGTTTAACAATAAAAATCATTTTCAGTAACATTTCATCCATATATTATACTTCGTCGCCATTTTCTGAATTTAGTACAATTCCGTTTTTTTTAGCACAAATTTCCCCCAGAAGTTAGTACAATTTTTTTTGTCCTAGGAACAACACTGCTCATGACGGTTTAACTAATTAGCCTGCGAGATAGCAAGATTTGGCACCTCATGATTATTTTTGTCGCCATATTACACAGAAAAAATATTTCAATATGCTTACCGCCATCTTCAATCTTTAAAAAATAAAATTATGGAAGAACGAGGTAAAATTTCATTTGGACTAAGTAATGTTTGTCAGGAATTTGATAATAGATTAAGTTATTCCTTAACTATTAATAGTGATTTATTTAAACACTTAAATTAAATAATAGTGCAATCGCCCTGTTTATGTTTCTCATGTGTTCTGTTCTACCATGTTGCAAAAAATGTTTTAATTTCTTTTTATTACTTTAGTAATTTATTGAAATATTATAAAATAAAGTTTATTAACATTTATTTTCATAATTTAATTTGATACTACCAATCTTAAATTTTGTTCTATGTTAATAACACGAAACTTTTATATGTGATCACTCTCGAACTGTGCATACTATGGTATAGTAGATAAATACCAGTATAAGTACTTGGATTCAGAACTCATCGCTAAACCGCAATATTAAAAGTGAGTGTTTCAAAATTTTTTTAAGTTACTTTTTCAAATTTTTTATATTTATTATTGTGATTTCTCTTTTTTAAACAATAAAAATTATAATAGATAATAAATAAATAATAAAAAAATTGAATTTACGTATAACATGTAATGATCATATTTATTATTGCTATTCACAAAATAAAAATAAATGTAAAATAAAATAAATATATCATCACGCCTTCTACCCATTACTGGGTGTGGCACTCTGCCGAAGCAGATCTCGGTAAGTGATATATTTTGCGCGTGAAGTGCGGTCACCAGTCGTCAAATCACGGCCCCCAAAGATGTTAGTGGTAGAGGTGCCACAGGGGTAGTTTTTGAAATTATGAAAATTGTTTGTCGCCTGTGGGAATCGAACCGGGGTTCTCAGGATCCACAGACCGACTTCATACCACTGAGCTAGCCACCCCGTAAAAATAAATAAATGTAATCCAGCATATACTAGAATAGATATATAAAAAGTCTTACATTTAGGGCTAATCAATGACTCTTTGATAAAATTTTCGGACAAAAAATATTTCAAACAAAAGTGTACTGGTTTTGAGGGGGCTACCCGATGCTGTAATAATTTACCCTCCACCCCACTCCCACGGGATCGGAGAGGGGTGTAACTTTGAAATTCTGAATACGGACCCCCACTTTTTATTCCAAATTTGGATTCTACCCAAAAAAAGAAGTAAGTTTTGTCTGATTTTTTTTTTCGATTTGCGATAGATGGCGCTGCAAACGGTGAAATTCGATTTTTAAAATAATTGAAAGGTCGGCTCGAACAACGTTAAAATTAACATTGAAAACCTATGTTAGTTACAATGTTGTTCGAACCGACCCTTCAATTTATGTCTGTTAAAATCCAACCGTTAAATTTTAAACTTTTTAAAATTTTAAAGTGTAAATTGTACAAGTAAGCGGTAAACTCTAAACTATAGAAGAAAATATGACGTTTGGAAATTGAAACCTCCTCGTGGTGTACATCGGGCAACGCTAATGCCGGCGGTAAAACGATGTTCCTTTACGTCAATGGTAAAAAATCACTGGTTTCAATCCTATCAATCGAATTGCACCATTTACAGCGCCATCTATCGCAAATCGAAAACAAATTTTAGACAAAACTTACTTCCTTTTTTGCGTAGAATCCAAATCTGGAATAAAAAGTGGGGGTCCATATTCAAAATTTCAAAGTTACACTCCTCCCCGACCCCGGGGGGATGGGGAGAGGGGAAATTATTACAGCATCGGGTAGCCCCCTCAAAACCAATACACTTTTGTTTGAAATATTTTTTTGTCCGATGCATATTTTTCGAGATATTCCAGTGGATTATTTCAAATGGGTCACCCGATATAAATATTAGAGGTCGACAAAAATATCCGAAATCCGAATCCGATCCGATCCGAAATCGGATCGGATCGGATCGGATCGGATCGGATCGGATCGGATCGGATCGGATCGGATTCGGATCAGATCCGATCCGAAAGTCAGATAATATATTTGATCCGACAGTCGGATAAAACATCCGATCCGAAAGTCGGACAAAATATCCGATCCGAAAGTCGGATAAAAGATCCGATCTGAAAGTCGGATAAAATATCCGATCCGAAAGTAGGATAAAACATCCGATTCGAAATTTAAATACATAACTTTTAGGTATCCACTCTTAGTAAAAACATAAATTCCAATTCCTCTCTAGAGAAATATAACGCTACGTTATATTTATAAGCATTTATGTTCTGTGATAAAAATGATTAAATAACGTTACAACAAAATATGTCTCTTCGGTTTTTTATAACAAAATTATTGATTAAATTTCATTTATAACTGATATTTTGCTTTCGAATATGCAACGTTAAAATTGGTTTAGTATAAATAGGAAAAACTGTACTGATCTAATGACATATCTGGTTGGATTTCAGACCGGATTTCGGATCGGATCTCGTATCGGATCTCGGATCGGATTGTCGGATCGGATTTCGGACCGGATTTCGGATCGGATTTCGGATCGGATTTCGGATCGGATCTCGGATCGGATCTTCGGATCAGATTTCGGGTCGGATCACGGATCGGATCTCGGATCGGATCTCGGATCGGATCTCGGATCGGATCTCGGATCGGATCTCGGATCGGATCTCGGATCGGATCTCGGATCGGATCTCGGATCGGATCTCGGATCGGATCTCGGATCGGATCTCGGATCTCGGATCTCGGATCTTGGATTTCGGATCTCGGATTTCGGATCGGATTTCGGATCGGATTTCGGATCGGATCTCGGATAGAGTCGGATCGGATCGGATCTTGAATCAAGTCGGATCGGATCGGATCTTGAATCAAGTCGGATCGAATCGGATCAGATATCAAAATTTGCAAATATGCCGACCTCTAATATATATATATATATATATATATATATATATATATATATATATATATATATATATATAATATTTGTCGGAATTCAGATTATAATGTCATAAATTGCAATAAAATGTGAATACTTCTTTCGTCAGTTTATGATGCCTCATTTTTTCCAGTGACAGAAATGGTTTTTTAATAGATTATGTCATGATAAACATGAAAAGAAGAAAATTTGATTTGGGACCAGATGACAATTATAATGGCGCCGATGTGAATGCACCGATTTTAAGACTGGTTGTTGACATATTTTTTACAGGCAAATTTTCAGTTTAAATAATAGACTTTGGTATAATTATGTAAGTAAATGGTAGACAGAAGTTTTGGCTGGTAACGCATGAGCGACAGAACCGGTCAAAGGTGCAATTTTTATGTGTCATGTGACATTTCAAGCTGTAAACAATAAGTCACGGTACCCTACTAAAATAGCCCACTTTCAGAGCTTCTGTCACCAATGACCAACCAGAAAAAAATTTTGACGATAATTTTTTTTCTATTATTCATCGTGAACAAGTAGTGAAACCAATTTCAGCCTGTAAAAAATAAATCACACGACACAACAAAAATTTGTCACTTTGAGCGGTTCTGTCGCACATGCGTCACCAACCAAATCTTCTGTCAACCCTTTTTATCACTTAATTATACCAAAGTCTATAATTTAAATCACACTTAAAATCGGCGCATTCACATCGGCGCCATCTATAGTAGCTGCCTGGTCCCAAATCTAATTTTCTTTTTTTCATGTTTATCATGACATAAAAAACATTTCTGTTTCTGGAAAAAATGAGACATCATTTTGCATCTTAGCTTCTAACTAAAATGCCAAAACTAAGAAAACACCGACCACATATAATCATTGCAAAAAGGTGAAGAAGAAGAAGAATCTGTGTTGTACCATGGTGCAGTAAATAAATTTTTAATTTAAGGCGGTTCAGGATACTAACATAAATAAAACATGAATATAAACTATGGTGACTTTATTTTTAAGTTCATGATTATTATTTTTATTATTTCAAATTTTATTATTATGATTATTATTATGACTTCAAATAAATATGTATGAATATAGATGCTGATATAAATTTTGTAATTAATATGTCTAAATAATCAGCAATTATTTTATTTAAGTCACCTGAATAAACAAACTATTAAAATAATTCACAAATATATCGATTTTACTTTGTTGTCATCAACTTTTACATAGTTGTCATAAATTTATTGTCAACTTCTTGAATATTGTAATAAAATCATTTCAGAGCAACTCTGCAATGTTCGCAGAAAATTTTATCAGTGTCATTGATTAGCCCTAAATGTAAGACTTTTTATTTATCTATTCTAGTATATGCTGAATTATATTTATTTATTTTTATGGGGTGGCTAGCTCAGTGGTATGAAGTCGGCCTGTGGATCCTGAGAACCCCGGTTCGATTCCCACAGGCGACAAACAATTTTCATAATTTCAAAAACTACCCCTGTGGCTCCTCTACCACTAACATCTTTGGGGGCCGTGATTTGACGACTGGTGACAGCACTTCACGCGCAAAATATATCACTTACCGAGATCTGCTTCGACAGAGTGCTACACCCAGTAATTGGTAGAAGGCGTGATGATATATTTATTTTATTTTACATTTATTTTTATTTTGTGAATAGCAATAATAAATATGATCATTACATGTTATACATAAATTCAATTTTTTTATTATTTATTTATTATCTATTATAATTTTCATTTATTAAAAAAGAGAAATCACAATAATAAATACAAAAATTTGAAAAAGTAACTTAAAAAAAAATTTTGAAACACTCACTTTTTATATTGCGGTTTATTTACGATGACTCCTGAATCCAAGTACTTATCCTGGTATTTATCTACTATACCATAGTATGCACAGCTGTTAGAATATTTTACAGTGCTTTTAAACTAGCAACAGAAATATGTAGTAAATATTTACATTTTATTGCACTTTATGACATTATAATCAAACAAACATTTACTTCATAATAGTAAATTAGTTATCATCATGTTTAATATGGTGTCATAACTTTTAGCCAAACTATGAAAAACTCTTTTCTCATGTTATCGCTCTATGCCAACATCGTCTTCTTACATAAATTTTTACTTTATTGCCTAAGATTATAAGAATTAGTCTTTAATAATTTAGCTCGATAGTTACTCGCACTTTACTTAAAACTTTTATAAAAGATTAATTACGGAAATTTTATTATTTAATGGCTTACAATCTATAAAAAAAATTAAACCTTCATTTTTGTATTAGTGAATGAAAACCCAACTCTGGATAATTGTGTAGATATATTTACCATTATACCCGTGCTAAGTGTGATACCACGTCCGCAGTACGTGTTTGGAACGATGTCACCAAATCCGACACTTAAAAATGTGATTGCGATTAACCACATTGCATTTAACAAATTTGCATGCTCTTCGTCGTGGAACCTAGTACAAAAACAAATATTAGCTATTACAGGCTGAATCAAATATGTTGATGATTTAAAATACCGCCAACACAAATGCAAATGCTTACCAATAAAACGGAATTATTGTTTTTAGTTAGTTTATGTTCAATATCTATTTATTACTTTGTTTTGCTCATGAATTTTGATTAATAAACATAAGTCACAAAATTAATGTTGAGTTTAAGGTATTTTGAAGTATTTTTATGGAAAGTTACATTTATATTTTGAGAGTGTATTACCCCGTTAACATATTGATGTTTGGCGAGTAAGGTAAAACGGTCAAACATTGACACATCTTGATTCAATCAATCATATCATATAAAAAAATATTTACTTCATAAATTTTAAATAGTACACATATAAGTCTATACTTTGGCAACTATGTTAGGTATTTATTTTGGCAAAATTGAAAGGAATAAAAATTGAACAGACTTTTTTTAAAACAATGGTATATGTCAATGTTACCCTATCGAAAGTAGAACATTGACATACCTATTTAAATGACTACAAATAGCAATTTTAGAAGGTTGAAAGGAAGATTGACACAAATGAATGTTATATTTGAATTATTTATTCTGTAGTTTTATGGCTGCTTTCTAGAAAAATCTTATAAAAATAACTGGTAACTACAAATTGAAAAAATATGTAAATTAAAATAATATTTTCCTTTGTTAACACTGGGTTCTTGTAAAATTTTTTGTAACTTTGAGACATCTTCTATATTTGGAAACACAAAATATAAATTATTTTTCCTTAAAAATTTAACCACAATCTTTTTATATGCTTGTAAAGCTTGACCTACGTAATGAATTTTAGATTGTTCAGTGTCGAATTTTACAAGAACCCAAGTACCCTCAGTAATTTCTTTGGACGGTTGTGGTTGGACGGATGGTATTTCTATTTCTTGATCAACGTCTTCATCAAAATCTTCATCGACGTCATCATCGCAACAATGTTCTACAGTAATGTCACTTTCATACGTGCTTCCATCCTGTCATTTCTTTTTATTTTTTATTTTCGATTTTGTAGATGGTTTTGCTCGCTGCTCTTTATTTTCTTTCATTTTATTTATTACATCGCGATCTGTGAAGCTTTCTGTAAATTTTCTTCTTAATCGAATACGTTTTGGAGTAGTTTTGTGTGTATGTATTGTTTGCAATACTGTTCTTATTGCGTTTTCCAATTCTCCTCCAATTTTCCTCTTCTTTGGAGATGGACGGATTAGCGGTATTGCTCTCGGTTCATCTGAATTATGTAAAGTTGAATTTATGTTTGATGTAATTTCCGGTATTTCATGTACCTGCGGAATTGTACTCACAATTGTTGCTGTCGTTACCTTCCATAGCATTTTCTCCTTGCCTAGTGGGTAAATGCCTGTACCTTAAAAACTCCCTATAGCGTTTACTCGAGACAGGTAAGATTCGCTTAATTTTTTCATTAAAGAAGGAAATAATAATTTGTCTACATTTTTGTAATTTGTTTCATTGAAGTAATTTTTAAGAATATTTCTCCATGCTTGCTTGACTGCTTTATAAACACCCACGTCCAATGGCTGAAATAGATGAGAGGTGTGTGTAGGGAGACACAGAAGTTCTATGTTATTTTCTACAGCTTTTTCAACTAAAGTCAGCGAAATGTGTGAATTGTGCCCTTCAAGAATTAACAATTTTGGCCCTTCTAGCGTGCTAGTATACGGAATGAAACAATTTTCAAACCAATTATTAAATTGGGCTGTTTCCAACCATCCCGAAGGTGAGCAGTTGTATCGGGCATCAGCAGGGCCTCCGTGGCACCAAGTAGAATATAGATGTAAACCTTTATAATTTATTAACATTGTCAAGTAATCTCCAGTGGCGTTGCAGCACATTAACACGGTATAAGTTGCCTTCGTAACACTGCCTACTATTTTATTAGGATTGTGACAACCTTTTTACATAGAACTTTTTGTCGTCCTTTGTCAAACCGGTGTCGTCACAATTAAATATATTCTGCGGCTTGTTTATTAAATCACAGGTCATAAGTAAACCTTCTAATTTAGAATAAAAATCTAAAATAACTTCCGATGATCCCGATTCTGCACTATTTTTCGGAAAATTTTGCTTTTCCATCGATTTTCGAAAGATAAACACCACTCAATACCTGATATACCATTCTTAAAGGGGTTTCGTCTATTCATTTGCTTGACATACTCTTGCACACATTGCTGAAGTCGCAATTGGTCAAAACAAAAGCCCCATTCCCCAAATTTGAGTAAAGAGTGTACCAGTAATTCTTCTTCGTACAGTGTTAGTACTGTTGGCTTTCCTACTTTTTTATATTTATGTTGTTTGATATGGTTCATTAGAGTTGTTCTATTTATTCCATATCTTTCGGAAAGTTATTTAAAACTTCCTCTACCAGCATTATAATCTTCAACTTCTTTTTGCATGACATCATCGTTATAGCTTTTATATTTTCTTCTGCCTTCTACACTAAGGTTCTTCCGTGGCATGATTAATCTGTAAAATAATAAATTTACATCAGAATGTAAGTATAAAATTCAAGTACCTACTTATAGTTTTGTATCCTAGCCTTGACCAAGGGTAACATTGATACTATGTCAATGTTACACTACTTTAAGGATAAAGAGAAAAAAATTCAGTAAAAATTTATTTCGTCCGTATATAACAAAAATAACACGTAGCATAATTTGCAATAATATGAACTTACCTTCTGACATAAGAGAATGAGCGAAACTTGTAAAACTCCCAAGTTTTTTCATTGAAAACTTAGCACTGCGCATAAACACTAATTTCTGATCACCGCTGCAAACGCACCATTCTTACTAATACTTTCAAACTTCTCGGATAGATGGCTCCGGGTATTCTAATATAACGCCTCATGTGTTTGGCGCTACACTTAAAATGCCTTATGATTAAATAACACATTTTGAAAATGTGTCAATGTTACCCCACGTAACCTTATAGATTGGTTGGTAGTGAGTGAAGAAGGAGAAAATACAGTACTTTTATCTCAATTCTGACTTTGTGACTTCAAATCAAAACGGCACGATTTTAAACTAATAACTTCAATAATTTTGTTTTAGTGAGGATACATTTTTTTAAAGATTCGCCGCATCTCTTATCTCCCGTACAAACATGCATTTCAACATTACTATTTAATGATAACCGAGTTTAATAAGCATATCTAAATAATAATTTTTTAGATTTCGTTTGTAATTGTAATTTGTAGATAAATAAAATAAACCCGGGAAATTATCTCAAGACAGCTCATATATAAAACAAAAGACAAAATGTCTATTGCGATGTGGAATTGAGTCTTAATAAATAAGAAAAATAGGAAAAAAATTTCCATCACTTGTCTCGTAATTCCACAGAGGTTTTTACAGCACGTTTGCATCAACTTCTCAGGTCATCAACAAACGGCTGGTCAGTTCAGCTTTAACCATAGACGTACGTTTCGTCCTTCCGGACTCATCAGTATGGTGCGATCATATATCCAACTAGATCAACTAGGAACTAGAGGATTGTGATACCGACTTAGCTGAACTGACTGATGTTAACCTATCTACAACGGTAACATGACATGAGAGCTATGGAGCCACTCGTGGTGCCATCTACCGACAAAATCGCAAACTGCTTGACAGCTATTGAAATAAAACAAAAGACAAAATGTCTATTGCGATGTGGAATTGAGTCTTAATAAATAAGAAAAATAGGAAAAAAATTTCCATCACTGTAAAAACCTCTGTGGAATTACGAGACAAGTGATGGAAATTTTTTTCCTATTTTTCTTATTTATTAAGACTCAATTCCACATCGCAATAGACATTTTGTCTTTTGTTTTATTTCAATAGCTGTCAAGCAGTTTGCGATTTTGTCGGTAGATGGCACCACGAGTGGCTCCATAGCTCTCATGTCATGTTACCGTTGTAGATAGGTTAACATCAGTCAGTTCAGCTAAGTCGGTATCACAATCTAGTTCCTAGTTGATCTAGTTGGATATATGATCGCACCATACTGATGAGTCCGGAAGGACGAAACGTACGTCTATGGTTAAAGCTGAACTGACCAGCCGTTTGTTGATGACCTGAGAAGTTGATGCAAACGTGCTGTAAAAACCTCTGTGGAATTACGAGACAAGTGATGGAAATTTTTTTCCTATTTTTCTTATTTATTAAGACTCAATTCCACATCGCAATAGACATTTTGTCTTTTGTTTTATTTCAATAGCTGTCAAGCAGTTTGCGATTTTGTCGGTAGATGGCACCACGAGTGGCTCCATAGCTCTCATGTCATGTTACCGTTGTAGATAGGTTAACATCAGTCAGTTCAGCTAAGTCGGTATCACAATCCTCTAGTTCCTAGTTGATCTAGTTGGATATATGATCGCACCATACTGATGAGTCCGGAAGGACGAAACGTACGTCTATGGTTAAAGCTGAACTGACCAGCCGTTTGTTGATGACCTGAGAAGTTGATGCAAACGTGCTGTAAAAACCTCTGTGGAATTACGAGACAAGTGATGGAAATTTTTTTCCTATTTTTCTTATTTATTAAGACTCAATTCCACATCGCAATAGACATTTTGTCTTTTATTTTATTTCAATAGCTGTCAAGCAGTTTGCGATTTTGTCGGTAGATGGCACCACGAGTGGCTCCATAGCTCTCATGTCATGTTACCGTTGTAGATAGGTTAACATCAGTCAGTTCAGCTAAGTCGGTATCACAATCCTCTAGTTCCTAGTTGATCTAGTTGGATATATGATCGCACCATACTGATGAGTCCGGAAGGACGAAACGTACGTCTATGGTTAAAGCTGAACTGACCAGCCGTTTGTTGATGACCTGAGAAGTTGATGCAAACGTGCTGTAAAAACCTCTGTGGAATTACGAGACAAGTGATGGAAATTTTTTTCCTATTTTTCTTATTTATTAAGACTCAATTCCACATCGCAATAGACATTTTGTCTTTTGTTTTATTTCAATAGCTGTCAAGCAGTTTGCGATTTTGTCGGTAGATGGCACCACGAGTGGCTCCATAGCTCTCATGTAATGTTACCGTCGTAGATAGGTTAACATCAGTCAGTTCAGCTAAGTCGGTATCACAATCCTCTAGTTCCTAGTTGATCTAGTTGGATATATGATCGCACCATACTGATGAGTCCGGAAGGACGAAACGTACGTCTATGGTTAAAGCTGAACTGACCAGCCGTTTGTTGATGACCTGAGAAGTTGATGCAAACGTGCTGTAAAAACCTCTGTGGAATTACGAGACAAGTGATGGAAATTTTTTTCCTATTTTTCTTATTTATTAAGACTCAATTCCACATCGCAATAGACATTTTGTCTTTTGTTTTATTTCAATAGCTGTCAAGCAGTTTGCGATTTTGTCGGTAGATGGCACCACGAGTGGCTCCATAGCTCTCATGTCATGTTACCGTTGTAGATAGGTTAACATCAGTCAGTTCAGCTAAGTCGGTATCACAATCCTCTAGTTCCTAGTTGATCTAGTTGGATATATGATCGCACCATACTGATGAGTCCGGAAGGACGAAACGTACGTCTATGGTTAAAGCTGAACTGACCAGCCGTTTGTTGATGACCTGAGAAGTTGATGCAAACGTGCTGTAAAAACCTCTGTGGAATTACGAGACAAGTGATGGAAATTTTTTTCCTATTTTTCTTATTTATTAAGACTCAATTCCACATCGCAATAGACATTTTGTCTTTTGTTTTATTTCAATAGCTGTCAAGCAGTTTGCGATTTTGTCGGTAGATGGCACCACGAGTGGCTCCATAGCTCTCATGTCATGTTACCGTTGTAGATAGGTTAACATCAGTCAGTTCAGCTAAGTCGGTATCACAATCCTCTAGTTCCTAGTTGATCTAGTTGGATATATGATCGCACCATACTGATGAGTCCGGAAGGACGAAACGTACGTCTATGGTTAAAGCTGAACTGACCAGCCGTTTGTTGATGACCTGAGAAGTTGATGCAAACGTGCTGTAAAAACCTCTGTGGAATTACGAGACAAGTGATGGAAATTTTTTTCCTATTTTTCTTATTTATTAAGACTCAATTCCACATCGCAATAGACATTTTGTCTTTTGTTTTATTTCAATAGCTGTCAAGCAGTTTGCGATTTTGTCGGTAGATGGCACCACGAGTGGCTCCATAGCTCTCATGTCATGTTACCGTTGTAGATAGGTTAACATCAGTCAGTTCAGCTAAGTCGGTATCACAATCCTCTAGTTCCTAGTTGATCTAGTTGGATATATGATCGCACCATACTGATGAGTCCGGAAGGACGAAACGTACGTCTATGGTTAAAGCTGAACTGACCAGCCGTTTGTTGATGACCTGAGAAGTTGATGCAAACGTGCTGTAAAAACCTCTGTGGAATTACGAGACAAGTGATGGAAATTTTTTTCCTATTTTTCTTATTTATTAAGACTCAATTCCACATCGCAATAGACATTTTGTCTTTTGTTTTATTTCAATAGCTGTCAAGCAGTTTGCGATTTTGTCGGTAGATGGCACCACGAGTGGCTCCATAGCTCTCATGTAATGTTACCGTTGTAGATAGGTTAACATCAGTCAGTTCAGCTAAGTCGGTATCACAATCCTCTAGTTCCTAGTTGATCTAGTTGGATATATGATCGCACCATACTGATGAGTCCGGAAGGACGAAACGTACGTCTATGGTTAAAGCTGAACTGACCAGCCGTTTGTTGATGACCTGAGAAGTTGATGCAAACGTGCTGTAAAAACCTCTGTGGAATTACGAGACAAGTGATGGAAATTTTTTTCCTATTTTTCTTATTTATTAAGACTCAATTCCACATCGCAATAGACATTTTGTCTTTTGTTTTATTTCAATAGCTGTCAAGCAGTTTGCGATTTTGTCGGTAGATGGCACCACGAGTGGCTCCATAGCTCTCATGTCATGTTACCGTTGTAGATAGGTTAACATCAGTCAGTTCAGCTAAGTCGGTATCACAATCCTCTAGTTCCTAGTTGATCTAGTTGGATATATGATCGCACCATACTGATGAGTCCGGAAGGACGAAACGTACGTCTATGGTTAAAGCTGAACTGACCAGCCGTTTGTTGATGACCTGAGAAGTTGATGCAAACGTGCTGTAAAAACCTCTGTGGAATTACGAGACAAGTGATGGAAATTTTTTTCCTATTTTTCTTATTTATTAAGACTCAATTCCACATCGCAATAGACATTTTGTCTTTTGTTTTATTTCAATAGCTGTCAAGCAGTTTGCGATTTTGTCGGTAGATGGCACCACGAGTGGCTCCATAGCTCTCATGTCATGTTACCGTTGTAGATAGGTTAACATCAGTCAGTTCAGCTAAGTCGGTATCACAATCCTCTAGTTCCTAGTTGATCTAGTTGGATATATGATCGCACCATACTGATGAGTCCGGAAGGACGAAACGTACGTCTATGGTTAAAGCTGAACTGACCAGCCGTTTGTTGATGACCTGAGAAGTTGATGCAAACGTGCTGTAAAAACCTCTGTGGAATTACGAGACAAGTGATGGAAATTTTTTTTCCTATTTTTCTTATTTATTACAGCTCATATATTTGTTATACAAATTTATATATTTTTAATATTCTTTAGCGTAAACCAGCAAAAAAATATATTTTTGATCTTTAGAAGCCGTTGTGATCTTTTATTTGCTAATTGAAAATATATAAACTTACGTGTTTTACGTATTATCGACTTTGAAATTTGTTATTTATTTGTTTAAACCCTTAATCGAATTTACAGATTTGAATTCGACAGGCTAATTGTAGAGAAAAAATGCCTCTAAATAAAGTTAAAAGAATATAAAATTCTGCATCTAAATCAGTAAACAAAATTAATTTTTCTTGTTTCATGACGGCAGAAATAGAATATGAAAATGTACAAAGTTAATAGATTACTCAATTAGACAAAGAAATTAATTTCTTAAATTCTATTGTAGTAGTTGTACTTCTATTGTGGTAGTAATAGTTTAAGACAAGTGATGGATTCATTTGTGGGTTCATACCCAATCATAGGCCAATTCCTCCAATATTAATAATTAAAAGAGTTTGTAAAGTTTTATTACTTATTATATTTAGGAATGCTGCTGCTGCACCACAATTCCGATTGGTTAGAAAGCGTGCACATGTAAAACCAACAGTTTGTATTTTGTTGTAGTGGAAATTATAATAGATCATTTTAAAATTAAATAAATACAGTCCACTTCAATCACTAACAGTAACATTGATCAAAACAGTTATTAATAACCAAATTAAATATTGATCAGTATTCGTTCCATGCCAAAGTTGTATTAAAAACAATAACATGTTGCACCAGAAGAACAAATTCAGGTGAACGTCCACGAAATAAATGTTCTAGGGTTCGGTATTGAATAGTCCTAATCAGACTTTAAGATAAATTGCAATACACTACAGTCTTTCAGATATATATACGAGCTCTAACAACTATATATTGGGACAAAATCAAATACATATATAATTAAGATATTTGAGAGTTTATTTTTTTTCTAATATTTTTTTAAAATTTAATACTATTTATTTTCTTAATTAAGAACATTTGAGGCCAATCAGCAACACAAAAAACAAAATACTTATTCTGTTAACTGTAATTAACAAGAAAAATGTTAATTTTGTGTGGCAACTAAATATTGGGACAATACAAATTAACTGTTAAATATGAAACAAGATAAGATAAGTAATTTGTGAAAACAATACAGAACGAAACATCGGATTAATCGGCAGTTGCTTTCTTATTGTTTTGAATGAATCGCTGCGTTTATTGAACATAATGCTACGTTCAAAAATTCGTGAGTTAGTGTGCAAAAATTATTGTCGCACTAAAACAATACGTGAAGTGGCAGATGAACTTAATATTTCTAAAACTACAGTGTGGAATATTATTAAGCATTATGGAGAAATCGGAAGTATTCTAGATAGAAAAGGTAAAAGTCCGGATCGTCCAAAATTAGTTTCTGATAGACATAGTAAAACTATGCAAAAAAAGGCCGAAGAAATTCTTTAAGGCAAATTACGACTGAATGGAATTACGGAATCAGATTAAATCTGTCAAGGGAGTGCTGTAACCAGTGGATTCATAAATGTCGAGTAAAGTTTTATAAGGTTGAAATAACAAGAAACAATTTAAAAAGTGTATTTCACAAAAAAAAATTCTTATAGACCAAGGAAAAGCCACTATTAACGGAAAAACAAAAGAAAACTACGCTCACATGTACAAAATCTAAACTATCTTGGTCGGTAGAAGATTGACATAGAGTAATTTTAGCGGCGAATCCAAATTAGACGTATGTGTTGGTGATTACAGCAAACGCGTGATTCGCACTAAAAATGAAGCTTTCCACAAGGATTGTATAAACGTACAGTAAAATTTCGTAAAGGAGTGATGATTTGGGGTAGCATGACAGCTTCAGGTTTAGGTTGCTTTGAATTTATTGATGTTATCATGAATGCTGCGAAATATCAGCAAATAGTGCAAAACAGTCTGTTATCAAGTATGGCGAAGTTAAATGTTGGCGAAAATTACATTTTTCAGCAGGATGGGGCGGCCTGTCATTAGGCAAAAACCACAAGAAAGTGGTTTGACGAAGTAAATGTTCTTTCTTGATCTTCTAACAATCCTGATCTCAATATCATTGAAACAGTGTGGCATAAAATGAAACAAACATGGAGGAACAATCCACAACGAACATTACTAGAACTTGAAGCCAAAATAGAGAAAATTTGGAATTGATTTACTTCTGAAACATACAGATCCATAGTTGAGTCAATGCCCAATCGAATTCGAGCGGTCATAAAATATAAGGGCGATGTTACTCCATTTTAGATATAAAAATTCGTGGTATGTCTCAATATCTAGTTGTCACAAAAAATTAACATTTTATTTGTTAATTACGGATGATGGAGTAAGTATTTTGTTTTTCGTGTTGCTGATTGGTTCGAATTATTGTTAATTAACTAAACACATTCGACAACTAGATAACTTATGGATCATCTCGCTTGCATTATTAGATACAGCAATACCTATGTGGGTAGGTTGGAATAACCTAAAAAGTGACGACGCTTTACCTGTACAAAATATTTGTTATTTATCACCTATAAATGAATCCCCTACTAGCCTATCAGTTGTGTCCCACACCTGGGAAATATGCACCGTTTAAAAAATAAAGTGTCATTGTGGATAGAAACTGGCCTTAAAACTAAGAATACTCTACGATATATAAGAGTAAATGACATATATGAAAGTTAGGAGAAAATTTATCAAGGGCTTTACCAGCGTTGCACGCTTTAACAGGAAGCGATTATACTGCATCATTTGCAAGGAAAGGAAAAACAAAACCTCTGGGCATAATTGAGAGAGACTGGGAAACAACAACAATCCTTACATCTTTTGGAAATAGTGAAATTGTATCTGAAGAACAAATTCAGTGTGTTGAGAAATTTGTTTGTAAATTATATGGCATGTATAATATAACAAATATTAATGAAGCAAGGTTTGAAATTTTTATGAGAAATTACGGAATGCCTGCTTCTCAAACGAATCCTCTTGATAAAATTAAAAATGTAGATGGTAGCCAGTTGTCACCTTGTCATGATTCATTATTGTGCAAGATAAAAAGGGTAAATCAAATTTGTGCTATCTGGAATTTTGCAACAGAGGTAGAGCCAAAATTTTATAAACCTGAAGAAAATGGCTGGATTTTGGCTGACAACAAATATCAAATTGAATGGTTCACAGATCCACAAACTCCAACAACGCTAGAAGAAATTTCAGTATCTCCAGCATCAAATGATAGTGATGATGAATGTATGACTTACAATCAGGCCAGTGATGAAGAGGATTAATTTAATTGTTGTTATTAAATATGTTTATGATAATTATTTTATATGTAACGTTATGATTTTTTCAATAAGAATACATTATTTACACATTTTTTATTTAAATTTTTGATTATTTAGGATAATTCTTAAAAAAGATTTACTTATTATAGGATAAAATAGTAAGTATATCACCAAAATTTACGTATATGGATACCTAGTTATAGCAATAAACGTTGTCTGTTTTGATAATGCGACCATTCAAGAACGGCAGACTTAGTGATTTTAAAAAAGAATAATATTTACACTTATTCTGTGCAAGAAACAATTTGGTATTTATGAGGCGATAGGTCAGTATCAAAATATAAACGATTTTTTAAAAAAACTTTAAGCCTGTCTGCTTGTTGAAAGCGACTGTCTGCCGACCTCTACTTTTGAAAATTTGATTATACGCATAATAAATTAATTTTCTATCAAAAAATTATAATGGTATTTCATGAGGAACTTGACGGCGTTTGTTCGAAGTTTTGAGCTCCGTCTGTTTCAAAAACGCGACCGCGTAAACGGCAGACGCATACGTTTTAGGTAAAATATATAATTCTAGTCACTTTGGCGTTTACTTTAAACTGGTATGAATCAGGCACTTGGCGGTCGATTTTGAACCTTTTTTGAAAATTATAGCGAGTAAAGGCGACCAGTTAAGGCCGGCAGACGAGTGGTTTTTCATTTAGAATGGACAGTACTACATACTTAGATTGTCAAACCTTTTGTATCTTATGAGTCACTTGTTTTTGCTGCCAGCTCTTGGTCTAGTAGCTGTTGACATGTTATCAAAACAAACTTTGACTGGTATAGTTTTACCAGGGGCAGCTTTTCCGAGACGCCAGATTTTTGTTGGTATAGGGAGTTGGGAACATCACAATAGTTACTTAAATAAAAGCGGGGTTTCACTGCATTATATAGTATCTTTGATTTTGTATATCATTTTTAACTATCCGTGCATAAGGAAATAAATTTAAATAAGGTTAAGATTATGATTGTCTTTCACTCCTGCGCAAAACAATCAGAATCGGGGAAGAATGTAACGGGACGGAATTAGATTTAAATTTTTTGGGTAAATAAATTAATTTTTCTTATGATACATAATCGAAAGCAAGAAAGTAAAAGAATATTATTATATTACACTGAAATACCATTCCTAAACCAGGGTCAGAAGTTTTGCAGAGCAGGTACTCGGGTCGGAGGCAACAAGCCAGCCCTCGGCTAATTTTAGAGATCTTTACGGTTTTTGTAGAAAAATTACTTGAGCTGTGCAGCGATTTTCAGAATATTTGTCAAGTGAGATATTTATCGTTTACATCTGTAGGAAGTTATTTGAAACCATTGTAAGTCAATTCATAGTTTAGAAGGTTGTAAATTATCCAAAATCTTTGTGGGAAACGTCACTAGAGTGTGCTCACAGCACATGGCAATTAGGGAAATAGAATAAAAAGTAATACATTCTTCAAGAAAAAGAATATGAAATGGTCTGCATTGTTCTTCTAAAGTCTTCGTGTCCGAATAGTGTAATAATTTGTATATTCAATTGGTCAACAGATTGGTACAATTCTTAATTATTTCAGACCCTAATTTAATTTTTGTATTAGTAAAGTAAAATCACTGCAAATTGAATCATGTAATAAAATAAATTCCACGGTGATGAAAAGACCATAAATGAACGAGTGATGTTCCAAAAAGTCTACTGAGTGAAATTCTTCAAATACGCAAACGTTTATAAAATGATAGTAAAATCAAGTTAGAGTAAATGCATAATTAATACAAGAAAGAATCGAAGTCAAAAACGTAGCAAAGGGTTGAGGGTTTGTTGGCTATCTCCGTCTAGCTAAGGATAGGAAGGCTCGCGCGCTCTCACTCTAACTGATACCGACCGCTGATTGGGACACTATGGGTACGGTTTAAGTAAACGGACGGATCTTCGCTAAGCATGTTCAAGATAGAACGATGTGACGTAACAGCGTCACACTTTTGGTTTAGTTACAGATACACGATTTGTTGATGTTCTTAGGGGTGTTGCTTTTTAGTAGAGATGGTAGTTAATTTGGAGAGGATAGGAATATCAGTGGGGTAATTAGGTTAAATATGCATGTTTGTGTTCGAATCGAGGAACTTGATTCCGATCTCGTTCCGTGTTTCTGGCTTTCTTTGCTCTGTCGAAAAGTGTGTGATCGCGACCAGCTACGCCGACACCGTTGCAGCATACTTTTAGTATTATTACAAATTTTAGCAGAACTTTGATTCCAAATATATCGTCCTGGGGTATGTGATCGCGACCAGTTTATTCTGGCACCATTGAGCCCACTCAGATATTTTGTATTACGTTCTGACTTTGAGTCTGAACACCTGCCGAGTGTTGGTCTCTGACTATTTTTATTGTGTGTGATCGCGATCGGCTCCGCCGACACCGTTGCAGCCTACATTAGAAAGAAATCAGAGTAACTCGCATTCGCTCTGTATTATTATTCACATCAGCTGTCTTCTGCCTTGTGCTGAAGTTGGTTATATGCGTAGTTGTGGAGAAGTAACTGTGTACATACTTTTGTTGTATCGTATGATCGCGACCGGCGAGGCGCCCGCCGACTTCGTTAGAGCCAGTACAACAAGTGCCAATTACTGTTATATTAAAATCCAACGAATTCATTATTTCGATTTCATTGATGACACGGAAACTATTTCTGACTGACATCAGAATTGTATTATCTAGCTAAAGTGTTGTAATTGAGAACTTCGGTTTTCGGTAATATTAAATCCAACTAATTCATTATTACGAATTTGTGGGTAATACACATAAACTATTTCTGGCTTACGCTAAAAACTGTATTATAATAGTTAATGTGTGTGTGTGCGTCGGGTGATTCTTCCCGAGAATTCTCGATAGTGAAAATCGTCATTGACTCGTGCACAAGAGGACATCAAAATCTGTGGTACTGTATCGTTCTTAATTTATTTATATCAAACATTGTGCTAAGACGGTCGCTTGTGGCCGGAACTTGTGATTTCAGATAGCTGTGACCGACCGCACCGAGCTTGGGTCCACTACCAGTACCAGCTGACTCTGACCGCCGGGCGCCCGAGGACCCCCGTGGAGCTGTAAAATTATTCATTCGTCTTTTGTACCGAGGCCACATAATATTGTAATGTCTTTTAATTTCATTAGTATTTACTTTTGTTTAATGCTGGTTTAATTCTTGCGTCGAGTTGGTTGTTGAACACGAGTGTTGTGTTCGCGGTTTGCTTGAGAGCCGTGACAGTGGATTACGTTTGCTAAACTTCTGCAGTTCCTACACACTAGCTGGCTACGTGGGGAAGTGAACGTAGCGTCCTAGCCCAAATATAACACTATTAATCTTAACTCGTTGAGCACCGAGGTCCGGTTGACGCAATAGACCCGCTCAGCACCGAGGTCCGGTGACGCCGTAGTCCCGCTCGGCTGGGGATCCGGTGTAGTTAAATAGTCCCGCCCAGAGCCATCGACGAGAGGGCGAGTTACGGCTATCTAATAGCATTATCAACCACTGGTCTAGCACACCTGTCATTAACCAAATAGCAGTAACAGCATTCGTATTGCATTGATCCGTACCACGAGCAAATGGTGGATGCGCACTGTGTGTCGACTGCCAACTTTTCGTCAGAGTTAAACCAGCTCGTTTCTAATATTTTTGACTGTTTAATAAATAATTAACACTCATTTGGTGATTTTATTTCATGACAACCTTAACACATCCTAAATGACGAGTTCAAATTACGAATCCTGAGAAATGGTAGTTCTTTTAGTTCAATAAAACACAACGTAGGAAATTAATGGACGATCACAAAGCTTATTATATTATTAATATATTAATTTCAATTAGATTATTAATAGTTGAATAACTGCCGCGTTACAATTGGTGCCGTGACCAGGATTTGAAGTTTTTTTGAAGTCATTTGAGATATTTTGGTTGTAAGTGATATAAAATGTTTACCAAAGAAAATAATATAATGTTCAGCAATGTCTAAGAGTAAACTTTTCTGTTTTTTCACAGGTACTGGAGGTCGCTAAACGCATTAACAACAATAACATTACTTATCTTTCCAGTAATAGTTTTAGACAGCTCATATGGAACTCAATTTTTTTATATTACTCTAGGATTAGCTACCTTAACTAATAATATTTGGGCGGTCTTTTTAGAGTTATTTTAATAATACAACCATGGATCAGAATCTACCAATTGACAGTTCTATCGTGGTCGTAGCTTCCGATATTACCGAAACCATGCGTTTGTGGCGAGAAGAACAACAAGCCAGCCAGCAGCAACATCAATCGGCAATACAAACAATGCTGGTAACGTTAACGCAAGCGGTGACTGATAAGACAACAAAAATAGTAAATATAATCCCGCCACTGATCGAAACAACTACAGCTAGTAATCCGGAAAATGCTAACAGATCAGAATTGAGTACTGAAATTTTTAATAATGGATCAACGAACCCAAGCGCATCGTGTATACCATGTACAGAAAAAATATATATATTTAAAAAAAAAACAAGTTCTTTAAATTTTCTTGCCATCAAAAAATTTGCTAACACGAGGGAGTAAATATCATATTTTGCGAAACGATAATGGAAATGACGACTGCGGACAGAAATTTTATCAAGAATATTTGCTTTTCTGATGAATCCGTATTTAGTATTAATGTGTTACAAGACAAAGTCAGCACATTCTTAGTGAATACGATTAAGTAAATTAGGTTATGTTGAAATGAGGTCAGGTATTCAAAATAATATTGTTTGACGTAAGTAGCTAACTATTTGCTGAATAAGTACATTGTAATTAGATATGTATATAGTAGCGTAAGGTTAGTATTCATGCAGAGTAGAGTAAAAGTAGAGTAGACGGTAGAGTTCAGCATGACTCCCAACATCATCGACCATATAGCAAGTATGAACTCAGTGACATCATGAAAGTAATTTCAACAACAACCTTAGTTGTGTTTTCTCTGATACAAATGATGGCAGCGGTTTACGAATTTTTGTCAAACTACACGAACTAAATGTTTGATAAATCGAGAAGCATGGATTGAATGACATCAAGCAAGTATTTGAATCAAGAAAGATGTCTGGCCAAAGACGATCGAATAACAACCAGAGAAGATGCTCTGTACAATGCTACATTTGCAATGGCAACCACTATGGCAGGCAGTGTCAGCAACAGCAGCAGCGTCAACGGCCGAGTTACTAGCCGAGGGAAGAAAATTACAACTACCAGAGGGAAGTAAATTACAATTATCCGAGGGAAGAAAATTAAAATTACCAGTGGGAAGAAAATTACCATTATCAGAGGGAAGAAAATTACCATGACCAGAGGGAAGAAAATTGCAATTACCGGAGGGAAGAAAACTACAAATATCAGAGAGGCGATTACTAGGACTATCAGAGGGAAGATGATGACATACATTATAGAAGAAATCAAGTTCAGTGTTACAATCGCAATGGCAACCATTACGCCAGGCATTGTCAGCGTGAGCGTCAGCATAAGCATCAGTGTCAGCATAAGTATCAGCGTCAGCAGTCTAATGTTTACGATAGTCAGAAAGAAGAACATATTGAAAATGATTCACAGTATAAGAGAAGAGAAGCAGAAACAACAAGCCAAATTAAGAAAAATACAGAAGAAATAGACGCGGAAGAAATAAAAGAGATGGAGGAAATTACGTGGTTCTTTAATATGTTAAGAATGGTGGAAATATCCGGTGACCAAGAGGCAGCTCTTATGATTTATAACCACTTAGATGGCATTCCGATGGAAGATGGAGTATTAAGATGTTTTGGATGTAAGATGCCTAAGAAAAAGTACTGTCTTTGTGAAGAAATTAAAGAAAGAGAAAGAGAAAATATTGCTGAAATAGACAAGAATGAGGATGACACCCAACAAGTAAGTTCGGAAGAAGACCGTAGCAGTGAAGAGAGACCTAATGGCGCCGTTACCGAGGAAACTCCGGAAATTTACGAGGTAAATAGGGAGGAAAAAGAAGCATCAGGGGTTAAAAATGATGTCTTAATACGGGTATTGAGGAAATTTCACAAGCGGTTAATGAAGGAAATGACGAAGTTGGACAGATCAGCATTAAGTTCGAAAACAGCAAACAGTTTCAGAGAAATAAAGAACAAAGAAAACAGTACGATAGGAAGAATCCACATCAAAGGAAGAACTCCACAGCGGATGGCATAAAGAAGAAAAGAAGTACAAGCGAGCGAAATTCGAGTTCTAAGCGACAAAACCAGTACTACAAGAAGAAATTAAAACCAAATTTGACTTCCACAAATAACCACAAGAAACAACGAGATACGAGGTATAAACTTCAATTTTATTCTAGTGTTGTGCGGTATAAAATTAACATAAGACGATGGTGGTGTTTATTTGAGTTATTTTATGGATGGTATAAGTGATATAAGTGTCTAATATTAATGTTTATGTACAGTTCATTTAATTAAGGTATAAAAAAAGGAATGTAACAAGAAAAAAATGGTTAAAGTACGATTATGTATTAATTGTGTAATATGCAAATTGTGCCCCTTTACAGGAAGCAAATTGTTTAAAAAAGGGAGGAATGTAACAACTCAAAGTCAGCACATTCTTAGTGAATACGATTGAGTAAATTAGATTATGTTGAAATGAGGTCAGGTATTCAAAATAATATTGTTTGACGTAAGTAGCTAACTATTTGCTGACTTACTACATTGTAATTAGATATATAGTAGAGTAAGGTTAGTATTCATGCAGAGTAGAGTAAGAGTAGAGTAGACGGTAGAGTTCAGCATAAACTCAACAACATCAACCATGTAGCAAGACAGTCACAAGACAGAGTCACAGTGACAGTCACAAGAATCAAGAGAAGAGTAAAGTTAGGCACGGTTGTGAGTGAAGTGTGTGTTCCAAGAAGAGAGCGCAAAAGCAGAAGAAACCTTGTATTAAATTACGTGTGAATAAATCATTGTTATTTCTTATACCAAATTGTAAGTCCAAACTTATTACCAACAAACCCTAGTACTTGTCCTTTCTCCGGTCTGACAAGAACCCATTTAAAATCATTTGTTAATTCTCCTTTGAATAAAGGAGGGTTACAAATGGAGAACTAAATCAATATTTGGCAAAAAAAATCTACATTTAGTTTTAAATAACTACATCATGAAAGAGTAAACGTTTGGGTTCGAATGATATGTTCCAGTATTATAGGACCTTTTTTTATTGATGGCACATTGAATATTTGGAGTTTCTCCAGACTGAGCTTAGGGCTACTATTGATAATTTGCAGGAGAAAATATAACTTAGTTTCATCAGAATGGCTGACCTGGTCATTCGAAATTATAATATTTTTTTAACCAATATTTCCCAAATTGTTGGATCCAGTATACTGGCTAGCCCGGTACCCGGATTTACCCCAAATGATTTTTTGTAGAGGCATTTAAAATATAATATCTACAAATCTAGACATGCAAATGTAGACTATTTAAAACGAAAAATTGTGGAAAAATGCAATAAAATTACAAACCGGCAATTAAAGTTTTTTTATCATATACTTGGGTTTTGTTTGGCAAATAATGGAGATTTATTTGAACACTTAATGTCAGATAATTCTGATTTATTACTGTTTTAAATTTTAAAAAAATTGATATTGATGAAAAAAATTATATTCTATTACACAATTTATAATACTAATAAATTTACCCAGCAGCCACAGTGAGTTTTATAAAAATTCCAATTATAATTTGTAGAAAAAAATAAATAATATATTATCAAGGAATTTTATTTATCACTGGATGTGACACTACTGTAGCTGATCTTTGTTATTAATAATAACTATAATTGTCTTTAATTCAGTAAATCTAAGTTACATTAAATATTTCAGTTATATACGTATTACAATATATTTAGTTCTTAAATTATATAATATTAAAACTTCCACAGCCCTGTTAAGGTGGTTCTATCATGACAGTCTCATACAAAAGTATACGTGACCTAAAAAGTTTACAAAAATTATTATTACATTTTTGTATGGTATAGGTTATTAACAGAATTAATATTTCGCTGCAAATATCGTATAATTAATAATAACATTGAATATATTAAATAAAACTATTTAACTAGTTTATGAAATTCAGTAACATACCAAAATTTTTGCAAGTTAATGTTTCATGCCAACCAATAGCAGTGTAAGATTTTACACAGCAGAAGCTATGACAACAAGGTTAGAGCCACAAGCGGCCAGTCAGTACGAAACGTAACTGTATTATCGATACATCCTGTTGACAGTTCATAAGAAAAATGAGAAAAATGCACCAAAGCAATTATTATCAACTGTAACAACAAATAAATAAATATAAAATGCTGTAATATTTTTTTTGTATTAAAATGAATATATTTTACTGATCGAAATAATAACATTCATAGTTCATCTCTGTCTAGTGTCTACCTGTGCTGTGCAACGTTGCCAAGCATTTCTGACAGTTCTATTGATTAGCATAGAATATCCAAATTTCATCGCCAATTTCTTTGAAACTATCCGGTAAGGCATGGATTTTTAAATTCTCATACCTTTATCTTTACATGATGTACTGTGTGTTAGTTTTTTGTTAAAAAATATGTACAATATATGAATTTATTACGCAGTAAGCTGCCTCGCGACGTACAGTTCCTATAACGCCAATGCATTTTTGATCGACTTTGGTCAACTTTAACATTACATTACTCAGCTCAACAACGGTAAACTTTAAAAAAAAATTGCATACTAGTGTAGAAACACATGAAAAATAACATATTTACATTTCATTATAATCCGGGTTATATGCTTCCATGATAGTACCACCTTAAGGCGAAGGCCTGCCCGTATCCCGAAACAGTAAAACCGGAAAAAATCTACCTGCTATTTAATTTAAAGCGAATTCGATAAAAGTTATTCTGGCTATGGAACGCCGTTTGACTTTTTATTAGACACGATAAACATATTTTCAATTTTTAATTCAACACCGATACTTATTTTTAATTAAATAATTTTTAATATGATTATCGTGCTCTTAAATAATTTTTAATATGATTGGCATGCTCTTAAATAATTTTAAATATGATTGTCGTGCTCTTAAATATTTAAAAACCAAACCATTAAACAAACGAAACATTATAAATATGGTTAGCGTAGTAAAATTCATTTAAAAATAAGAATCGCTGTCTGTGAATTAAATTTTGAAATCTATTTCGATTTAAAAATAAAATTGAATTAAAAATAAGATTCAAAAGGGCTCGATTCATATATTTAAATGCGCCATCTATCTGTGAGCAGCGTAATCTGTAACATTGTTGCCAAATGTATTTGCGGGTCACACCCATAACTCAAACATTATAGAAACCTGTATCTGTGGTTTCACATACAGTGAATTTTTCTGAATATATCCAAATATGTTTAATAATTTGTATTATTATGAATTTCGGTAACTAATAATTCTTTTCATTCATTAGATAACGCTTTAATTATCATTTGATGTAAGAACGAGAATACATAACCTGAATATTTATTGTAATAAGATTATAAGAACATTAATTCTATATCTAAAGGAAAAGTGATTTTTGTAGGTAGTATATACATTTAAAACTAATCTTATTTTCAACTAGTTATACAACAATCTCACATTTTTGCTATGAAATCTCAAGTAACAAAATAATTGCAATCATCCATAGCCTATTTGACTTCTATTTTTATTGCAAGTTACAGAATTCTGTAATATACGAGCTACAAATAAATTTGGCAACTTTGTTAAATGTTACACTAATCGTCGAGAGATGGCGCATTTAACACATATGTATTGAATTATTTTTCGAAAAAAAATTCAATGAACGCTATACAATATTTAAAAAAAAAATAATTCAATCGTTATTTAAAAATATGTTTCGACTTCTAGGTATCGTTTAAAAATCTGTCTGAATTATTTTTTAAAATATTAAATGCTGAATATAAAATTGAAACCATTTAAAAATTGAAATAAAATAGTTCCGAATAATAAATTTTATTTTAAAATATATTTCTTACTTACATTAACTTTTTAAATTTTAATTGTAGTAAATAATTTTATTTTAAACTTCGCGCAAGTGTTCTAAATTGATTTCAAATTTTAATTTATTTTTTAAAAATAAGCCTGAATTTTTGTTTGAAAAAAAATTGTATTGCAGGCAAATAAGATTCAATTAATTTTGAAACATTTTTTTATTTAACATTACTATACGCGAACAAAACATTTATTTTTCAAACTATTTTATTTCAATTTTTAAATGGTTTCAATTTTATATTCAGCATTTAATATTTAAAAAAATAATTCAAACAGATTTTTAAATGATACCTAGAAGCCGAAACATAATTTTAAATAACGATTGAATTATTTTTTTAAAAAATATTGTATGGTGTTTATTGAATTTTTTTTCGAAAAATAATTCAATATATATATGTGTTAAATGCGCCATCTCTCGACGATTAGTGTAACATTTAACATAGTTGCCAAGTTTATTTGTAGCTCATATATTACAGAATTCTGTAACTTGCAATGAAACTAGAAGTCAAATAGGCTATAGATGATTGTAATTATTTTCTTACTTGAGATTTCATAACAAAAATGTGAGAATGTTGTATAAATAAGAAAATAAGAGTAGTTTTAAATGTCCTCCATGTTAGGAAATTTATGTTTCATGACTAGGTACTTCTTGTAAAAAAGCATGAAAGAGTTGGAAACACTGTTTTTTAACCTAGATGTAAATATGACGTTATGTTTGACATGTGAAACAATTATCTACTAATATCGAATAATAATCTAATTTATTATTAAACGAGAACGAGCACTCAAGTTCCAATACTGATGGAAAATAATTTAATACTAATGGAGCAATAACAAAATTTGTGAAAATTATTTCATTCCATAAAAAAATAAAGGTGGCATTAATATTTTTTTTATTAATGTCAATATTTAAGTAATTATAATATGTTTATAATTTGTAGGTATTAATAAACAAAAAGATTGAAGTGAAGGAAAACGTAAACATTTTTCATTGAATTAAAAGAAATGCCAACAGTAGCTATCTATGCCATAGATAAACAGATATATAATTATTAAGTGATAGAAGTGGTGTTTCTGAATATAATAACCTATTGTAATTTTTCTTTGGATAAGATTTGAAAAAAGATTGGAATTATATTTACAATATAATATTATAATTATTATAATAAAAAAATTATTCAAATTCTGACTATAACCCTATTTTTCTCATTATTATTTAATTCAATTTCAACAATTGTTTAAGTATTTACTTAAAATACTATTTAAACTAGTCCAATATGTTTCTGGGTTGAATGTTTTATTTGTGTATATAAATAAATATGTATATTTATTTGAATACGTTACTGGTGAAGTGTAGCCGCAATATCTTCATTAAAAGATGTATATAGACAATCTCAATTATTTCCAAATATTGCTCATAGCAATATATCGAACTATTTCATTTATGTTACTAGCACAAATCGCCAAGAGTTTCAAACTATGGACTCTTATAAAGTGCGGAGGACTGTGAGACATATTAGTAAGGAAGTTTGAAGAAAATATAGTTTTCTTGGAAAAATGTCTTATTTTCAGCGTTTTTTCGCATATATTTTTTTTTCGAAACTTCCAAAATCAAACGCAATAAAAATTTACTGTTTTAAGACCCAATTTAAAAATTTACAGAATATTAAAATTCATTTCGTGCTTAGAATTTTTGAGACACATCGAGACCCACAACTCTGATGTTTCTGATCGTATGTGTTTTGATTAATTCATAGAATGTTTGCAAGTTTTCAATACGTTTTAGGAAAAACTAAAGGTAATATGTTACACTACCGAAGATTATGCAACACGCAAGTCCGCAATTGTGATTTATTTAAGAAGCATATTCATTTAGAAAAAACTAAACAGGAAATGGATCTTATTGCATAGTTTAAAAATAAAAAATAAGTATTTATAAATTACTGTAGGTGTACATTTCTTTTGTGCAGTGATGTATTTTTTTTTATATTTCCCTCTCTGTTTCCATTTTGTACGTGCATATCTTATCCGAGAATATATTTTAGTTAGTACAAATCAATGAATTTTTCCTTATATCGAAATTTTATCTTCCAGTGAAAAAATATTAATTAATTCTCGGTTAAAATATAATACTTTTTTGTCCTAGGATATGATTTCGTCCGGCAATTGCCTGCATTCGTCCAAAAGACAGTATTAAATTCAAAAGAATTAATTTATTAGATAGGTAAATTTACTATTCCAATAAAGAATCATTAATGAACACTAAACAGTGTCATAAATAGAATAATTGTACAGTCGCAAATAGCAGTAATTTATATATGATTATGAACAACTTACTTATAAAATATGCAAAAAGAATTTATAAAATGTTAATTTTATAACAGAATATCAAATATCAATGGGGTAATTGCACAATGGTATCAAGTCGGACTGTGGATCCAAAGAACCCTGGTTCGATTCCCTGCCGACAAAAACATTTTCACCAATTTAAAATTACCCCTGTGGCTCCTCCATCACTAACGTCTTTGGGGGCCGTGATTTTATGGCTGGTAACCGCACTTTACGCGCATAAATATATCACTGAGATCTGCTTCGTCAGAGTGCCACACCGAGTAATGTGTAAAAGGCTTCATGATAAATTTATTTATTTTTTATTTAATATCAAATAAAATCTTATGTTTAATTTAATTTTATATTTTATTGTGTTATTGTATTATACAGAAACATTTACTGTGATTTACAATACCATTCTTGAAAATAAAATAAAATTTGTATAGTTTTACAACGCGTGCCAATATCCCTTATTTTTATAGTATATTTCGAAAATGAACCACATTAACCCTGGTTAGT
Organism: Pterostichus madidus; assembly: GCA_911728475.2. Lineage (NCBI taxonomy): Eukaryota > Metazoa > Arthropoda > Insecta > Coleoptera > Carabidae > Pterostichus > Pterostichus madidus. The sequence goes on from OU452311.1 coordinate 10,518,468, forward strand.
TTTTTCAGTAACCGGTTTCATTACGGAACACGGTTTTTGAAATTTGTGGTTAGTTTTTAAGGTTAAATGATACCTAGCTTTAATTTGTTTCTAACTCGAGGTGAGCGCTGCAGTCAGCTCCATGAATGAGTTTGAACTAAGTTGATATAGAAGGTAGCTGTGTATGTGGAATATAGCCACCTATTGGCAATCTCGACAACTGTCATTTTTCTTCCTCGGACATAAACCAGACAAATATAGTAGTGGGAGGAGACGCATTTTTAAGATTGGTTGATGCGGGAAATTAAAAATTTCTATTCTAACTAAATAACAAATAACTTTCTTAAAGTTATTGCGTAAAATATTATTAATAAATACATAAAATGGTAAATTTTCTTTAATATAATGGTTGTTCGTATCTCTGAAGTTAGAGGTTGTAGAAAAAAAGCTGTAGATAATGAAATAATAAATAACTTTTATGCAACAAAATATAAATATTATTTTATTTATAAAAACTGTTATTTGCAAAAATAATTATACTTTGTTTTTAATTATAAATATTGTTTGTAATTTTAAGAATCTTGTACATTTATTTTATCAATTTTTGATAGCGCATTGGTTGGCAGTTTGAAATTACTCGGTTCCACTAGATTGAAAAGTAATGTTGTTATGAAATAAATGTGTCACATAAAAATAGTATATTTTAATATATTTTATAAAATAAAAAAACTTAAATTATTATAAATGATTTTAATTAATAATCTTAATATTATAAGATAGGTATATTTTATAATGGAATAATAAGACAAGTATAAAAATTTGGTGTGGTCACCACACGACTTTCTTATACACAGCATATTTAATATTTAGAATATATCTGTTTGAAACATATAAAATATCAAATTTGTTTACGTATAATTTACATCATTGAGAAAATGATCAAAACGGATTCAGTGGACAACAAAACACGTATTTCCGCGAAAATCTTGTCCACGATTTTTTCCACGATTCCAATAGGATGCGGGCACTCATGTGACACTGTGACGGTTTTGTGACGTACAAACAGCTGTTCCGGGAAAGATCCCTGCGCCACCTACAAAAATGAATTATTTTTTGGGATGAGATTTGAAAATAACCGGTTCTTTTCAAATCTCGTCACAAAAAATAGTTAATTTTTGTAGGTGGCGCAGGGATCTTTCCCGGAACAGCTGTTTTTACGTCACAAAAACGTCACAGTGTCACGTGAGTGCCCGCATCCTATACTTTCTTATACACAGTATAAGGAATATCTTTTGGTTTAAACCTTCTACTATTAAAACACCCTGTCACTGGACACGACATTTTGCAACGAACAAAATAAAGTTTACAGTAATGTTTCTCGAGATGATCACTTTTGGCATGACAACCAGCGTTCCTTGAAAATTGGATGCGCACTCGTCTAAGTCTTCTCCCACCACTCTATTTCTCTGGCACAAACCCATAGACAAATTATGCCGTATTCAAGTCAATGCAGTGTTATGAAGCAGAAAGGGATGGTATAACTTGATGGTGAGGCGGGTGCGCGGCAAGGAGCGAGTACACTTTGATGTTATGCAAGTTGCAAACATTTGTGTAGTTATTTTTATATTCAATTACTTACTTTTCATACATCAAAGTAAAGGTTATTTTTTGACATATTAAGTGTTTTGTATACGCCCTTATGTATTTAAATAAATAAAATGCTCGCGTCTGATAACTGTCATTAACATAAATGCAACCTGCATAGCATCAACTTGTACTCGCTCCTTGCCGCACACCCGCCTCACCCATCAGTTATTCTATCCTCTTCTACTTCACAACAAACGCCGTTGTTATCGGTCTAGTTATGTTTTATCTGAGCACAAACCTAAGGAAATTATAACATCGCGAATAAAGTACGCACATAATTCAAAATTTTAATAAATTTTATAAATTTTTTACTTTTATTTAAATATAATGATTTTACTATCATTTCATTAGTATATATATATATATATTAATTTTCAAATATGTCTATGCTTGAAATTTATAAATAAAAGTTATATTAAATTCAAGTAATATGTTCGTAAGATAATATTTTCGTGTTTTGCCTGTATACAATCCATGTTAAATTGGAACAAATATGGCGGTCGTAACCGTATGTCATCGCTCTCATTGTAGGCACTCTAAATAAAACCGGCGGAAACCTAAAGTGATATACCGCCGGAACCGAAGCAGATCGCAAACGAACGCGGTGGGAATAGCGGTGGCGGTGGAGGTGGCGGTGCCGGTAGCGATCAGATGGTACCTATATAAGACAATGCAAGTACGCACACAAACAGTGAAACAGAAAAAAATATTGAATTATTGTATTCATATGATATTTTATGCACAACCGAGCCGAAATTAATGTTTTAGCCATAAAAAGCAGACCTAAACACTTGTTTATTGCCCTAGGGTCATAATAAAATCATTTTCTCTAAATACATGATAATTTTTGTTTCTTATAAATACTTGATTTTGCAAAATGTTTGACATATAAATGTACCTGTTTAATATTTTGAATATAAAAATAAACCTGAGGAAGTGTCAGTTTTATTTCTTTTATAATGTCAGTAATGTGATTACGCGAAACAAGATGTAGTAACGTTGTATTGAAGGTGACTGGATCAATGTGAGGTAGTGAAGTAGAATGAGAAGGTGAATAGGTAGTCTTGAAGTTGGACGCAAAACCATTAACAATATCAACTGGCTTCTTAAGAATATTTCCATTTAGTGACAAAGTTGACCGAATTCTAGATTTATTATTATGGGAATTGCCAAACCCCAAATTTCATTGGGATCTGACAAGAAAGAGTTCTCGGCATGGTAGATGTGAGTATTATAACAATGTTTCATTTTGACTTTAACTTGAGAACGAAGACGATTGTATTTATCTAAATAGTAATTGTTAGCATCATATTTATTATCCATCCTAAGTAATTTCGCCTTCTCCTTTATATCATTAATTAAATCTTGTGAAAATCAACTAGGATAAGAACTTTTCCGTGTTTTTCTAAGTGGCACACACTCATCAAAGTATGAGTAGAGAGTTGAATAAAAAAGTCACATGCATTATTAAGGTTTTGAAAAATTTCGAGCTGATTCCAATCAAATTCATTAATATAGGAATAAAGTTTATTGAGATCTGCTTTTTTCAAATTATAGCTACTAGTTTGAAAGTTTGGAGGGAACCTATCTATTTTTGAAATAGAATTGTTAACACATGCAAAGAGCGGGATGAGCCTGATCAATATTAAAAATTGGATCCACTGAAAGACAAACTACGCAAGAGATATTCGATAAAACTAGATCTAGCAATCTATTTTTCGCGTTTAGTATATCGTTGTATTGATGAGCATCAATGAAACTTAAAAAGTCTTGAAATGTTATTATTTGGAGGCAATCGGGATTGAAAGTGATTTCAGGCAAATTGAAGTCACCCAATATGATAAAGTTACTTTCATTCAAAAAAGGCATACATTCAAAGAATTCGTAAATATTACGGTAATAATAAACATTTAGATTTGGCGGAATATATAAATTAAACATGTAAAAGGATTTATTACAGGTGATAATCTTGGCACATATAATGTCTACATTTGGGGGAAGGATAACTTGAGCTTCATCAAATGACACACGAGCAGACGGAAAGTTGTTGTGCACGGCCAGAAGAACACCACCGCCTCTTGACAGGCCGCAGGCATGAAAGTTACGATCAGTACGGTAAACACTATAAGAGTCAGTCTCGAATTCACTATTAAGCACACTGTCATTGAGCCATGTTTTGGATATAGCTATAACGTTGAAATCAGATGCCATCATTGATATGAATAGATCATTTAGTTTAGAATTGATTCCCCTAGCATTATGGTAGTCGATATTAAGATTTAGTGTTGTCTCTGTTGTTGCGAGTTTTTTGGAACTCGAGCCTGATTAAAAATTTTGGGAATACCATTGTGATATCTAATTGTAAGTATAGTTTCACCTTTATTTTTTCGGTCCTCCAATTCACTTTAAATTATTTTGAAATACTCTATTTGCATGAGCGTGCAGTCAGAGCTAATTTTAAAATTTTTATTTGATAGTTTTTAAAACAGTGAGAGCATCAGATCTGTAGCTACATATTACTTTAATTGGACGAATTTTATTCACAGAAATAGAGCGACCAAGGCGAAATATACGTACGTCATCCATCTTTATAGAGGGCGCAATTTCACTAAATATCTTGTGGATTTCAGGACAATCATGGTCTTTATTAGCAGAAATATCTGCAGCGCCGGACTCAGGTATATTTTAGAGAATTAAATTTTGCTCTCTACGTTGGCGATCTTGAATTTCTGATATAATTAATTCAGTATCAGTATTAACGGATGGATTAGCTGCAAGAGTATTACGCAGCTGAATAATTTCTTGTTGAAGAGATGTGACTGTACCTTGTAGTTTATTAAATAAAGTGAGTGGATCGGTTTATTTGCATGATAAACAGCTGTATGTGATTGTGCGATTGCGAGATGATAAACATTGAATTTCAGCCTAAGTTGACTACAGGTAGAATGTACTACACCTTTACAAATATCACATGCAATCGGACATTTATCGTTCACTAATAATAAATTTAATAACAAAAATATTAAAGGGTATTTTAAATACATTTATAACAATCAAAAACAGTTTTCTATGAAAATAAATAGTGATATTGTCGAAAATTTAAATTTTTAAGATTTAGTAGTTATATTTTACTTTTGTACTTAATTGATATTATTTTAAAAATATTTTATTTTATTTGTAACCAAACTATTTACATAAAAGAATTTTTATCTATCTGAAAAACGGTGCTTTTTTGCAAATCGCTTATTGCGCTCTGAACCCTTAAATCGGTCCTATCTAACACTAACCCATAATATTTAAAGATTTTAAAAGATAAATAGATTGTAGAAGTTATCTCTTAGTGTCACGCTGAATTCGCCAATTAAATTGTTCATAGCTAGCGAATATGAAAAGCACTAGGTTTCAAAATTTGTCTTTGAATAGCACAACTTTTCATATAAAAATATTAAAAACGTAAATTGATTACAGAGATTCTGCTTAGTGCCACGCTGGTTGTATCACTTCAATCGAACCAGGGTTCTTAGGATACACAGGCCGACACGATGATACTAGCTAGCCACCTACTCCATATAAAATATCAATAAATCGGATTTTTAAATTTGAATCAGATATTTTTTTTAGAAATGGGTATTTCATTAGAGGTCGGCAAAAATATCCGATATCCGAATCCGATCCGATCCGATCTGAAGTCGGATTCGGATTGGATCAGAACTCTCTCGGATCGGATTCGGATATACTCACTGTATATGTGTTTAAAGTTCCAGTTTTATTATTTATGACCGTGTTGTTGCTTCTTTTAATTTTTGTTGGACTATATTATTGATACCATCTTTCAATTTGTCAAGAATATGGTGGTTATTTTTCTATTGTTGTTCTATGGATTGATAGAGATCCGTGAGAAGGCTGAAGTGAGTTGGGGATTCATGTGGGTTTAGTTGTGTAAAGCATAATTAGTCTAGATGCGTGAGTGATGTAATAGTAGTTGTAACTAACTTACTACGTTCACATAACTGATAGCCGCGAAATTTATTCCACTACATATTTCAGACATGTTTCTATTGTAACGTTTTCTATGTTATTTTGAAGTGTGTAGGTTTAAAATGTAAAAATATAACTTACAACTTTTTATTTAAACGAAAATAAAATGTGTTTGTTTGGTAAATAAAAAAGTAATAATAAGGAAAGAAACTTAGTTAAACTAATTAACACTATAACACAACTTGACACTAATTATTAATTCACTAGACTAAAACTATTTATATTAAGCGCACAAGAACCACTATTTAGATCACATTCATGTTACCGCGTCCGAAGTCAACTATCAACTAACTCCCGCGCGGTTCTGCGTCCACTTTTTTACCCAAGTCTCGATCTTTCCAGAACGTCCCAGAATCCCCCCGCAGCTGCACGTTTGAACAAGCGCCCTGTCGTCCATGCGTCCGGCCTGCCTCGCCGCAACGCAACACTCTAGTTCTCGAGAAGCTTCTAAAACGTTCGCGAATGGATGACTCGTTCCTTGAGTATATTCGTTACACAGATTTTGACGGATTACAGATGAGTTTTGACGAAATCTGCAAGTCGGACCCTTCATGCATCCTGATGACCTCAAGAAGTAAAAACCACAGTTCGATCCAATTTTGTTCTTCCTTTAGGGTTAAAGCTGCAGACAAAAATTTCAATTCCTGTGCGGTGGAAGTTTCTAACATATTCCTAATTATCCTCCACTCCAACTCATCTAGTTCACAACCCTATTTTGGTACTACCAGTTTCATAATGTCGTTATTTATTAGATGTTCTCGCAAATCGGTCAGCGTCTCCCATAACGTGCGATTGGTAAGCTTCTGAGATGATCGTGATTTGGTAACTAAGTAGTAAATATACAGTTTTTGTTCCGAGTTGTCTCACAGTTGTAGTGTTTTCCCTACAGATGGACGTTGGTTGGCCAGTTCTTGTAGCCGTCCAAATTTCTTCTTGAAAACTGTAGCAATTCATCGGGACATGTTTTAGTCTCTTGCTACACAGTGAGCAGTTGACTAATTCAAAGGTCCCATGAATAGATTTCTGTGTTTTTCTTTTGTTACGCTATACCGTGTTTTATGACCGGTGGAATATTTCTTCATAAAGTCTTTAAATGTTAGTTGAGGTCGTGTTCTTTAACGCAGCGAACATTTGCCACACGAACATAATTAGCTTCATAGTTATTTCCAGCAAAAGAGGCTAGTCGATTAAAGTGGACTACTCTCGGCTTCCCATTCGGTGTTTTCCTAATACGGTAGATAACGTCTTTTATTTTGCAGATGTCTTGAAACAGAACAGACTCAAAATTTCTTCTCTGTTCGGAGTGTATTTCGCGCGGTACTCCAAATCGATGTATACATTCCTTTACCAATACTTCAGCGATGGTGATTGCTTCCTGATTGGGCAGAGAATAAGCTTCAACCCACTTGCTGAAGTAGTCCATGACGACTATTGTATACTAGTTGCCGTCATCAGTATCTGGAAATGGTCCAGCCACGTCGATTGCAATGCGTTCAAATGGGCTTCCTACGTTGTACTGACGCATTGGTGCTCTTCGTTTTCTACAATGGGCTGTTACTTGCAGCACAAATTACGCATTTCTTGCACTACTCTTAAACATATTTTTTACAATTTAGCTAGTAAAATCATTTTCGCAACTTCTCAGAACTCATTTTGACTCCAAGGCGTCTTCCAGCAGATCAGTCGTGGACATCTTTCAATACTGTAGGTACCCTGTTCCTAGGGATTAGCACTTGAGTTTTCTGCTCAGTACCTTATGCATTCTCTAAGACACGTTTCAAGAGACCCTCTTCAATCACTAACGAGTCCCATTGCGCCCAGTATGATTTTACATTCTGAGAATATGGTGCAACATCCTGCCAACTCGTCCCCGTTTTTTTCCATTCCATTATAATTTTTAAATGCGGGTCGTTTTCTTGATCTTTACGCAATTCTTCCGCTTGCCATTTATTATCGACTACTGTTGTTCTAAACGCAACAGCTTGCATTTCTTCTACTCGGCAACAATTCCTCGGAACACAGTCTCCTGGACAACGCGTCAGCGTTACGATGGCTAGTTCCCACTCGATGTTCGATCATAAAATCATATTCTTGCAATATTTAGATCCATCTGGCTACCTGACCTTCTGGATTCTTGAATTGTAATAGCCATTTCAAGGAAGCATTATCATTTCTTATCAGGAATTTTCTGGCGTCTAAATATTTGTATAAATGCTCAGCGGATTTCACAACTGCCAATAGCTATTTCCTGGTAACGCAATAGGTCCTTTCTGGTTTCGACAGTGTTTGACTGAAGTCGGCAATGACCTTTTCCAGACAATTTTGTACTTGAGAAAGGACGCCGCCAATTTCAACATTGCTGGCATCTGTATCTAGTTTGAATCTCCCTTCCGGAGGATGATAACTTAAAACTGGCGCGATCGTCAAGGAATGCTTCAATTGTTCAAATGCTGTTTAACAGTCCTTTTTCCAAGCAATTTTTCTACCTTCTTCAGAAAGTCGTGTCAGTGGTTTGGAAATATTGGCAATTCCTTGTACGTATCGCCGATAGTAGGTGCATAAACCAAGGAAACTTCTTAATTCATGTTTGTTCTTTGGTACTGGCCAGTCCTTAAAAGTTTTTATTTTCTCTTCATCTACTGCAATTCCTTTACCAGAAAGCATATGCCCGAGAAAATGCACCTCCTTCTGAAACAAATGACACTTCTTCGGGCTAACCTTGAGATTCGCCTGTTTCAATCTTTGAAAGACTTCTTCCAAATTTATCATGTGGTCCTCCAACCACAATAATATCATCGAGGTACACCAAACAGGTTTCCCATGACAGCCGAGCTAACAAGGTTCCATAAGTTGTTCAAATGTTTCAGGAGCATTGCAAAGTCCAAATTGCATAACTGTTAATTGCCAAAGCCCTGTTCCGATGGTAAAAGCTGTTTTTTCACGGTCTTTCGGTTCCTAGTCAACTTGCCAGTATCCGCTTTTTAGGTCCATCCTAGAGAATATTTTTGGTCCAGCCAACGTATCCAGTGTATCGTCTATTCGGGGAAGTGGATAACAATAATTTTTTGTCACGTTGCCAAGTTGACGGTAGTCTACACAGAATCGGACAGATCCATCCTTCTTCTTTACTAATACCACTAGAGAGGCCCATGGACCATTTCAAGGCCCAATCACGCCTTCTGTCTTCATTTCTTGAATTATCTTTTCAGCTTCACGCTTTGCCAGTAGTAATGGTCTTGCTCTTTGGAGGATGGGTCTTGCATCTCTAGTATAGATTTTATGCTGGAAAACGTTCTTTCTTTCCTTAGATTTCTTGTCATATTCGAAGATATCTTGGTACTTGCTAATTAAATTCTTCGCTTTGATTTTCTCATCAAATATCAGTCCTTGAAAAATGTTGATATTGGACTAAGTAAAGTATCTTTTTTTTTTTAGTTGTGGTTGCTGTACGTAATCGCCACTTAGTTGGATATAGTTGTGTCGGTGTAAACTTCTTTGTTACGCGGAATCTTATTATTGTTTTCGTCGCACCCGTATCCAACAACATTTTGAATCAACGAGATTATCCACGAACATTATGTTTACTTGATGATGAAGAGAGGCGACACATCCGATGGAATGTGAGGCTGCTAAAATACTGCTCTCTGGCATCAACCCGACTTAGTTTTTCGACTCAGCTTCTGGTTTCTTTTTAAGCGACTTCCCGCAAAGCCTTGGTGGGTGTCCTAGTCCAACGCAGTTCCAACAACGCATTTTCTTCTTGCCTCCAAGTATTTCTGTAGCGATTCGTCATAGCTGCTCTCGTATAACTTCATTATCTTCGTTCTTCATGTCGCTGTATATTGATCGTACTCTAGATTGACCACGCAAAGCTAGTTTTTCAGCTTCTATTTTTAAAGTATGAAACAGTGCATCGAATAATGTTTTAGGTCGAGCCAATCTTAGTGCTTGCTGAACTTCGTCATGTCGAATTCCAAAAATAAACGTTTATATAGCTAAGCACTCTAATATGCTGTCCGGAGCTGTAGGATGTGCGAGGAGCACCAAGTGAGCAACGTCAGCTTCAAATTCTTGGAGATTTTCATTCGGCCTCTGAAATGGGTTCCTTAATTTTGTTTAATACACTTGTTCTAGTTGCGCATTTCCATAATGCATATATAAACGCTTAGCTAGCTGGTCGTAGTCTTCTTGCTTTTATTGCTTTAGTTTTTGCAAGATATCGACGGCATTTCCACGTAACGCTACTGTTAACGAGTTTGCCTGCTCCCTGGATGACCAAGCGTTAGCTTTTGCAGCAGCTTCAAATTGTTTCAAATAGTTTGGCCATGATGTTTTTCCATCAAATTCCCTTGTTTTAGATTTCTAGAACCTTCTAAAAATTTCTCCTCTATTTTCTCCAATTATTTGGTAGGAATGATAACCGTGTGTTGGGTTTTCAAGTTCTTTAAATATTTTTGAAACATATTTTTTTAGGAATTTAAATTTGTTGATTATTTCAGTAATGTCAGATATTTGTATAAAAGTTCAACAGTTAGTCTTCATTTCGGCATTCCCTAATTTTAATGGACCTGGATTTTTTTTAAGATTATGGAATACAGATGATTCTAGGATTGCGACGACGATGAGGAGGGTTGATCTGTAATAACAGATGTTTTTTTATATTTTTTTTATATGAATAATTTCCGATTTATATCCTTCTCACATTAACTGGATATTTCTACTCTATATATGTCTTACAATTCCTATTTTAAATTCATTATTAGTGTTGCTTTTGTATTATGTTTAGCTACTGCTTTTTCTTTTTGTGTTTCTAGTTTATCACACTGGTAAACATTTTTTAATTTCTCTTTATGGTTTTTAACATAATCGTTATAGAATGAATTTTGAATAAATATTTCATTTAGATTTCTTGAATTTGTCTGTCCCAAGGCTAGTTCAAATGGTGTGTAATTAGTAGAATTGTGGATTAAGTGTGCTATTATTTTTGACTGAAAACGTTCAACGGTTGAATTAGATTCATGATGCAAAGAGTAGTGAAGTAAACATTTACTTTATGTAATATTTAAAATTATTTTACTGTACTATTAACAAATTATTTTTCGTTATCGACTATTACATTTTCTGGTACTCCGAATGATGTAAAATATTTTATAAGCCGTTGTTAATGTGAATTACACTTTCACTTCAAATTAAATTCCTTGTATAAATTTTGAAACTGCAGCTATTATAGTTAAATAATTTTGATTCTCGTAAGCAAAAATGTCTATGTAAATTATTTTGAACAATTTCTGTGTTCATTAATGGAACATTAAGCTTTTTCGTAACATACTTTGATCTTTGATAAATATCGCAGGAATTATTTTCGTTTGTTGGTTTGTTTTGCCTTCGTGATGATGTTTGATAAGCATAATTTTTTCTGCTTTATCTGTAACCGTATTTAATCTGTTTAGACATCTAATTTACATAGGGTAAATATTTTTGAATCAGTATAATTTCCTAAAAATTAATAAATTTATTTTTCAATATTATTTTATGGAATTTTAACTTTTGAATTTTTTTTTATTTTCGTACTTTTCATGTGAAACGTCTGATTTTTTATATAAATTTGAAAATACAAGAATTTGGTTTATTTTATTATTTATAAGCCACAATAATCTTTACAGAAACCAAACCAAACTTAGTCAATAAATATAAAAAATCGTTCATGTCAACAAAATCACCCGTAACTTACTGTAATTTTCGTCACGTGAGGGAGTTGTGCGAGTTGCCGATCACATCACACAAATCACTGACACTGGGAGGTGGAATCGCAGCTGGAGGAATCCCCCTCATCATCAAACTAGGGTGCGCGGGACCCAGAACTATCGAGCCAGCACAAGGCGTCGGAAACACTCCCAAAGCGGCGGCATACTCGAAAAATGCCGACATCCGGTGAAGTTCCTCCCGTTGATGATGCGCAAAAACAACCGACGGCGCCTCGGCTGTTCGGGAATCCTGCGGACCCGACGATTTGATGATATCTTCGATACTAAACGACTTCATTGTTGAACTCGCTTGTTGAGTCTTTACCGGCGGAAGAATAAGCGGCAGATGAGATGAAACTGGGTTCAGAATTGGGAGAAGAGGAACGGATAAAGGAAACGTCACTGGCAATGGAGGAAGTGTTGTTGATGATTGAGGGATATTATCGGGAATTGAACTAGGACCTTCTTCCGCAGCAAATTTATGCTGGCTGAGACTTTCTAATTGCTCTCGAAAATGACGAGGAAGTTTAAAGCGTTTACGTCGGCGAAGGAAACTACCATTCTCGAACATGTCTAATGCTTCTGGATTGATAGATACGCTGACGCGAATGAATTTTACGTTCCGCTGGAGAACTTCATTTTGTTTTTTATCTTTGTTTCTTGTTCGCCGTAGTTAGTGTTATTATATTCGTTACTGTAATCCGATACCGTTTCATACTCGGCGTGAGAATTGTTATAGCCGGTGTCGTAATTTTCATATAGATATAATATATATATATATATATATATATATATATATATATATATATATATATATATATATATATATATATATATATATATATATATATATATATATATATATATATATATATATTTTCAGAATCTTCATATTGATATAGGATTTCGTTTGGTGTTACGTAGTTTTTTGCATAGTAAAAATTTTGAGTTAAAATGTTTTCGCGTTTATACTCTGGAATTTTGACAATTGTTTAAAAATATTCCTAGATTACCTTCATATCGTAGTATTGAATCTATATATAGTCTCAGTAATTGATAACTAACTGGTAGTTCAGCAATTTCTATATTATTTATGTTTATGTTAGTTAGTTAATTTTAAATATTTTCAGTGTCTGCAGCTGTCATAAACTACTATACTTATTCTACTTGATAAATCTAGTTTTCTAATTCTATTTACATATATACATACATACATATCATCACGCTATATCACATCAAATAATTTATAAAACATTTACTCATTAAATTCATCAAATAATCAGTCTTTGTCAAACATTCTCGTACGAACACATCACCTTCACTTTAACTGTATTCATAGATCACCCCATATAAACTCATTTATTTATTACACTCGAAATTATACACAACAAACTTTCATTTAAATCTATCCAATCACTCCTATTCACTATCATTCATCTTCTATCTTCGACGTACACATGCGTAAGACATCTCAAATTATTCACGCTTACTCCTAACAACGAATCTAATAACGAATCTAACAACGAATATACAAAGATAAGAAAAGATGAAAGCGATAGTCTGCACTTGCATATGAAAGAAAATTCTACACAATTCAGTAACAGAAATAAAACAAAAAGATGAGAAAGGAAAGGAATGTCGCCCTGCGCTTGTTTTCTAATAGAGAATCCCACACAATTGCAGTTAAACACTCTATGAAAGAAATAAAAACCAATAAAAAGATAATAAAATAAGGGAGAGTCGGTCTGCGCTTGTTTTTTAAAGTGAATTTCACACAATTGCAGGTAAACACTTTAATGAAAATATGAAACAACAAAACTAAAATCAAAAATCCTGCACTCTTCTTAAATCATCAGATTAATCCCGCAATTAATCTTTGCCTAACGTTTCTATCCGGACACACCACTTTAGCTTCAACCACATTCATAATTCCTTTCATACAAGCTCGTTTATTCCTCATACTCGGAAACTTCCGTCCACGCAACAATCCTTCAATCATATTGATCCATTTATTCATAGGTCGTCCACGCAATCTTCCACCCTCAATTTCACCAACATACACCTGTTTCACCAATCTCTCATTCGACATACGCTCTACATGCCCAAACCATCTCAACTGACTTATATACACTTTTTCAACTACATTCTTTTCAATCTCACACCAATGTATTCCAGACACGATCTCTTCTAGTATATCCACACACACCCCGCAAATACCTCATTTCCACAGCAGTTATACGACGCTTATAATTCTTCATCCACATCTAACATTCACCATATATCAATGCAGGTACTAAAACACTATTATAAATACTCAATGGAGCATCTCTGGGTACATTCACATTTCGAGCAAAGGTTCCCAGAGCACCCAATACCTTGCATCCCGCAGATACTCTTCTTTCTATCTCACTGTCAATACGTCTATACCTCGATAACATATTACCCAAGAATACAAACTCATTCACTTGACCCTGTCTCACACCATTCCCCGAAACATTGCAGTCTGTCACTAAATCGCTCTTCTCAAACACTGTCTGTTTACGTTTATCAACATTTAATAACAGATTTCAACCTTTTGCTACTACATTTATACTTAGATTCATTCTTCTCAATTGATCTTCAGATTAACCCATGACAAAAACATCACCTGCATACGCTTACGCAGGCACTACACTACCACCAATATGTACAGTATTCACCCCGTTCAGCGCCTTTCGTAACAACACATTCTTATACAAATTAAACAACCACGAAGACATCCCACAAACTTATTTCACGACAACATCTATACAAAAGCAATCACTCAATCTACACTCTAACCGCAGCCTCACTACCTTCATACAGCGAACAAATTGCTCCCAACATATTACCATTTATACCGTACTGTAGAACCTTCGTGTTCTTCGCAAGTGATTTCTCAACAATCATACGGACAGAAAACAATTGATCCACATACTCACTCTCACTATCTTGCATATCGCTAAGCTTGGAGATTGTTAAGGTTCGTACCTTAAGAATTAGAATCTTCCCGTACAATTTCCCTACCATACCCAGCAAACTTATCGCACAGAAATTAATACATTCACTCGAACTACTTTTGCCTTTAAATAATGAAAAAATTATAAAACGTTTACAAACATCAGGGGCCACACACCGTTTTAAACAAAATCTAAACATATATACTAACCAGTCAAATAACATCTCGCCTCTATACTTGAACATCTCATTCGATATACCATTCAAACCGGGAGCCTTACCATTCTTCAGACGCATCAATGCAAAAGTAACATCACTCTCATCTATATCCCATTCATCACCACTAACATTTTCTTTAACATTTTTACTACCACCATTCTGTCCATTTATGCTACCATATAAAGCCCTAAAGTACTCACACCATCTATTTGTAACGTCTGATTCATTCCACAATAACACACCATCAGAACTTTTAATCGCTTTCACTGTCTTTATATTACTAATAACTCTCAATCTTCACACTTAACCAGAACATTCTTTTATTCATACTAAAATCATTTGTCAATCTTTCACTCATCAAACCGTCAAAACGCGCCTTACTTTCTTTCACTACTCTCTTAACTAATTTATTTAACCTCTTGTATTCTGTTCAGAATGCATCTCGTAAACTTCCAGGTACATCTTTCAAATTTAGAAAACGCAAATATGCTCCCTTTTTCTCCTCGATCGCTTCTTTTACTTCATCATTCCACAATGCATTCTTTGGACAAGAGCCTAATCTACATTCACTACAAACTTCTTTTGCACAATTAAGAATTATATCCTTAAATTTCAACCAAACATCATTTACGGTGCATTAGAAATTAAGTTCACATGCAGACAAAGATTCATTTATTTTCTCAACAAACCTATCTCTAACGTCCTCATTCTGCAGTACACTGGATTTCTCACAAAACATTTTTTCGATATGTTTCACCATCATTCGCCAGCATTTATCCAGACGTATAAATTAAATAATAAGTTCGGAACAAAGCTTTTTTAAAAAATGTTTATTTTACTCAACAGCTCACAACTCAGTTGTTTACACGTTCAGTGTTAACTATGATCTGAATACTATTCTATCTTTTACGATGATACATTCCTAATTTAACAGTAACCTAATACATGATATAAGGTGCTCGCGGCAGACATACAGATGTTGCATTGTTGGGTTGGGCATAACTCCTCCACCCTTAGATCGAAGCTTTCCCTGAAAGTTGAATTTCCGTAGCAGGAATGTTGGTTTCGTTTGTCTTTCTAATTTTTATATTCTTACAATAGTTATAGAAAGTTTTTATTATTATCATTACTATTATGATTGTAACAAGAATATACAGAATTATATAATTATAATTTACAATTTAATTTATTAATACAGGATTTATTTAATTTAATTTTTCTAGATGAAATTTCATTTCCTTTAAGTTTTCCAATTCTATTTCTTTATTTAATTTATTACTATGATTAATATTTTTCACCTCATAATTTTCAAAGGTAATAGGGGATCCAATCTGGTTTAAGTTTAGGATGTTTACACCATTTATCTTACACTTATTAGCTTCTAACATATAAATACCTCTAAGATTATATATTTTATTTATATTATTGCAATCAATATTTATTTGTTGTTTATTAATAAATTCTAATATTATAATGTTAGTATTTTATATACTAATTACATGATTATTTCTTTATAGGTATATAATTACAGCTATTATTAAACTTATTACTAAGTATCTCGTAGTCACAGTTTTCCTTTTCTAGTGAAATTAAGATATATAGAGATTTTTGATTGTTCAGACACGGGTTAAAAACTTGTTTTAGAGTGTTTTCATGTTTTATTATTGTTGGGGTGAGAACACAGTAATATAATTATTGCCATGTTTTGTGGGTATTGGAGTAAATTGAAATAATTCAAATAATTTAGGGAAGTTTATTGGGATTTTTATTATATACTTTATTTTATTATTGTCAATCTGGCAGTGCGATTTCATCAATTTAATTAGTGAATTTATATTCTTTTCATTTGGTTCTACTGGCAATTTGTCGCCATAATAAGAGTAAATTAATTTTAAATTATCTAAAAGAATATGAGTTTAATTACACTGTTGTGGATCCTAGACTACAGAATGACAGTGACGTTTCCATCTCTTCGAGAATGTTTAATAGGTTTGTTATTAAAAATGTAATTTAGTTATAAATATCTTTAATATGTAAAATTTCTTGCCAATTGAAGTCTAAATTCAATAATGATTCTATTTACATTCCAGATTTCAGAAGTAACTGATTATGTTTAATTGTTTCAATACTTTGATTATAATTTTAAATTATTTCAAGCTGATTTTTGTACAGGTCATTTATAATTTTATCATAATGTAATGTCTGCGGTATCTAAGTTTCCTGTTATCTGCTTGAGTATAGAGCTGAGGCCGTTTAGTTCTTTTCGAATTTAAATGATTAATTTTTGTTATGTGGGAAATTCCCTGTAATTTTGCTTCTCCAAGTTTAACGATAAAGGCACCAGGGTTGATTGTAATGTTCTTTATTTCTTGGCATATTCCTGACCAGAATAGGAAGACTCTGTAACAGTTTCATTTATTATTACTCTCGGTCTTTTAATGTTATTAATTTTGATTTTTTTCTTATTTTTTTGTTGCTATAGTTTTTCTTTTAGAGTCGATACTTTTTATTGGTGTTTTAATATATTTTTGCTTTGCAATTTTTCCTGAATGTCGTGGATTTTGTTTAACGAAAACTTCGCTAGGAATATTTATTGGTAATGCTTCCTTATTTTGGTTTATTTTTGTTACTAATTTTTCCTTTCTTTCGGTAAGATTTTGAGTTAATTCTTCATTTATTAATTTCATTTTATCTCGATGTTGTTGATTAAAATTTTGAATGATTTATTTATCTAAGTCTGATAATATATCATTATTTTCAAAGTGACCGTTTAGCAATTCTATAGGCTTATAATTAGTGGCACTATGAATAGTGTTATTATATGCAATTAGGGCGTATTTTAATTTAGTTTTTAGTATTTCGTTTTTAAATTCATCTCTTATATTTACGATTCTGAGATGTTCTATTATTGTTGAGTGAAACCTCTCAACTAGGCCGTTCGAATTTGGATTATCTTTGGATGTGAAATGTATTTTGATTTTGTGTAATTTTAGTAACTCTTATTATTATATACTGTTCCGTGATCGCAGATTATTTTATCTGGGATACCATGATGCGAAAAATATTTCAGCAATTTGTTGAATATTTCTATAGAATTCATAGAGGGTAATTTAAGTGCTTGTCCGTATCTAGTTAAGCTATCGATTATTGTTAGGAAGTTTTGTTTCTCTAATGATAATACATCAATATGAATTTGTTCTAAAGGTCTTTTAGCTGAATAGGTTAAATTCATTTCCGGTTTTATAGGATTTCTTTCATATTTACATTTGAGACATATTTCACATTGGTTTACATAATTTTGAATAGTTTTCATTTAGTTAGGCCAGTAATATTTTTTTTATCTGTTTTAGGGTTATCAGTATACCTCTATGATTTGTTTTCTCTTCATGATAATTACGAATGATTTCTATTTGACCTTCAAGTTTATGAACATCCTCAAGAATTGAGCTACATTTAATTAATTTCATTGTCTTATGTTTAATGAATTTTTTAATAACGTCGTTAAAATTATAATATAAGTTATCTTGGAATAGACAATAATATTTTACATTTGGTTGCAGGTATTTTTTTATAAAATTAATGATATCTTCATTTAATCTCGTATTAGAAATTTGAACTGTGATTCTTTGTTTCATTCCAAATAATATTGCTATTTTAACTGGATTTGTCGTGAAAGCGAATAATAATTTGATTATTTCCTATGTTAATGGGAGAGTCAATTATAGTTATGCCGCTGATAGGGTTTTCTTCGGCAGAATGTTTTGTACTTATGTCGCTTTGGTCATCTTTTATCCCCCGGTTACTGTCTATTACTGTTTCTTCTACTTCGTTTACGAATATTTCTACTGGGTTAAAAATATAAATTTTAATTTTGATATTTGAATTTTTGAAAACATTAACAATGATTTGTTTGACTTTTTCCCAATTTAGTTCGTGTCATCCACATCCTAATTTAAGAATACATATTTCATGTATTTCATTTTGTATCAGAAATTATTTTAATGAATTTAGTGTTAAGGATAGATTTTCATAACTCGGTTTTTCAAAATGATTTCGTTTAGTAACTAAATGGAATAAAATTTTATTATTTTCAATTCTCTGGATTAGAATGTTGGTTACGTTTCATTTTAAGTTTGCCAAGAACTTTTTACTTTCAAATTTTTCATCTATTTGTACCGCTAGGCCTTTTCCTAATTTGAGATCTTGACTAATGCCATGTGCAATATTACTATGGCAAGTTAGTATATTATTAATCTTATTCGCGATAGTGCGTCTGCGTTTTGATTTAATTTGCCTTTTTTGTACTCGATTTCATAATTATATTCTTCCAATCGTAATCTCTATCTTATTAATTTGGAATTGGGATATTTAAATGAAAAAAGCCATTGGAGGGGTATCTGATTCGGTACAATTTTGAATTTTGTTCCATACAAGTATGGCCTAAAGTATTTGGTTGCCCAAACGATTGCCAATAGTTCTTTCACTATGACTGAGTAATTAATTTCATGTTCGTTTAAAGTTCTGCTTGCGAATGCGACGGGCAAGTCTTTACCTACTGGTCCTTGAGACAGAATGGCGCCTACTGCAAAATTGCTCGCGTCAGTTGTGAGGATGAAGGGTTTGTTGAAATTAGGGTACTGTAGGGTCGTTAGTCAGTAGTAGTTGCCATTTTTCGAAATATTTAATGTATTCTTCGTTTTTTATATCAATTTTGAATTCTTTTTTAGGCATTGCGTTAGCGGCTTGGTAATTTTGGAAAAATCTTTTATAAATCGACGATAGTACTGTAGTAATCTTAGGAACCCTTTAATTTCTGTCGTCGTTTTTGGAATGGGATATTCAAGAATGGCATTTATTTTGTCGAGATTTGTCTTTACGCCGTCTTTTGTGACTAAGTGTCCCAGATAAGCGACTTCCTTCTGTAAAAATTCTGATTTGTCTATTTGGATCTTTAGGTTTGCATATTTAAGTTTTTGGGATACTTTTTTAATATTTTGAATATGTTCTTCAAGACTCCTTCCTAAAATAATTATGTCGTCAAGATAGACAAGACATATTTTTCCTATTAAGTCTTTAATACAAAATTAATTAGGCGTTGAAAGGTATTAGGCGCATATCTGAGACCAAACGGCATTCTTTTAAACTCATAATGTCCGATCTGGACGCTAAAAGCTGTCTTTGATATATTTTTTTTATTGACTTCGATTTGATGAAATCCCGATGCAAGGTCTAGAGTCGTAAAATAATTACAATTTCCGAGTTTATCTAGGATATCGTTAATATTAGGTTTGGGGAATTTATCCTCTATCGTTTTTTCGTTCAGTTTCCTGTAATCTATGCGGAATTTTCTTTTACCCGATGTGACAGGTTTTTTGGCACGACCCACACTGGGGATGACCAGGGTGAAAAACTATCTTGTATTATACCGTCTCTAATTAATTTTGAACTTTGTTCTCTGACTTCTTGTTTATAAATTTCGGGATACCGATAAGTTTTAGCAAACGTGGGAATTTTATTTTTGGTTTTAATATCGTGCTTTATTTTATAATTAAATGATAGTTTGTTTTCATCTTTATAGAAAATTGTTTTGTATTCTTTAATAATTTCTAGTATTGCCCGTTTTTCTTCCTTGTTTAAATGTTCTAGACACAATTTTGATAATTCTAATTTTGATTCTACATTTATAGTTTCCTATTAAAATGTATTAATATCGTTAGATATTTCATATTTATTTAATTCAATCAAATTAATTTTCAATTCTGAATAATTCTGAATTTCATTAGTATTATTAAAGATAGGATATATTAATTTATTATTTTTTATTTGTGCTATGCCATCAGGCAACCCTATTTTATTATTTGCATTTTCTCTAATAAGATGTCTTTATTTGGGGAATTAATTTTGGACATGTCGATTTTATATTCTTTTGGTTTCAATTTATTTTTGTGAATTGTATTTTTTAAATAACAATTTAACAAGATTATTATATTCTTTTTAATTTCTATTCTACCATCTAAAATTTCTAAAGTATCTAATCCAAATAACAAATTAAATTGATCATAAAAGTTAAATAAATAACATTTCTTTTTCTTTATATCTAAAATAGAAAAATTCATTTCCTTGAGATATTGCATGTGCAGTATACGATGGCAGTGTGAAAAGTCCCTGACAAATGAAACAAGAAATGATTTATTTGGTCAAAACATATTTTATTTTTCAACATAATCTCCTTGTAGCTCGATACACTTCGTCCAACGTTTTTCTAATTTTTCGATCCCTTCCAAATAATACGATTTTGGCAATCCTTCAAAATATGCGTTTGTCTCATAGATAACCTCATTGTTGGAACCAAATCTCTTTTCGCCGAGCCATTTCTTCAAGTTTGGAAATAGATAAAAATCGCAGGGGGGCAAATGTGGAGAATATAGTGGATGACGAACCAATTCGTAGCGCAATTCATGCAATTTTTGAACTTGTCACACGGTCGCGCTTGTTGTCAACAGAGAGCAAATGCGGCACCCATCTGGCAGATAGCTTTCTCATATCCAACAATTTATGCAAAATATTCCGTACCCGTTCGGTTGAGATGCTCTTAGCCTCAGCTATCTCGTGCACTTTAAATCGCCGATCGTCCAATATTATACCATGGATTTTATCGACGATTTTTGGCGTTGTAACCTCAATTGAACGACCAGAACGTTCGGCGTCCTTTGTGGTCATACTACCACAACGAAAATCAGTAAACCACTTGTGAATCGTTCAAATCGATGGTGAGGAGTCCCCATAATGTTTAACAAGCGATGCTTTGGTTTGCGTAATGTTTTTTCCACGCAAGAAATAATGTTTAATCAAGACGCGAAATTCACTATTTCCATGTTTTCAAAAATCTTCAAGGTTGCTTGCTTTCGATGGGTATCAAAACAGAACTGAATGACATATCAGTCTGAAAATTTTAATGCGTTCTAGTTAAAGATGGTATATCACAAATGTCACATGAGATTTGCGATTGTGGCGCCATTTGTTTTATTTTTAAATGAATAAATAGGTAACAAAATATTTCATATTTCAACTTACTGTTATATTGCTCAAGACAATCTTTTAAAAATGGATCTTGTTTTTTTCTTGCTATTTGTAAAATATTCTTACTCAACCGAGGCCACTCATAAAAAAATATATTTTCTTTCTCTTTATAATTGTGCAGAAAATCGTCTTCTAGCTGAAATAGTTTATGTATTAATAGATACGTATCTCATTGTTAGGTAAGTAAAAATAATAAAAATTCATACCAATGGATGCTGCAGACATAGATATGTAGAAAAATATTCGTGAATCGAGCCCTTGAATGCAGTTATTCTGATTTTTCGCGTTAATTTCCAAAATTCTTGAATTTTCGTAAAAGGCTCATTATTATTCTTCAGGCATTGATGATGTTCTTGATAATCACAAAAAAATAAAAATAGAAATGAGATATTTCCTCTTCCAATGGTGCTCCAGCTCAAATCGGGCCTGAGCCTACAGGCCACACCTTTGAATATTTATATCTACTACGTAGATGGAAGTAGCTAACGCTATATCTTGCTTAAGATTTTGCTGTCCCAAAGAAGATTGAGTGGAATAGACATATGTATTAGCATTAGTTAGACAAAGATGCACTGCTAAGTGATACTCGATTCTAATGCGCATGTCAAAACTGTTACTAAAAGATTCAACAAGCGGCAACTTACATGACGCAAATATCAATTCTGGTTTGTGATTTGTGTCAAATTCGTTTAGGTTATAATTTTTGTATTGGTTTTATAGCGGGTTTAATAACATTTTGTAAAAGATATGTTTTGTTACATCTGCAAAACGAAATATTCCGTATTGATCACATGTAATTTTATAAAATATAAGCAATAGTAACGAAACATGAAATATATAACTCTATAAATAATTTTAAAATAATTTTAGCTTTTCGAAAAATGTTGATTTACGTTGCAAATGGGTTGCGGCACAATTAGATCATGACTATTTAGATAGTACCTGGGATTTATCTTTAATTGTTGAAAATATAGTTGTGTATATTAGCGGTTTTATTAGTAAAAGCATTTAAAGAAAAATACATTGCCAATTCTATAGGAATTAGTTGATAATAAAATGTCAGTATTATGTGTAAGACCATTGAAAAATAATATAGATCAATTGAAAATAATTTATATGAAAACAAATTATATGTTTCAAAAATATTTCAAATGTTAAAAACAGCCGACAATGATTTTCACAAACATAAAATTACCCCTGTGGCTCCCCCTTCACTAACATCTATGAGGGTCGTATTTTGACGGCTGGTAATTGAACTTCACACGCATAAATATATCACTTACCGAAATCCGTTTCGGCAGAGGGTGAAAGGCGATATATTTATTTATTTATTTTAAATACTGAAGTATCTATATTCAAACATATTAACATGCAAGATGTATTGCATAATCATCTAATAGAATTGATAAAATTAATAATTAACATGTATTGTAACATTAGGATACATTACACTAATAAAGAACAAGGGAAAAAGACAACTGCCTATATAAGAAGAAAGTTACTACACTTGTGACTTATAGAAATCAATAAATAAAATGTTATATTCAATGAGTTAACATTATTCCTATACTCATACCATAAGCTCCTTTTTTTAATTTGACGACCAGTTGTACATCGGATTGTTTCTTTAGCTTTCAAAATTTAAATATCGCGCGAAAATGAATTGGTCTCAATTGTATCTCCATCCTTGTCAATCTTCTTTGGTACACTATTTTTGTTGGTTGCTACTTCCAGCTACGATATATATATTCAAAGGGCCACACCGAGCTGCAGGTTTCATACTGCCGTACTGCCGGTTTCCGTAGTCGATGTTACATTATTTAAGGCGTATGTATAAGTGACTAGCTTATAGTACCAGAGTCTGATTAAAACATGTAACTGAATTTTTATTTTACGACAAATCACATTGTCGACAGATGAACCTTGTTTCGGGTGACGTCACAGTCAAACTGGGCCACCGCGTCTGGTAGTTATTATTATTACAAAAAATAGAAATAAGATATTTACCATTTCAAATTTCCTCTTCTTCTTCAGAAATAGTTGTAATTAACCCAATTTTTTTATAATTTGATCTTAAATATGTGTAAGTATTCCATAATTTCCCTCTTGCAGCTCTCGGTTTGCCATTGGGTCCAGTTACATATGGTACATAATAAATTTCAGGTCTTTCATGGAGAAATATATCGTTAATTTCTTTTGCTAAGGCTATTAATCTAGATGCCGGAATTCTAAAATATATGTTCCTGATAACTGATGATATTTTTAAATTTTTTAATTCTAATTATTTATGATTTAAAGCAATATAGAACAAGTTAACAATGCTTTCATTATTATTCAAATTATTATCTAAATAATAAACAATGCAGTCTAATATCTTCTCACAAAACTGGATATTTCTGTACTTAGCGGAGTAAATGCCAATAACACCTCTTATACGAATTTTTTTTCTGATTCTAGAATTTCAATAATTGTAATTACAATTCTACAATTAGGTACTTAGCATTTATTAGGCATCTTAAAATAAAACACAACACTTTATAACCTTAAAATCGTGCCATAAATACACATTTTATTATGAAAATTATTATACTACTTATACTTCATGTAATATGTTCATTTTCATATATGTATCAAAATTAATACTTACATTTATACATTTATTACTAGAAATTTATTTTCAAATTGAATCATGCATAATATGATAAAATATAGTGTCAGTCGCGACCTTTATCATAGGTGGTTATGGTTTAATTCATAATTAATTGTGTAATTGTGATACTAAAAAGGTTAGATTAAAAAAATTCAACAATTTAGGGTATTTCAAAACAAAATAATGTAAAGTAGTGATTCGTGCTCCTCTCGCAGAACATCACTCGCTGGTTGCTGTACGACGTCGCGGTGTAGCGAGGATTACTTCACTTGCCGTATCCAACATTCTCGACCATGGGCGGCGGGTTTAAGAAAGAGGCCGTTTGTTATAATTAGCTATTATAGTGATGAAGTCTTATATGAAATTTTGTTTCTCAATGCTTTGTTTTCTTGCTAATCTCTATATTATGTATAAAAAATTTCAGTACATAAAGAAAAGTTACTAATAAAATGTGATTACTCACTTGGACACATAATTTAATTTTCTAGAACTTGCATTTGAAGCATTTTTGTTTAAAATTAGCTGGCCACTTATGCGCTGCGAAAAGTTTATTTCCCATATTACACGCCTATGGTCAGTTTTTAATGTTACACCCGGTATAATTTCTCCAAGATTATACTAAATGAGCACTGTTAATGATTCATGGGTACTTCTTGATTTAGACAAACTAAATGTTTTATATATATATATATATATATATATATATATATATATATATATATATATTATTATTATTATTATTATTATTATTATTGATACATTACCCAACAGGCAAAGCGCCCAATTCTAGGGTAAGGAAAAAAACACAAAAATTAGCGGGAAGTAATAAATTTCTTTATATCATTTATGTTGTTATGAAAAATATCAATTTCACGCTCAAAGTCATTGTGAGAATTAATCATTTGATGAATTGGTGACTTAGATAACATATTAGTTCTAGCCGTATGCAAGTAGAAGATGTTCTTGAACCTGGATGACATTCTAGTAACTTGAAACAAGATTCTGCTCATGATAAATAAGCAATCAACGGCGTTGTGAATGATTTTATATAAAAGAGTTACAGCAACAATATTACGCCTCTGCTTGAGTGAATGTAATTGAAATGTATCCAGTAGTGTGGATTGGAGTATTCCTCTAGGAGGGTAACAACCATCCAAGATGAAAGTTGCAAACTTCAAAAATTTCCTCTGAACATATTCCAGTGATTCAATTTGATAACAATACAACGGATTCCATATCAAAGAGCAGTACTCCAGATGAGGACGAACTAATGACACAAATAATAGACGCAAGGTACTTGCATCAACAAACATCTCAGAATTGCGAATCAGAAAACCTAGGCATCTAAGGGCAGTTGCTACTTTTATTTCAATGTGTTTGGTAAAAGATAATTTTGCATCAAAAATTACTCCTAAGTCCACTGTCGTATCGGGCCTGCTTAAAACAGAATTATTTATTGAGTAGTCAAAACAAATCGGATTCAGTTTTTTGGAAAAAGACATACAGTGGCATTTGGAGATATTCAGATGAAGTTTATTACTGCAGCACCACCTGAAAATAAAATCAAGATTTTTTTGCATCTTCAGACAATCATTGAAGGAAGAGATGACACACAACAGTTTTAGATTATCTGCATATAGTAAGTGCTCAATGTCAATATTAACTGTAATGTCATTTATGAAGATGTTAAATAGTAAAGGCCCTAAAATTGAACCTTGGGGAACACCAGATTTTTGCAGAAAATAATCAGACTGAAAACCCTGTATATTCACGAATTGAAACCTATTATGGAGATATGACGAGATGAGCTGTAAGAGGGAGTCAGAGAAACCAAAGAGATTAAGTTTCTGTAAAAGAAGGGAATGATCTAACTTATCAAAGGCCTTGGAAAAATCCGTGTACACGACGTCTACTTGACCTTGTTGATCCATTGTTTCGCAAATTAACTGCGACTTGCACATAAGATTCGTGACAGTAGATCTGCCTTTCATAAAACCATGTTGATTAATAGAAATAAGACCACTTATCTGACTATAGACTCTTGCATGTAAGATTGATTCGAATATTTTGCTGAAATTAGACAGTATTGCAACAGGTCTGTAATTGCTAATGTCATTTTTGTCCCCTTTTTTAAAAATTGGTTTCACCCGTGATATCTTCCACTTCTCCGGAAAAGTTGAACTTTTTAACATAAGATTAAAGATTATGGTAAGAGGCTTTACAAAAACAGAAGCACAATCTTTTATAAGAAATGAGGGAATTAGGTCAGGTCCCGCAATCATGTTGGACTTCAGCTTTTGAATGGCTAACATAATTTCGTCATGTGTTATAGAATTAATAGAGACAGTGGAAGAGTTGTAAGGTATAGAACAATTTGTGCTATCTTTATTACAATCATCGTTAAATGAGCTCGAAAAGAAATATGCGAAACAATCAACTATCGATTGTGGATTTTCCAGAGAAGTGTTATTGTAACTCATAACAGACGGAATGTGAGAATTATTTCGTTTATTATTTACAAATGTCCAGAATTTTTTAGGCTCCTGGATGATTTCATTTTGCATTTTCCAGCAGTAGTTCTTATATGCTTCATCAATCTCAATTTTTACTTCGGCCCTTAATTTAATGAACTCTTGTTTAGCAGCGTAATTATTGTATTTTTTGAATCTGTACCAGGCTTTATGTTTGACCTTTAATTTGTGTATTATCGAACCTGTAAACCACTGAGGATAAGAACCAGTACACTTACGTTTCAGGGGAACATTCATCTGCACAGCATTGTTTATGACGGAATAAAAAGTATCAATAGCGTAATTCACATCATCTATATTGTCTAAAGAGTGCCAGTCAATCATAGAAAAATCATTATAAAGTGAAGGAAAATTAGCTTTTTTAAAATTAAAGCCGTAGTTACTGACAGATCGAAATTTTTTCAGTTTAGACTTTATGGAAAACTCAACCAATAAAGGAGGATGATGTGAGTACTCACGACATAGAAAATCAATAGCCTTGGAAACTACGCACTGATTATTACTAATGACTAGATCTAAAAGTTTACCATTATCATTCACTATAAAATTAAATTGCTGTAAATTTAAAAAGTTTAAAAAATTATTGAGAGAGCTGAAACGCGGGCAAGATACGGTATTGTTATAGCAACTCAGATAAAAGGGAATGTTGAAGTCACCAAATATAATTATTTCAGAGTTATGAAGAAATTGTAAACTTGCAAGTGAATCAAATAATGTATCATAGTCATTAACCGAGCAAGAGGGAGGAATATAGATGTTCAGTGCAAAAATAGTTGAATGATTAACTAATATTTTAATTAATATGATGTCAATGTGAGGAATAAGATTAAATCCATCACAGTAAGAAGTAATATTAATTTCGAAAGCTTGAAAATAGTTTGAGACAGCAAAAAGGACACCACCACCCCGTGTTTTATTTGTAACTATTAGATTACGATCGCTTCTGAAAACGCTGAATTGTTCGGAATCAAAAAGCTCTGAGCTGCGAATACCGTCGTGGCACCAAGTTTCAGATAAAGCAAATAATTGATATTGCCCTGCACTTAAGGAAAATTTGTATAAGTCACTGCATTTAGAACCAAGACCGGTAACATTTTGATAAAAACAACTGAGACTGTCCTTATCATTCTTATTGCACGAGTTATTTAGCAGTGATGGTGATGAACTAATAAAATCGCACTTATTATCGGGAGAGCGGTTGTCAAGAATCCGTAATTGCTATGAGTCCCCAAGCACAGTTTTTTTAAATTTATCGAGTGCAGCTTTATATACTCGGCATTCATTATCCCATACAGCATGATCAGTTGGTATATCAGCATCATTTTCAGTTTTAAATTGAGAACAATTAACACATTTCAGATGAGTTGCAGTGCATGTATCAAGCCGATGAGATTCAGCACATTTTGGACAAGTTGGAGATTTTTTTGTGCACTGAGAGGCTAAATGATGAAAACCGCAGCAGTTATAACAACGCCGTACATCAATCGCATCATAAACTGAACAAAAATCATAACCAATAAAGAGCTTGCCAGAATCCATGATCTCATAGTAAGTTTTATGGTCAACCTGAATTACTGATTGGTAAATATTTTTATTATTACGCAATGGTTTAAATGAAATAAACTCGCATTGACTGTCATTGGTGAAACATGATTTATTCTGCATTTTTATATAGTTAACTAAAACACTCGCCTCCATTTTCTCAGATATGCCAACTATTTTTATTCTTGGGTTTAATACTGAGAGTTGTTTGACCTCATATTTATCACTCAGTTTTTCCGTGAAAATTTTTTTGAATTTCGAAGAGCTGGCAGAACTATCACAGCTTAATACAATACTTCCGTTACTAGCATTTTTTATATTGGTAAGTTGAATATCATTCTCCAGAGGATTGAGGGATCGTAACATGTCAGACTTCGTAGTACTAGTATTTTGAGTTCCTGATTTAGGCTTCACTAGGATTTGAGGCTCAACATTTCTGCCTTTGATTACTGACGCAAAAGATAGTGGTTCAGAACTACGAATAGGAATAGGAATATTTGAAATGGATTGTTTAATATTCGACATTTTATTTTCATTGTCCTTAAGCAAATCATTTTTGAACGCGACAAACATAGTTTCCATTTTACTCACTAATGAAGATTGCAATGAATCGAAAAGTTTACGAACATTATCATCAATCGATTTCGTATGATTATCATGAAGTTCACCAATTAGAGACGAAATATCAAGAGATTTCTTTTTGTCAACAACTTCACAGGTGGCATTACAGGTATCACACAAATAGAAAAAATTACATTTTTCCAAAGCGATACATACATCTTCACTAATGTTAATGCACGAGGTATGAAACCGTCTATTGCAGGAGCCCTTACAATAAATTAAACTCTGATCCTTTTTTTTATACCTGCATTTAGCGCAATCGGCCATTATTGCATTAAAATTAATAATAAATCAATAAAAATCTGAAAAAAAAATAACATACACAAAGCAACTGAGTTAAAACCACCCTGAGGATACCTGAAATAGAACACACACAAATTCGAAGTAAAAAAGAAAAGAAGACAGATACGGGAGCCACACCCTACCGCCCCCAATCCTGTGGAGAAAAGTACAATAATTGTCATACAGATAATTTATCATGCAGAAAGTAGCGGAATACCATATACAATTTTTAATTTATCAAAAAAGATGGAATATCGTATAGTTCAATTAAGATTTATTTACAAATCGAAACCAGAAATATGTCGGATCAATTAGTAACGAAAACTAATTAACCAGTATGCGAGAAGATGTCTAAAAAGGGGACAGTAAAAACAAAAAAAAACAAAAAATGTAGGTAAAACTAAAGGGACGGCTGGACGCATGGAGGCTGAAAGGGTTAGTCCTACCAAACCTAACTCATAAGAGCCGATTTCAGAAGGCATTAACCATAATAACCCCGGAATTGTTCGGATATATACATCCTGGTTAAAATTGCACTGCGCGACTGAATTACAGAAGTGTAACTCGCGAACCAGAGAAACCAAGGCACTGACACTTTGACACAGCCTACCTGCATAAAAACCTTTCCACCACCTCAAAACTAAAACAACAGAGTTGGCCTACCCGGCACTGCAAATGGAACAGCAACAATAAATATTACACGCCAACAGAAATCACCCTGAATAGGGTATATTTCTGAGTAAAAAAAACAGTGGGATGAGTAGAACAGACACCACAAGAACTCACGACACTGCACACTAAAAACAGTTAAAAAACTTCCCGGCTCTACGACACAAAACCATTTAAATGAAGCACGCGGAACAACACATCCACTCACAACGGCGGCCATATATATATATATATATATATATATATATATATATATATATATATATATATATATATATATATATATATATATATATATATATATATATATATATATATGGGATGGCTAGCTCAGTGGTATGAAGTCGGCCTGTGGATCCTGAGGTCCCTGGTTCGATTCCCACAGGCGACAAATTTTCATAATTTGAAAAAGCTATCCCCGTGGCTCCTCCACCACTAACATGTTTGGGGGCCGTGATTTGACGACTGGTAACCGCACTTCACGCGCAAAATATATCACTTACCGAGATCTGATTCAGCAGAGTGCCACACCCAATAATGGGTAGAGGGCGTGATGATATATTTATTTATTTATTTATTTATTTATATATATATATATATATATATATATATATATATATATATATATATATATATATATATATATATGAAGAAGACTATTGTGTATATACGACGTTAGCATCTCGCAAATAGATCTGTTATTATTATTATTAATATCTCTATTTATTTGCGAATATTAATATAACATAAAATATTAGACGTGGGCAAAAATCTAATTTCTCGAATTCGAATATTAATCAGATCTTGAATATTCAAATACATGAAATATTCGAATAGTTATTTATTGAGAAATTAAGAAATTATTAACGTGTATGGTGTATAGTGTTGATCAATAGATTGTAATATTAAAATGAGGGTGAAACAATAATTATACAAACTGAATTTGTAATCATGGCGTGTGATGGTATGACGTCAACCAGATGTAGTTGCACACACCGCGTGAGATAATTCATGTGACTCAGGTAAATTAATCACCCGTCTCCTGTAAAAAAAGGTGAGCTTGAGACATAAAGCTCAGTAACAGTGTTATCGTAGACTCACGCACATCAATCCCCATAATTGGGCCACTGCAGGTTAATTAGACCGGATTTTCAATTATATATCTCTTCCAGAGGCAGGATAGGAACTCGGGCTAAAATATAGGCCATTGAGTTCACCGACACAACTAACTACCAACTGTAGTGAACACCGATATATTCGGCACACACCTATCACCGACAAACTGACAGGATATTGTCGCACTGTTTCCACCATCCTTCCCTAGATACGAGAAACCAGCGGTTTAACTCATAAAGAGTTCGGCATACACCTATCACTGCCAAATTAATAGCCTTCCCCAGGTACAGGTAGCTAACAGATTAACTAACATAGGGCGTTACTTATAATAGTATCAGAAGGGTCATTTCCGCGTTGCCAGCTAGAAAACCGTTGCCCATGGACGTAAGATAATGAATTGAGTTGGCACAGACTTCTCCAAGACCCTGTGCACCGGTGGCACTGAATTCTCTAAGTAGTGTTTTAAATAGAGAACCTATACATATACACATCACGTACACTCAGCGTGATGCCATCTCAAGTGATGCTCACATTACAATTCATGCATGATACGTAAAACTCAATGAATGACAAACTCATAGAAGTTCTCAGATAATACAGGATACACTAATTGATTGACCAGACACGTAATCATAAGTTTATATAATACAGCACTGCACAATTGAACTGTACAAGACAAAGCCAAGTCTTGAATGAGCCCAGGATCGCTGTCTTTTAACTTGGTGAATACATTTTGCAGAGTATGTTGGCTAGAGTTTGCAATATCTTTTAGAATGTTTTTGTTACCTGAATTAATCAACACGTGTAATGTTTGTTAGCTTTGGAAACGGCCCTATGAATGCATCATTCTTCACGGATCTGGCTCTGATAGCCTAATGACATCGCATTATCGTTTTTTCAAGGAAACCAGCAGGATATGTAATCTTGTAATATTTGTTTGTGAAAGATTTAAAGTGCCAGTATCGTCCGGAGAAAGTCGGCTTCCACCACCAGTTTGTTATCACGGTCCTACCATGTTTTAAGAACAGCATGTCCAAAAGTTCAATCGATTGTTTGATTCGTATTCAATTGTGAAACGTAATCTAGGGTGAAAATCGTTAAATAAATCTAATATTTGAGTGAAAGAAGAATCAGGAGCTATGACAAATACATCATCAACATATCTACTTTATTAAATAATATCCCGTCCTGGTGTGGATAATGTTTCCTCTTCTAGTTTTTTGCAACTAAGCAGCTGAGACTATTTCCCATGGGAGTACCATCTAGCTGCTCGTATATTATACTGTTATGTGTGAAAACGGATTAATCTAAAGACAACTATATACCCTGTTTAAACTGTAAGAGAGTTAAATCAGTGTGTATATTGATGCTATTCCATTTTTCATCTGCACACTGCAGTACCAAGTCCTGTGCAACACTTGGGTACAAAATATTTTGTCGTTTTAGTTTTAATGATTTTACAAATATGACATGTGTAATGAAGTTCTCTAACATTGTTTAATTTCAAAATTTCAAGTCTATTATAATAAGGGGAGATATGGTCTCTTCTTTTGATTTTTGTGTATGCGAAACGTAAACAACTATTTTGCACTTTTTGTAATTTATTTTTAAGTGACTCTGTTAGCATAGGGCCATATACAACGTCACAATAGTTTATGCGTGATAAGATTAAGGTCTCTGTAAGTTGCCATTTCAGATGATTGGAAAGAAGCTCACGAAATTTTCAACGCGAAATAAATTGTTTGATGACCCCACTAACAAAAACACTTATTTATTTGGAAAGCGTGATTTTTACACCAACTATTTATCTTCTCAAGTTCATTGTTTATTTCAATGATAGTTGGTTGCAAGTACTGCACATTACAAGACCATATAAGTTGAAGATCGTCCGCATAAATCATTATGTCATTTGTTTGTATGATTTTTGGTAGACCGGCAGAGTATATTAAAAATAGTGTAGCTCCTAGAATACTATCCTGCGGCACTCCTTTGTTCAAGAATAAGAAGTCTGATTTTTTATTACCAATTTGAGTCAACATTTTTCTATTTGTGAAATATTCTGTAAACCATTTTTTGCATGATTCATTAGCTCCGTAGTAGATTAGCATATCAACTGAAAGTTCATAGCTCAGCGAATCAAAAGCCTTACTTAAATCTAACAATACCAGTATGGATAATTTTTTATTTTCTATTGCAGTACAGAGATCTGCTGTTACTCTCTGTAAGGCAGTAGGTGTACTGTAATTAGATCTGAAACCTGATTGTCGGTCTGGCAGTATATTATTGATCTCTATGTATTGAGTTAGTTGTTCATTTACCGCTTTTTCCAACAGTTTCGAAACCACTGATAGTATGCTTATAGAACGAAGTTCTGACAAGAGTTCTGCACAATCTGTTTTTGGGATAGGTTTTATTATAGCTCTTTTCCACACTTCAGGTACTGTGCCTGTATTTATTGAAAAATTTATAATATGTCTTAGTTGATGCGGGGTGAATGGTATTATTAACAGTAGCATACGTCTCGATATACCATCAATTCCTACTGCATCTGTTTTTATTTCGTTCAAATATTCATAGATTTTATTCAGTAAGTAACTTTTTTTATTTTTAATATTTAGTTCTAGGGCGTCTTTCATGTACGCAGCCTTTTCTCGCTTTACCGCTGCGTAACTATATTTCTCATTTCTAAGTAACTTTTTCTTTCAACTTTGTTTTTCTTGTATTTAATAACAATTTTCTTTTCATTTTCATCATACACTTGATATTAAACGTTATGTATCTTCGGGGTAGTTTTCGTATAGAGCAAGATTTGATGGATTTGTCAAATAGTATATTAATGTAATGGTTGAATATTTCGACTTTTTTTATTAATATCATCATATTCAAATATTTCGTTCCAATTAATAAGAGCTGCATCATGTTCAAAGATGTCCACATTAAAGTTACTGTAATCTCAAAATGTTATATAACTTGAGAATTCCTATTTTCTATTTTTAATTGACACGATATTAAACAATGATCTGATGAACCGATATTTTCATATGTTTCTCCTTCAAAGAACGAAGATTCCTTGCTTATATATATATATATATATATATATATATATATATATATATATATATATATATATATCTTCCCAATTCATGTAAATCTTTAAACTTAGAACAAATTATACAAAGTCCTACTAGAATAACTACAGAAAATGAGTCATTAATTGATATATATATATATATATATATATATATATATATATATATCAATTAATGACTCATTTTCTGTAGTTATTCTAGTAGGACTTTGTCTAATTTGTTCTAAGTTTAAAGATTTACATGAATTGGGAAGATATTGAGTCGAGGATGTCTTACTAATAAGATTGATGTTTAAGTCTCCCATTAAAATTATATCGCCAGCTTCTGACCGGAAATATTCTATTGTTGAAAAAATAATATCTATTGCTTTATAATTTGTATCTGTTGGTTTGTAAGCGATACCATAAAATATTTTCTTCCTTTTAATTTTAAATTTTACCCATAATTGTTCCAGACCGTTCGGCGAGTTATCAATATTTATTATTTTGATACTAAGAGAAGATTTTGCATAAATTGCGAGTCCACCTCCTCCAGATCTTATATTTACATGTGCAAATGTTAATATTGATTTTCTTATAACTTTACTATTATTTCCTGTAGTTATGTTTCTGCTTGAGTTAATTGACGTTGATCTAAAAAAGTCTTATTTTTGTTTTTATTAGTTCTTTTAGAATAAAATTTATTTAGGAATATTCCTGCGGGCCAGTTTTTTGGATCGATAACGTCATCATAAAACGACGCTGGAATACTAATTTTAAAAGAATTATATGAGTTAAACTTTGATTTTAAAGGAAGATATGTGAAATTATTAACTTTTAAATATTTCAAATGATCTTCAATATTATTGACTTTTACAGCGACTGCAAGTCTTGATATGAAAATATGAGACATAGTTGGCGCTGGTATTAGAACCGAATTTTTCGTGGCAATATTTACTCCAGTGCTGACGATTGCTTTGCTATTACGCCTATTATTTCTACTATTAACCAGTATAAAATTATCGTTATCG
The DNA here is from genome assembly GCA_911728475.2 of Pterostichus madidus. Classification (NCBI taxonomy): domain Eukaryota; kingdom Metazoa; phylum Arthropoda; class Insecta; order Coleoptera; family Carabidae; genus Pterostichus; species Pterostichus madidus. Next base: position 10,553,660 of record OU452311.1, read on the forward strand.
TTCATATTATTAGTTTCGGGTTTTCTGCTAGTTTCCATTAGTTTATTATTATCTGATATTGCGCTACTTGCCGATTTTTGTCTTAGTTTTTCGACGTAAGTAGCATTCTTTCATATCGATTGTTCAGTTACAGTTTTACTAAGCTGTGTTGTATTTGTCGGTTTTAGACAATTATTGCCATCTGTTGTTTGATTGTTCAAATAGGTATCTACTTGACGCTCAGCTGGTATTGATGAGTTCATTAAATTAGTAAAGCTATCAACTAAGCGACCTTGGCCTTGGTTAGTTTGACATGCAGATTTATTTATATTGTCAATTTTTAGGTTCATATCACTTAAAGTTTCTTTGAGAGAAGTCAGTTGCGTGTTCATGATTTCGATCATAGCTTTTGGTTTTCAGTAAGTTCCACAAGTTTCATTAGTGTCGTATTGAGCACTTGAACTTAATTAAATAGATCATTATTTAACTTAAGACAGTTCACACAAAACCACTTTAGTTGTTTATTTCCTGTTACACTATTATATTCACTTTTTTTACAGTAGCACATATTGTGTGATATATATTTTTACACCATCCAGAGCACGTAAAACTTTCTGGATTTTTTGTAAGTATTTCCTTACAATCAAAAACAAAACCCATCTTCCGCCATTTTTTTTCTTATTCTTTTGGTTCGCCAAACGAAACGTCCTACAAATAAATATAATATTAGAAGAAACTCCAATTTATTACCGATCCTTAGACCTACTTTACAATAAATATTTAGAAATTTAAAAATTTAAATTAACTTTATAATTGTAAATAATAATAAAATTATTATTATGATTATGAATTATGAAATGATTGAAATGAAGTAAATAAGTAAACATGTATTTAAAACAAAGCTCATTTAGTTTAACTGTCAAGTGGAAACTGTACATCCGTAACATCGGCAACTTGTATTTATTTATATTCGGAATTTCTGTTTCATAATTTTTGTTATTGGAATACAATTCGTTGAAAAACTTTTCAGAATCTGCACATTTAAATTATATTAATATTTAATTCATAAAATTATGAATATTACTACCTTTGTTTTGAAGAAAGTTTATCCACTTGACAGTTTGTAAATCATCATTTTCAGAGTTTGCAATAGTTTGATGAAGAATACTTTTAGATTTCGGGCTCAATTTTTTGCTAACAGCTGTAGAAGTTGGTAACATTATAGGTGACATTCCTTTTGGCATAAATGAATGTATTTTTGTAACTAAACATCCATCAATATTCCTCGGAGTTCCATAACTTGTCATGCCTGTACGTGAATTTAAATAATACGAATTTCCCGTTTTCAAAGTTTGTTTGATTCATTCTGACATCTGATTTCCATATTCATCATTTTCTGACTCAATTTGCTTAATATTTTCTTCACATTCTTTTGCATTTTTGGAAAATGAATTTGAATTAGATTGTAAGTTATTTGCAGTTTCATCAGTTTTATTAATTATTTCAGGATTATTTTCTAGCTCAATATTACTTAAATTTGTTGGTATGTCATTGCTCAAATTAAGATTTAAAATTTCATCAATATTTTTAGTATTTTCTAGAATTATATTCGAAGAATCTTCTTGAAAAACTGGTAATGCTGAATTAGTTCCAGATAAATTTAAATCGTGCATATACTGTACACCTACGTTTTCTTCACAATTTCTCTTTTCAAAATTTGTTATTTTTAATGTTTCGTTCATTATTGATTTATCTAAAGCGTTTATAATGTTAGAAATGTCTTTTTCTTGTATTAAATTTGAAGTAGATGAAAAGTTAACCAATGAAACAATATTGGAATCCTTTTCAAGTTGTACATTGTTTGATTTATTCTGCTGACTTTCACATATGTTTTTATTATTATTTAAATTTATTTTCCGATTAGAAAAACACGAAATTATTGGAGAAGAATAATTAGAAGAAAATGATGCCAACTTTTTCTTTTTATCGATAGTTACAATTTCTTTTAAATTAGAAAATTTATGATTTTTCATAAAATTACTGCATTTTAACTTTTCACATTTTTTTATAATTTTACCTTTCTTAATATTGTCAATATCGTTGACTGTTTATTGGCGTATTGTTTAATTCTTTATTAGAAATAAAAGATGATTGTAGAATTTTTTTAGTATTTTCTACGCAATTTAATATATCAGTTTTATCATCATTTTTAATATTATTTTCAGGATTGTTCCTACTTTGGAAATAATTTAAAGGCGCACTATTATTCTGTGTATTATATGAAATTTTTATAGGCGTTTCAGATACTTCTAACGTTTCTGGCAAAAAGGTAATTTTTTGTACTGTTTTCAATATATAGAATAGAATTTTCATATTTATTATTATTTTCAGGGGTAATTTTAGTTTGCACAAAATTTAAAAATGTATTTTCATTATTTTTGTTTATATTACGTGAAATTTTAATTGGTGTAATTTCTGGGAAAAAAGGAAAATTTGATTTTGCAGTAACAGTTTCAAATTTGTTGTTCCTTTTTGATTCAAATATTTGTAATCCGTTTTGTTTATTAATTAAATCAAAATAATTTTTCGGTTTGTTGAACATTGATACAGGGTCATTTAAATTAGATTCAATATTTTGTTTATTATTATAACCATTTTTTGTAAACTGGTGACTTTCAAATGTTGGAGGTATATAAATATCAGAATCATATTTATTTTTGTTTCTATTTTCATAAACTTTATCAGATGACGCATTATCATAATTTAAATATAAATTAGGTTTTGTAATCGGAATATTATTTTTGCAAAATAAATTGCTTAAATGAGGATTAGTACTAAAAGGCTTAAACAATATTTGAGGTCTTGGTAAACTTATATTATTATCGTACTTCAATCTTTCTATTTTACTTCTTGGCTCGTAATATTTTTCTTTATTATAGTTATTCTTAAGAGGATAATAATTACGTTTAATATTATAAATAGGTACAACATTTTGGGAATATTCTTTTTTTAAAGTAGAACTTAAAGAGTCAATATTATTCAAATGAGTTCATCAAAGCGCTGAAGGCAGCGCTGTCTCAATTTTAAGACGTATCGTGCGATATTCGATATATTTGAATGTTCGCCATTGGCGTAAATATTCTAAGATCTCGACTATCGCATACTTTCAGTATTCGAGGTACTCGAGTATTCGCGGGTGGTTTTCTCCCATCTCTATAAAATATATAAAATAAAAGAAGATACTTACCAACAGATTCAACGCCAACATATTCTTCAGCTCATTAGTTGTCAGACATTTACACATATTGAAATATTAAAATATATGTCACTGTTGCAGTGTAAAAATAATCAACAATAAAATGATTGTTGAAATGTAGTAGGAAATATTAATAAGAATCATCAGAAAGTTGTAATATTGTATCCTTAATGCGATAAGGGGAAAAATTAATCCAGTTCAGTTAAAAACATATAGTCCACAAAATTCGTGAGCATCATATTTCCAATTTATAATATTATGTAATTGTTCTTGCATTGTCGATAGCAACAATATTTTATATGTGTATTTAGGTATAATTTTGATTGTGTTTACGTTTTTTTCTGTCATGCATATTGCAATCAAAATAATAGACAGATACGAGTATATCAAAATTGAAAGCACTATACTCATGCGTCTGTTACTTCACTTTCGTTAAAATTTATAACTGAAGGGTTAGTGGTTAAAGGTGGTATGAAACAAAAACTTTATTTTGTGCAATTAATATATTAATTTTATTTGATAATATTAACTAAAACAATTATTTTTAAGCTTCGATAAATATCACATTATTGTCGCTCTGTTGATCTAGTTGTGTTAGTTACTAATCAGTATTGAATTAGAAATGTGTGAGCATTTATATATACTGTACCATTATTATTGAGTAAATACAAGGCAAAATTATTATTACATCATATTTTACTCAACAATGTTAAGAATTTTGAATTTTTACATGAATTTTTATTATTTTAGTTTTTTAGCTTTCTTGTGGACAACATCTGCATAAAATTAAATTTATTTGAACTAAAATAGAAAACGAATGGTGTCATGACTAAATGTTTTAAATATTTGTTTATATTTTTGTATTTTATTACTATATATTATATAAATTTAAAAACTAATTTTCTTTAATTAAAACAACAACTGTAATTTCCTCTGATGTCCAAACTAAGAATCAATTTATTTTGTCACCAATTTACGTTAAGTCGGAATTGAACCCGGGTTCTTAAATCCACACTCCGACTCGATACCACTGAGCCCCCTGCTCCATGTTTAAAATCATTTCTAAGATATATGTCATATTTTACTTGGGACGTAATATATGTTAACAAATTTATGTATTAAACATGGTTGACTTTTGTGATTTGTTGTTGGTGTGAAAATATGATAGTTACAAGCGTGTTTCCAAAATATTCGTTTCTCCTGTGAAAAATCAGTTTAACGTTATCGGACTAAGCAAGATTATTAATATAGATTTAGAATATTATTTTTTGCGGAATACACATAAAAGGAAATAATTGCCCAAAAATATACAAACAAATATTAATTAATGTCTATTTGATACGAAAAACTATAGACGGGATATTCCAGGTAGCACGATATCCAGTCCGACCCTGCTGCTAGTATTCTGCAAATAATTTTTTAAATGTAAACTAAATAATAATAAGATAAATAAAACTGATTTCTTCCTGTTGATATAATAGTTTTATTCATATTTGTTAACATCTTAATGAATATTTATATATAGCAGCAATTACTATGTATCTTTCATTTATATACATGTTAAAAAAAAACTGTTTTGGTCCATTTTGCAAGATAAAACTCTAGTTATCTGTTCTAATATAAAGTTATACATATTAACAAAATAAACTGAAAATATATATTCGTAACTAACTAATAAGTACATGAAACATTATTGTGCAATTTAATATAAATGAATTTACTTACTATAGTCAGATATTACATAAAAATTTCAAACCATATTTGTTAATGAAATACCTACATATTCTAAATTAATATTGTTGTTCCTCTTATTGTTGTGATTAACATTAATATTGGTCGTTAAGTTTAAATTGTAGCACCTAAATTGAGTACATAGTTAGTACGCTTAAATTCTAAAGCATGTCACAATGTTCGTTGTATATACATTTGAAAATCACATGATACTTCCGGAGGAAGATGAAACTATCAAAGAATCACGTCTACCTCTGGAAGAAAAAAGTTTCTTTAAGGCGCTAATAACTTGCAGTCCAGCAAGCTGATTAATATATTCCAAATTTTGACACCATTTCATAAATAAAAATCAGATGTTTTTCCATTCGATTTACCTCTGTTGTAGTTAGTTTGAAAATTTGTGCGAAATGAACAAATTATAAACTCATAAAGATAAAAACGTGAATAAGCAGATTGCTTCCATTACTTCTATACTTTTACTTAACCTATTAACTAACTTTATAATGAAAACTTGCAATAATATTGAAATTTAGCAGGTAAAATAAATAATGTAATTTAAATATATTATTGATCCTTCAACATCTACAACTAAAATCGTTGAATATATTTTATTGAATATAATAATATAAGTGCATATAAACAATTAAAGAAAGTATAACTTTTTTCCCTCGCTATATACTTATTTTCTTAGACACAAATTTATAAAAATTGTTATAATTTTTTCTGGTTTGTAAAAATAAGCCTTTATAACTTATGTACTGTGGCTAATTCTTTCGAACTCACTAAATAAATTATTTATTTGATACTCTACGTAAAATGTAGCTGACTAATTTTGACAAAAAGAAAATATGTAAATGTAAACAAAATAATATTAGTTAATTTGGTTTACTCATATGTAAAGTATGCGCGACAAAAATCTAGAAGCTGAAACATATCTCTGAGAATTACCTAATTGTTCCTTTATAATTATAACTTATAACTAGAGAGCGGATTTTAAGCTTATTTGCTTATACCTAATATTTGAAGCAAACATAAATTTTTCTAAATGTTGCACGAATTACACAAAAAAAGTTATTTAACATATATAATTCCATGTATTCTTTTTTGTTAATTTTATATTTATGTTTTATTTTATGCTTTTTTTAAGCTTATTTTTTATCTTTTTTGGTCTTTTATTATTTACGATATCTGGAATGTCGATAAATATGTTATGTAAATATATATTTTTTTAATTTCATGGCCAGATGCACCTCTGTCCCTCAAACACTAAGTGTAACTTAAGTAAATAATGTCAAATAAATTAATATACATTACTGGCAACAATTCGATTACATATTTTTGTACGTAAGTGACACTTGATATTTAAAAAATGGCGATGCAACTAGCTATTAATTCTAAACATAGTGCCGCGTTTCATTTAAAATATTAACGTAACCATCACTATACCGAGTGTCTATTTTGTATTCTTTATTCTATAAGGATCGGTCTTTTCATTTTCGAATAAAAATCCCGATAGCTATCGCCAGGATAATTAAAAAAATATCGCATCACAAAATGACCTTCAGTATAATTATTAGCATTTATGCTATGATTTCGATGAGATATTTCTATGTATTTATCGCGCAGATAGTTATTGGAAACTATCTAAAGATGTAAAAATTGACCGTAAAAAACACAATGGTCAAATTTGCATTTGGCGATAGGTTCTTCCCTATTACTTTTAGAACAAAAATATTTAAGACGGATCCAAAATAATTATTACTATTAAATAAATAATGGGTTTCAGAAATTCAATGTATCTATTTGCTCATTATTGACACTTATATTATTTTGTATTTAATATTTTACAAATATTTGTTTTATAATTTCGTTTTTTTAAAATGCTGATAATGAGCAAACAATTGCTTAAAACGTTCATAAATTAATATATTTTTTATATTATTGGATTCATAAAGTCTATTGTTTACTTAATATTAAAAGTGGAAATATAAAAGATGTTTAGAAGTAAATACAGCATTAAAATAAAAGTTACTATATGTTACTATTTACAGATTTCTTTGAGAAATAAAACAAATAACTTTAATTTTTGTATTGGAAAATCTGTAAATAAACAATTTGTCAAGGAACGAGGGGTATCAATATAAAAATATATATATAATGTGATTTCAGCTAATTTGGCCATTGTTAACTGTAAATATATTAGTGAACAATATAGTCAACATCGCCTTCGAACAATACTTAATTGTCATTACATTTACTCAAGAAGAAGTTGAATGTTTATTACATTCTGAAAATATTTCAAGGTTTTTTTTTAATTACTTTGGCTATTTGTTCAACTTAATGCTTTTTTAACAAAATCTTCAATTTTGTATGCACTTTTATTCAATAAAAACTAACTGTGCTTGTTTGTCCGCTCTCTACTTATAACAATAAAATAGTTAATATATGAAATGTGTTTATAGTAGAATATATTTTGATTAATATTATTTTGCTACGTATTATTTATATGATGCGATATAATAAAAATATTTTTACCTAAAAGATAGCTAATAGTGTGATAATAAATTAATATATTTCATTGAAACAGCATCTTACAAATGTTTTATCTTAAATAAATTTAATACAAGTGCCTACATGGTTATGATTAGTTAAATTTATTTAAGAATCTTACAAATACTAATGAAATTAATATCAACAATATTCTTAAATTTATATATTATGTAGTGGTATTAAGCTACGTTTTTACATCTTAACATAGTCTCTGTTTTAGTCTTTATTTTTGGTTTTTTTGTTTCTGTTTTTGTCTGAAATATTCCAGCCATTTCCAGCTCTTAACATAAATATAACCTTATTCATTATTCTAGTAAATGTTTGTTCACGTAAATGGAAAAATTGGTTAGCAACAGAATAAGCAACACTCGTCCGTCAAGTTTGAATTTCATTTCGTTTTTTGACTGGATATTTGGACTTGGATAAATACAGACTGTTTGCTACCGGACTACTAACATATCAATTTACTAAGATAAGTGTTATCTTTTATTTTTATAATATTTTAGATTTTTGTAATATATTTTCTTTTCATGTCGTTGTTTGTTTATATTAGTTACATGCTTAGAAACGCTAAGTTATGTTTTGTTCTTGGTATGATTGACGTTTGACAGGAGTCAATGTAATTTTATTTATTTATTTCTATTTTCCTTATAGCTAAGGATAAGTTCGGTAAGCTACCTTAACTTGTACTCTTCTTTTATTATCTTTTGTTTAAATGAGGAATAAGTGGGCAAAATTTGATGAATGTAAGTTTGGGTAATGTAATGTTAGGGATATAACTGGTAAAGAAAATGAATTGATGAATGTAATGCGTATGTATAATGTAGATGTTTTGTGTGTAAGTGAGACCAAGAGGAAAGGCTGTAGTGAGGAAAAGGTGGATGGCAAGTTTTTCTTGTGGTCGAGTGTTGCTGAGAATGAACGTGCAAAGTGTAACAGACATGGTGTGTATTCCACCAAGTATAGCTTCGAGGAAGAAAGTTAGACTATATGCTGTGCGGTATGAAACAAGATCTTTAGACATTTTTGTAACGCTTTCAAAATCGCTTTCGTATTGTGTGAAAAGTTTAGAAGTATTTTTGGTCAATTGTCTTTTAAAGTTATGTGACGTTTCTGCAGCTTGGATTTGAAAAGTAAAGAGTGACTTAATTATGGTTGTTTGTTAAGAAGCGAAGGCGATTTCGCGTGAGGTCAGTGTTTGTTAGATTACAAGGGTGAACCCTTTCCAAGAACTAAAAAATCCGTTAAAGATGCCTTACGCAAGTTTCGCACCCTTCAACCCCCAAAGTAATCTAGCAAACGCTTGACCATTAATAGTTATGAAATTCAAATATCAACCAATGTAAAGTTAGTGTTAAGATGCTCAAGTGGGGACCAGTGGAGGATGCAATCGCCCATCGAGGACTGATGTGTGATTTCAGTTCCACAGTCAAGTTACAGACATTGATCAAAACAGTTTTGCTGGTTTGAGTTCGTTTTCAGCAGTCTTTAAAGTTTTGAGTTGTAAATTTGTACTAAGTCTTCATTGTTGGTCAGATCTAGGAAGATATTTTGAGTTGAGTTTTTTGAAATTAGTAAGTTGAGTTTGAGTTAAGAAGTTGAAGTATCGAGTTTATTTGAGTTGAAGTCTAAACTGAGTCTTTATTTTAATTGTTGAATAATACGAGTTAAGTTGCGAATTCTAAGTTCGATTAATTTATATTGCTTAATTCATTATTAAAGTATCAGTGTTGTAAATCAGTGACTACGCAAATGACGAGTAAGTAATAATATTTTACTGTATTTTATTGAGACGAGAATGTTAGTTTCAAACTATTGTTATTAATTAATTAAGTTAGTTATTGGAGCAATCTGTTGTTTATCGTGTCCTTGAGAATAAGTTAATTAGATTCATTTGTAACCTGTCAATTGGGGATTTATTTATTTTATTATTTGTATTGAAATTGTTATTGTGTTGAGAATCTGGCGTCTCCTTTATTTCGTTAATTATCCGATCATTAAAGTTGTCTAAGCTGGTTGAGTTACGGTTTTCAAATTAAACGCTTTAGAGCGTAGTTATCGAAGTTTTGTGGTAGCTGGTGGTATTACGCTACCCTTGGTCAATAATTGATTAATCATTTAATTTTTTAGTTGATAATTTGGTCAAGTAAAACACTTGTCAGTACTCATTGGCACTTAGTGCAGGGTAGCTGTTACAAAAGCATAGAGTGGGCGTACTTATTAGTGAAAGAATAAAACCGTTTGTAAGGGATTATGGTTGTACTTCATCTAGAATTCTTTGGCTGTGATTAAAGGTAGGCTATCATAGAATCTGCATTGTGTCAGTTTATGGCCCAACTGAATCTGAAAATGATCTCGAAAAAGATCGGTTTTGGAATTTGTTAAATAGTGTGATTGATTTGAGTGATCCAGGTGAGAAAGTTATCGTATGTGGTGATTTAAATGGTTGGGTGGGTGTAAAGAGAAGCATGTCTGAGACTGTATTGGGTAAGTTTGGTGAAGTGAAAGAGAATTAAAACGGTTGAAAAATTATATCTTTCTGTTTGGAGCGTAATCTCTTTGTTTCCAACTCTATTTTTAAACATAAATTGGCTCATTTGTATACATGGGAGAATATAAGTGAGAACAGACGAAGTGTAATTGATTTTATTTTGTATGATGAACGATTGAGAAGTTTAGTTATAGATACGCGTGTGAAACATGGTTCTGAATTGGGTACGAATGACCTTTATTTGGTCGTATCGCGTATACGTTTGGATAAATATTGGCGAATGAGGGTGAAAAATACCGAAAAAATGTTTCGTGTGAAATCCAATGTACTGCGGAATGAGGATGTTAGAGATAGGTTTGTTGAGAAAATAAATGAATCTTTGCCTGTATGTGAGCTTAATTTTGAATGCAGCATAAATGATGTTTGGTTGAAATTTAAGGATACAGTTCTTAATTGTGCAAAAGAAGTTTGTGGTGAATGTATATTAGGCTCTTGCCCAAAGAATGCATGGTGGAATAATAAAGTAAAACAAGCGATTGAGGAGAAAACGAGAGCATATTTGCCTGGAACTTTACGAGATGAATGCTTACTAGAATACGAGAAGTTAAATAAATGTGTTACGAGAGTACTGAAAGAAAGTAAGGCGCGTTTTGATGACTTTATAAATGAAAGATTAACAAATGATTTTAGTATGAATAAAAGAATGTTTTGGTTGAATGTGAAAAGATTGAGAGGTGATAATTTAAGGACAGTGAAAGCGATTAAAAGTGCGGATGGTGAGTTATTGTGTAATGAATTAGATGTTAGGAATATATGGTGTGAATACTTTAGGGATTTGTATGGTAGCATAAATGAACGGAATGGTTGTAGTGAAAATGATAAAGGAAATGTAGTGGCGAATGGGATATAGATGAGAGTGATGTTTTGCATTGATGCGTCTGAAGAATGGTAAGACTCCTCGTTTGGATGGTATATCGATTGAGATCTTGAAGTATGGAGGAGAGAGGTTACTTGACTAGTTACTTTATTTGCTTAGCTTTTGTTTAAACGTTGTGTGGCTCCTGATGTGTGTAGATCAATTGTTTTCTCTTCGTATGATTGTTGAGAAGTCACTTGCTAAGAACAAGAAGGTATTCTGTGGCTTTCTCGATCTTAAAAAAGCATATGATAGTGTTCATCACGAGACTTTGTGGAATGTACTTCTACAGAACGGTATAAATGGTAATTTGTTGGGGGCAATTCGTGCGCTATATGAAGGTAGCGAAGCTGCGGTGAGAGTTGATGGTAGATTGAGTAGTTGGTTTTGTATAGATGTTGGCGTGAAACAAGTATGTGGGATGTCTCCGTGGCTGTTTAATTTGTATATAGATGTGTTGTTACGAAAGGCGCTGAATGAGGTGGGTGGTGTACATATTGGTGGTAGTGTAGTGCCTGCGTTAGCGAATGCGGATGATGTTGTTATGGGTGAATCTGAAGAGCAATTAAGAATAATGATTCTAAGTATAAACGATGTTGGAAAAGGTTTAAATCTGTTATTAAATGTTGATAAAAGTAAAGAGTTAGTGTTTGGGAAGAGCGATTTGGTGACTGACTGCAATGTTTTGGTGAATGGTGTGAGACTGGGTCAAGTGAATTAGTTTGTATATTTTGGTAGTATGTTATCGAGAGATGGACGTATTTACCGTGAGATAGAAAGAAGAATATCTGCGGGATGCAAAGTATTGGGTGCTCTGGAAAAATTTGCTCGAAATTTGAATGTATCCAGAGATGCTCGATTGAGTATTTATAATGGTGTTTTAGTGCCTACATTGATGTATGGCAGTGAATGTTGGGTGTGGATGAAGAAACATGAAGATCGTAAAACTGCCGTGGAAATGAGGTATTTGCGGAATGTGTGTGAATATACTAGAAGAGATCGTATCTGAAATACATTGGTGTATTATGATTGTGAGATTAAAAAGTATATAGTTAGAAAAATGGGTATAAGTCAGTTGAGATGGTTTAGGCACGTAGAAGGTATGTCGAATGACAGATTGGTGAAGCAGGTATATGTTAATTTCGTTTGAGAGTTTACCTGCAATTGTGTGAAATTCAGTTTCAAAAATAAGCGCAGGAACGACACTCCCTTCATTTTTTATCTTTTTTATTCGTTTTCTGATCTTATGTTAAGTGTTTAACTGCAATTGTATGGAATTCACTTTCGAAAATAAGCGTAAAGCGACACTCCCTTCATTTCTTATCTTTTAATTCGTTTTCAGTTCTTACATAGAATGTTTGACTGCAATTGTGTGGAATTCACTTTCAAAAACAAGCGCAGTGCGACACTCCTTTCGTTTCTTATCATTTTGTCTCATTTACAGTTACTGCAATGTGTGAATTTTTTTTTATATACAAGTGCAGGCTATCGCTTTCATGTTTTCTAATCATTGTAAATTCGTTCCGTTATTAGATTCGTTGTTAGGAGTAAGCGTGAATAATTTGAGCTGTTTTACGCATATGTTATGTATGTCGTAGAAAGGAGATGAATGATAAGAGAATAGGAGTGATTGGATAGATGTTATTGAAGGTTCTAGTGTAATAAATAAATGAGTTTATATAGAGTGATCTATGAATGTGGTTAAAGTGAGGGGGTGTATTTGGATGAGAATGTTTGACGGGGACTGATTATTAGATGAATGTAATGAATGAATATTTTATTAATGATTTTAGGGTTCTTGCTATCCCATTTGATGGGATATATCGTGACGTTATGTATGTTTGTATATGTATGTAAAATTAAGCATGAGTTTAATTAATTTGTACAATTCTAATTTTTTTTTAATTGAGACATTATTGTAGTGAACATATCAGAATATTTCAAATATAGTAATTTAAATTTCAAAATTGATTTTTATTTTATTAAAATATGATTGAATTGCAATTATACTTATAAAATCAAAGAAAGAAAGAAATTGTAAAATAAAAGCAACTAAATAATTTCTTGTTGACATGTTCATTTTGTTGTTGCTACTAATCCAGTAATTTTTTTGTTTTTTCACAGTTGAAATTATTACTATTTTTATTCTATTTTCTATATTTATTATATTCCCCACACAAACCTAATGATAGATGACAAATACAGCATAAAATTGACTGTATATTGCAATATAACAAGAGATAGCATTACCGCAGCTAACTCTCTCATACAGAACAGCGACGAAAGACTATGTCGAAAGTAAGAAGTCTGCAAACTTTGTGTTTATGCACAAAGACGACTAAGACTAAAACAGTAGCTGGAAATGCTCAGCCGTATTCACATATGACAAACTCTCAAGGTTATGTCAAAAACTAAAATTAAGACTACGTTAAGATGTGGAAACAATACTTTACAAATAAAGAAATTTAAAAAAAAAATGTTTTATCAAATAATTTTCCTCTAATTTTATCTACAAAATATTAATACATATATTCAAAGTTTAAAAATTGATCTTCATATTATATGAAATTAGAAGTGCAATTTCATAGATATTAATACTGATATTAATTTTTTTATACGTTCATGTGGAAATATATAACATTCTTATATTATACAGTGCAAAACTATAAATCATACTGTATACATAAGTAAGTACGTTTGTGCTCATATTTTATTTTATTTTTAAATCCGAGTTTATAAAAACATCAATGTATTACTTTTTGTATTCTCTAAAACGTAAAATATTTTTAAATAACTTTTAAAAGGCAGGAAGTTTATTTTTAGAAATTTTATATAAAACAGTCAAGTTTAGTATTTATTTTTATATTTTCTAAGGACAAAAATAAATTTAGAATGAATTTGCTATATTTATTTGTACAGGCAATAAAATATGTATAATGTATATTATTTAAGTTGCAAAACGATTATCAAATAAATATACAAATAGGAGCAATGAAAATGTTCATTAAAGTTCTTAAATTTATTTTTACATTCTAGATACTAAAGAAACTATTATTAATTCAGTCCATTTTATTGTACTTGTACTCGTACTATGTTCAATAAAAAATTTTTTTTAATTTTTAAAATTAAAAAAATGTTTTAGAATTTTGTATTTTTTAAGCATTAAAACATGTGAGCAATAGGTATGCTTTTATCCAACTAATAATAAGCCAGTTACAATAGTTATTTGAAATAAATAATGTTCATCATTAGTCACTCAGTGAGAGAATAATAGAGAAGTCACGACACCATAACAACTATTCCAGGGATACTTTGTAATTTCTATGTTTTATTAATATCATATCAAATGTCTTGTCAGTGTCAAACAATAAACGAACATATAAAAACAATTTAAGACGGTTCAAGAGACGTGTTGGCTAAAACGTTGTATTGGACTCGTGTGGAATGCGTACTATAGTCACTCAAGGATAATAGCCACTTGCCCTTCGGGCATCGTAGTTAAACTTTTTCTTTAGTTACATCGTAACTAATATATATGGGGTGGTAGCTCAGTGGCATCCTGAGATCCCTGGAGCGATTCCCACATTTAAACTACCTCTGTGGCTCCCCCACCACTAACATCTTTGGGGGCCGTGATTTGACTCGAAATTTATATAACTCCAACTAATTTTGCTGACCCTTGACATTCGAGTTATAGAAGTTCGACTGTAATTGCTAAATATGATTCGGTACATCATGTAGACTCAAGTCTAAGTCCGATTATGTACAAGTTGCATATAAAGCTTTATGTGCAACTACCTTGGAGGCGATTTGTTTTCGTCAAATATGTTAATGTGAAAAACTTAGTTATACCTGAAAGTGTGTATTGTTGTTGCTTTTGTTCAACAATGCTATCAATAATTATCACTGTCAAATTTGTCAAAAAAGGTAGAAAATGTGTTCATAATAACTGAAAAATTTTAACAATTCTAAAAGAAGTAAAAGAAAATCAATTAAATGCAACAAAATTAATTCATTAATTAGGTATAATATGAATTCAGACTTTTATTGTTTGGCATTGACAGGAGTTCAATTTCATTATTTTATCGAACTAGTCCAATAAAGTGCTACTTTATGGACACTAAACAGTGTCATAATTTAAGTATAGTTGTAGTACAGTCATACATAGATATTAATAATTAGAAGTATAGTAAATATTATGCAATATGAATTTTTATGAGTATGTTTAAAATTTTGTGACGTACATCTATCATGTTTGGCATAATGCCATTTGTCAAATAAATTAAAGGAACGAGTTTGTTTATACATTACGCACTCGATTTTTTACCGGAACACTAATGCCTATGTGAATTGCTCAATAATTATCTATATATAATGAAAATAATAAATCTTTAAACAAGAATTGTGAACGTGACAAAAAGACAAGATAAGTATCCGGTCCCATAATTCACCGTATAACTTTATAGCTTTTACTGAATTCAATTTAATTAAATATATAGTTTTCATTACCTATGCAAAGATAAGTAATTAACTGTTTTACTAAAAAAATATATAAAGAAAAGAAATCTGACAAAAACATCTAGAATGAAGTACCGATTTATGTCATAAATTAATAAAATAATATTAATTTATTAAAAGTGGATAATTATGGATAATATTTACAAACAGTTATGCAGTATTCTATTTTAACCATGTTTTTGGCGTTTTTCAACGAATTTCAATATCAGTGACTTGTATGACTTCTTTATTAAAACTCGTATTAGGTTAAACTTTAGTTTTATTTAATACAAACGTTATTCAACAACTTGATTTAAGTCAGCGTGTATTAATTAAAACACACATTAATGAAAAGTATACTACAACGTTGCAAATTTTAGAATGACATTTCTAGTTTTCATATATAATTATTAAATCTGAGTTGTTACTAGGTTGAAATGTATACTATTTGCTAACTATTTGTGGTAAAAATAAAATGATTATACATTATTTAGAGTATGTGTATTTTTTTAAATAACAAAAATTATCAATATGAATTTACAAAATATCCTATACTTTTTAAAATTTTACTCCTTTTCTTTCACAAACATTTTTCTGAACCTTTTAAATGTTAATGTGCTAATTGCGTACATACATAACATCAAGCTATATCCCATCAAATGGGATTGCATGAGTCCCCGAATCATTCACAAAACATTCACTAATCAGATTCATCAAATAGTCAATCCTCGTCAAACATTCTCATCCTAACACACTACCGTCGTTTTAACCACATTTATAGTTCCCTTCATTTAAACATATTTACGTATCACATTCGGAATCATCCATCACACAACAAACCATCAATCACATCCATCAAATCACTCGTTTACACTTTTCATTAATCTTTCTTTAACGAACAAATCAACAAAGATTAGAAAAGAAGAGAGCGACAGCATGCGCTTGTATTTGCAGTTAGCCACTCTATTGTAACAACTGAAAATGAAACAAAAAGATAAGAAAGGAATGAAGTGTCATCCTGCGCTTTTTCTTTGAAAGTGAATTCCACACAATTGCAGATAGACACGCTATGTAAGAACTGAAAACGAATCAAATCGAAAAGAAAATAAGGGAATATCTCTCTACGCTTGTTTTCAAAAGTGAATTCTACACAATTGCAATTAAAAATTTTATGTAAGATTAGAAAATAAATCAAAAAGATAAGAAAGGAAGAGAATGTTGCCCTGCGCTCGTTTATGCAAGTAAATTTCAGACTATTGCAGGTAAACATCCTAACTAAATAACTAAACAACAAAACTAAAATCACGAATCCTGCACTAGTCTTAAATCATCAGATTTATCCTGCAATTAATCTTCGCCAAACATTCCTATAATGACGCACCACTTTCGCTTCAACCACATTTATAATTGCTTTCATACAAACTAGTTTGTTCCTCACACTTGAAACCTCGTCAATATAATGCGCTCATATTTATTTACTCACTTATACATGCCTTAATCACCTTGTTGTAAATGTTTCTACTATTACCAATAGTAGCACAATGGTGTATTTAGCGACAATATTTAAAAATAACCTACTGGGACCGGAATACAATCTTCAACCTTACCACAACCAAATTAGGATTAATTTCCTGTTATACAGAGCAATATAAATAAATAACAACAGCTCACTGTGTAGTAAACATTATATTTAAAAATTAATGAGATTCATTTATTTGGACGCACGATCTCTTCCTTGTTAATTAAGAAATACAAGTTTTACCTCGTTTATCCACGGGGCTACGATTGCCTGTTTATTACCTATAATTAATAAAAATATTCAAATTTTTACCAGTTAAAAATAAAAGAGGAATTCGTCAACAATTTATAGTTTCTCTAAAATATCAACAATACAGTATTTTAAAATGTTTCATTACATAACTAAAAAGTTGTTAAGAAGATAATTAATTTATTTTTATTTAATATACACTCAATTTTAATAAATTCGATATTTCTTTGAATATCCACAAAGCTAAAACAATGGAATAGGCATACATATGTACAAAAACAGCCATGTCAGTACTATTTTAATTTGGTTGCCCATTTGTTCCAAACGTTGGATTTTAATACTGATATCCTTCACGCACTATCTTTATCCTAACAATGAATGCCTAATTAAATTCAAATATTCTACTGTAGGGTCCTTTTTACGCATCCATTTTTTATGTATTGTCTTTGAAAATGCACACGACAAAAAAAAAAGCTATTATATCGCGATACACGACTTAACACGACTGTGTAAAAGAGACCAACCAGTCATAATTAGGAAAAGGAAAACTGCAATTTATTTTTTTGTAGGTAACAAATAGGCAAGAAAAAGTACGTAAAATAGTATATTAATCTGAATATACCACGAAGACTAAGCTAAATATATAAACAAAAGCTGTAGATATGCGAACATAATTATGGATAACGTTTTATTTATTTATCATTATTCACTTTTGTCATCGCACTGCGTAATGACTTTCATTATTTATCCAACGACATGATTAGAAATTTATATTTAAAATTTGATTAATAATATAAATATTTTACTTGTATCTGTTCATTGAGCAAATAGTATTCGAAATATAATCACGCATCTTAGCATTATTTCAACTTTGATTTAAATTAAGTTTACGTAATATTTAATATAGTTAGTGACAGTATGTATGAATATAAATTGGTAAAAAAAAATATAACTCTACGAGAATTGTGAAAAGCTGATAAAACAGTTTTTATTTTAATTGTTACATGTCGGTTCAGTCAATATTTCAATAAACAAGAATTTAGTGAATATCCAGGTAAGTCCCGTTAGTAGACCGCAGAATGTCAATGCGATAGAAGATATAGACGAATTCGTTCTAAATTTTATTAATTGTTGTAGTCTACTTTCTCATGCTAACAGCGACTGCCTGATTGCGGGCGACAATCAGTGATGAGCTGTCGTAATTTAACAATGGGCCCGCTCAAGCCCACGCAAGCTCATTGTTAAATTATCTTAAAATTGGCGAGCCCATTGTTAATTTTCTTAGAATTGGCGAGACTATTGATAAAATTCAATTTACTTATTTATTTTATTCTGAAACCAATATTCCACTTTTATCAAAACCCAAGGAAGAAGGAAATGCTGTGTGGAGGTTTTTTGCAGTTTATTTTTGTGGATAATTGTGATATGTACCAACAAAACTTAAATTTGATTTAAATAAATAAAATCTATTCGAAATTACATGGAATATGGAATAATTAAGCATTGGATTCTCTTTGAATCAAGTATTAAATTTAAGTTATGTTAGTTCAATTAGCCATACATATATTTTTTTAAAACCATCTTTATGACATTTTTGTTTTTTGCGATTTTTTTTTTTAAGTCATTATTGTGATGTATTTTGTTTATCTTTATCTTACATTTATTAATTAATACAATACCGTTTTTCTATTAATAATTTTGTAACAAATTATATTCTAACATTTTTCTATAACTTTTATTATCATACCCCCTTTTTTATCGAAAAAAAGCGAGCCCATTGTTCAAATTTTCATAGCTTACCATTGGCGACAACCCATATTACTTTTTTTCTTAGAGTTGTTAGGTATGACATGAGATATTAGGAAATACAACAGATATGACAAATGAAAATGACACTATTGCTTGAAATATTCCCATCGAGAAAATGGAAAGTTCATACAAATGTCAGTAGTGTCAATTATATTTTCAGTAAATATGAAAAATGTCTTGAGTTGTGTCATTAATTATTAAAAATTATTTTAACTTAGTTTCTAAAATGTATTTATTAAGGCTTATAACGCTAATAATTTATTAATATCATGTATGCACATCAGAACAATTTTGCACAAAACCAGATAAATACAAATTAGATATTATTTCTTCATTTGATTTGGAATATATTTTCATAACTCTCATGAATAACGGATACGTAATGTTGTAAGTATGTACATATGTTCGCTTATAATAAAACTATTTAATCGTTTCTAATAATCTTAATATAAATGCCGGTTAGCTATATGAACAAACGTAATGCTAGTGCATTCAAAGTTCTCGCAGTTATGGTAAATTGCTCTTAAATTATAATATCGATAGTTACGGCACTAACAATATCAGTAAATTTTTGAAAATATATTGGATATCTACGATAGAGTAAAAATATAAGTAATTTATATTTATATTTTTCCTAATTATAGACAATCTGGAAAAATATTTTCTAAATGTTTTACCTTCTTACAGAATTCAGAAATTTATACAAACTATATAACATAAGATCTTGAGAAAATACTACCTAAAGTTTCATTTATATAGGTAGATATTTTAATTGAATGAAGAACTTTCAGGACAGCCATAATTTATGATACTTATTGTAGTTGAACAAATATAATTTATTTAAAAAAATAATAATTTCGTAATTTAAAAATTAAAAATGAATATACTATAACAATACATATCTGATTTTGCCATGGTATAGATATCCAATATTATTTAAAATCTATTTTGAAATTGTATGTTTGTCTTCTTTGAATAATAAAATGAGTATTAAAATTTTATATTTGAATGAAATTTATTTTAAATGAAATCACAGCTATTTTTCTATTTGAAGAAAATGTTTGTTTGTATAAAAAAAAATCGAAATAGGTAATTATAACATTTATAACTTTAAAACGTATTCATATACCATTAATTCTTCAGAAAGTTTGCATTTACAGAGAACTAAGGTTATATACACAAATTTTTAATGCCGAGTCGACGGTGTAAGGATCTTTTGAAAACAATACTCTATAACCACATATATGATTTAGATATCAAAATATCTAACACGTATTTCGTATTAAAACAAAAATAAATAAAAATAAACAAATACAGTGTTTCTTTTATTAAAATTTATTTTGGTATGTTTTTTCTTTTTAAGTACAATTTTGTTTATTGTTTAATAACAACTAATATTTTCCTGTATTAAAATAAAGCCAGTTTGGAACTTAATTTATTAATTGTATTATTTTATTATTACTGTGCCTTTGACTATCACAATTTTTTGAGACGTTTTTCTTCTCACACGAACTAATATTATGATAAGCATTAACACACTAAGTACTGCCAGTTAAGCAAAACAGAAATTTTCTAGCAAGTAGCAAAATGTGTATGGAGATCGTTTGCCACTAATGAAAATTTATTATATGGAATGTATCCGTATACTTAAGAGATTATAAATTAGCTAATTTTGTATGTGATTCAATTTTACGATAAAATTAGTAAGTACATAAGTAGATATACGACAAATCATTAAGTGAATAATTTCCTAATAATTTTATTGCAGTTATATAGAGAAAAAAGTTAAATAGGTAACCATTTATGTATTTGATTATTATATTTTTTCTTTCTAATCAGTTTTATTAGATAAAAATGACGAAATAATAAAAAAAGAAAATGATTTTCACCATATGCCAGACATTTAACCAAATGCATAAAGAAGGTATATTGTGGTCAGACATTATAATTAAACTAGGCTAATTCAAATTCGTACTTGTTTCTCTATTTACCATGTAATCGAAAATAAGGTAAAATATTACGAAATGACATACGTCCCATTTTATTTATACAAAATATTCTTCATGTAATATGCCTTTTAGAACGCTAAAATTATTTGAAGTATTTATTTGTGATATAACTTCATCAGGTCCTTTTGTTCTAGATTTTTAAATTTGTCCAAATTGTAAAATGTGTTTTTATATACTTTTAAGTTTTATAAAATATTTAAAAATTATAAATAGATTATATGTAAATGAAAACAAAACATTGTTGAAGGTACATGTTCACAAATTCTGTTTTATTACTCGCCATATTTCCCAAAATAATGCACATGAACCACAAGCACTTAACCCGCTTCCGTTGTCGAGGTTGTGAATGACATGATCAGCTCTGCGTTGTCGTGGAGTTCGATGTCATTTTGCTAATAAAAGGCAGGCTGGGCCCGGGCCACGGACAGGTTGGTGGCACTGATCGCGCTTGCTGTAGCCCGGCGGCCGACTCGGGGTGCAGGAAATTACGGCGCTGTTCGAGCTTCTCCGCCTGTACACAGACATGTTCACACTTACTGTTACGTCATTCAAGTACGGCCTACATACACAGTTCGTTAATAAAACCTTCATTCATGTAGTGGATATTTGTTTGTATTAGTAATAATTAATTTAAATCTCAGCAATTTTACCCCTACCGTCAGGTTATTTTCATTTCCAAACTTTAAATCTGAATTCCTTAGTAGACATTAGTTTGCTGATTTGATACGATGTAATTTCATCATCAAGTAATTTCAGTCCCAATCATTTCATCCGCAGTATGTCTTTTCTAATTTCCAACCTAAAGGCGTTTCCGAACGATGCACAAACGTAGACGAATGTTCACGGAGCCTAACTAAGAAATATTCACCATTTATTAATAATCGTATTGAAGATATGTGAATGTAATATGTGACAACGAATGTGTGATTCGTAGAAGATATGGTACACAAATGAGAAATATACACAACTGTTCACATCTATGTACATTCGCCTACAAGGCGAACTTTAAAGATAATAAGCATAATTTAGTAGCACTCTGGCTAATAAAGAGAACGTGAAACGGCGAACATTCGCCAATTATTCGTTTTCCCTTCACAGGGCCGACTGCAGACATTTCACATTTCTTGATTATGATTTTATAAAACTTTTAGGAGTGATAAATATTCATTTAAATCACTAAACATAACTCAACAAACGTTCACCAACCAATTCGCCTATACTGTCGCGCATTATCTGATTGCGATATTGAATATGGAAACAGTATTTAGGTTGTTGAACAAGCCTTAAAAGTAGACCCAATGAACATTCTGGTAAAAATTCACATACGTTCGCATCGCGTGGATGACCTTAATACAAAAACAAATTGTTGTATGTGAAACATACACGTTGTTTTCGCTGGGAATGAAACTATTTAGTGGTGAAATTGACGGAAATAAAATTGTCTGCTAGTGGAATTATTGGTTACAATTTAAATAATGTGTTCAATGATTTTATCACAATATCAATTTATCTCTAGAAATGTTTTTATAAGTAGGTATAATATGAACAGAATATATACAAAATATTTATTATTAAAATAAATAAAGTAATTTTATAAAGGCATTTAAACTAGCGCAGGTTCTATGAAATAAAATGTCGTGTGAATTATCCCAGATTAAAGGAAAATATTGTGAAAAGCATTTAATAGCATACATCTTAAGTTAAAACAAGTTTTTATTAAACTGAAAGTATAATATACTTTTTTATCGTCGTGCTAAAAACGTAACTATTTGCAAGAAATTCCCGTTAAAAGAAAAACAGATCTACGCATGCTATTAAAATATTCACCTGTATTGATATTCTAGAAGCAATGAGATCGGGCAGTAATTCTAGTTGTTCCTGTAACGTTGATAGCTTATCCTCTACTGTTGTTAATCTATCTTCGAGGGTATCTTGCCTTGAGCTCATGTCAGATACGATTTCATAAACAGTATTCTGCGTCTAAACTCAATCAAAATTAATAATAAATCATACTGTACATGTAAGAAAACAAAACGCACTTTGGCCATATCTGTAATGGTGTTGGCATTATCCATGAGTTTTCTTTGGTCCATTTTTACTTTGCGTAAACTGAAATCCAACCATTATTATAATATAAGAAAAATCATTATAGTCGTGGCCATTTCGAAACGTCATTAGTTGATGTATTTTGTTTGTTATAGATAATATACAATTTACTTTTAAAAAAAAAAACCGCAGGCGGCATTCCCTTCCTTTCTCATTTTTTTGAGTTGTTTTCATCTCTTACAATAGAGCTGCAAATGCATGAAATTCACTTTCGAAATGAAGCGTAGTACGACATTCTCTTGACATCTTATATTTTTATTCGTTTTCTGGTCTTAAACTAGAATGTCTAACTGCAATGTGTGTAATTTACCTTCAAGAACAAAAACAGACGGCATTCTCTTCCATTATTATCTTTTTGATTCGTTTTTAGTTCTTACTGTAGGATGTCTTTCTGAAATTCTGTGGATGCGGTTGAAGATAGAATGGCGTGTTAGGATGATATATATATATATATATATATATATATATAATCGTATATAATATACGAGTACAAGGCAAACGGTATCGTCTCCGTATTACTTCGTCCATGATAAAAAGTTGTGTCAGTTCGGACCTTGTGTACCTGGCGTAAGAGATTCAGCTATCTGAGCCCCGGTGACGTGCAGTCTATATGACTAAGGTGTGTAATGCACACCCTAGAAATATGTAAGTTATTACATGATTAAAATTAATAATATAACTACTTTATATTAAATTTATATTTAAATTTCTACGTTTATTAGTTTGGAAAATATAAAATTATTATTTATAAATCCGGTCCCATACTATTGGCAAGTATTCACAAGTATTCACAAATATCGACAATGACGAGTGGTCTGGGACTTAAATTACTAGTATTCGCCTATGTTGGTGCCCACTGGTACTGGTACTCGGCGTTTCCCATCGGTTATCGGTAAATTAACCACGAGTCAAAGGAAAACAGCACTTGCCAATGCTTCCTATCTTACTTGCTGAAGCACCTAGACTACTCCCAGACTACATGCGGACTCCCTTCAATTTATTCTCATTATTCGTGTTAATTCGCTATATTTCTAATCATAGAAACCCAAAATATGGAATAATGTCAATTATCTGCTTCTGCTTTTAATAATGGAGAGC
This sequence comes from Pterostichus madidus, assembly GCA_911728475.2. NCBI lineage: Eukaryota > Metazoa > Arthropoda > Insecta > Coleoptera > Carabidae > Pterostichus > Pterostichus madidus. The sequence goes on from OU452311.1 coordinate 10,577,870, forward strand.
ATTCAACATCTTCTGTTGCGTCTGCTTCTTTATTTAATAATTTGTACTAATGATAAAAATTTCGTCTGTTTCGTTGTTTATACTACTGCTTACTGTGCGACAAGTATTCACAAACATTGGCGATGTCGTATCATTACAAGTATACGCGATTAATTTGGGAGATCAGACAGGAATTGATACTTGCACTTGAATAATTGTAGATACTTGGACAAGTACACAAGGCAAGTAGTGTGGGACCGGCATAAAACGAGCGCGTCTAGCGCACATCGCGCAAACAAAATGTATGTGCACGCTTATCCATAGCTCTAATTTATATTCTACATTCATACAGCGAGGAACAGTCTAGCTAACCAGAGAGAGAAAGAGATAAAATATTAGTAAATCGTAGCGCTCATACTCTGTCTCCAAGTGCATTGTGAATTTGTACATTTGCTTTAGTTTCAGCAAGAACAGCTGCTTTGTTTTGATTATTGTAAGGTTTGCAAACGAACTCTATGTTATTTATAGCTCAGAATCTTTTCAAAATATAAATATATCTTCACTTACTCAACATATAAATAATAAATTTAATATTTACAATTCCCTTTTCAACATCTTTTTCCCAAAGACCATTTTCTACATTAAAGATAATTAAAAATTATGCTCATAATACCTAGATTCAAGAAAGTAGGTTATCGTTAATTACTGTTGAAAAATAATTATAAAATGTTCTATAATCTAAACCAGACTTTTTTAAACGATTTTGTAAATAATGGCGAAAAAAGAATTAATTATTTTACAAAAAAAAATTTTTGAGACTGTCTGTATATGTTTTTATATTTTTGTTCATCTATAATTTATTTTACTTAATAATAATAAATAGTTTATTTTTCTCGTATTGTATTCTTTAGCTATTCCAAATTGTAACGGGCAGCTTAAGTTACAATTATATCAATAGTAAATTTATTATTATTCTTATACATTTTACGGTATGCTTGGTATTTTTGCTTAGAAACTATTTTTTACTAAAAGTTTGTAATTTTTATAGAGATATATTATTTTTATTACCGAACACTTATTATTACTAAGTATTTATGATTTTTTTTACCTAACGCTCACAAATTGTTAACAATAATTATTATATTTTCTAATGTTCACTATTTTATACTTTTTACTCATCGTTTAGAATTTTTTATTGATAATCATAATTTTTATCCAATATTTATTATTTATATTGTAAATTTATTATTCTGACTGAGTATATAAATTTTTATGGAGCATTTATAAATTTTTAAGAATAGCTATAATTTTTATCGTGTAGTTAATATTCTTATTCAACATTTATGATTCTTATTTTTTATTAGAAATTTAAAAGGTATTACATCATTAAAAAAAATAAAAAAATAATCTTTTATTTTTTATCGAAAAAGTTTACCGTACAACAAGAATGAATTTCTGCATTTGACTTTGCTTTTGGTGTACGAGAACACGGGTACCAAAGTTGTTGTCGGCCATGTATATCGCTTTCTACCAACTTTGTTGTTTTGTTTTAATTAACACCAACATGAACTTGCATGTTTTATTAGTTGACTGTGCTGAATTATGTTTGTAATTGACCAAAATCGAGAAACGAAACAAAACTCTCTTTTCAGTATTGTGCAACTCTATTTTGTGTTTTATCTTTACGTTACTATTACAGTGGTGAAAAAAAATATTATTTTTTGTTTCGTCATTTATAGCTTCGAGTATAATAGGTTTTGAGAATAGGCCTAATCATTGCAATCTCAAGAATCGTAAGAGCTACGAAATCGGTTAAATTATTGTTAAAAGTTGGCCTATGGCCTACCAATTTTAGCGATGTAATTGGTTTTTCGAAAAAATTAACAGGGCACTAGATAAGAGCAAAAAACTGATTTTGGTCGATTCACTTTTCCGCTTTTAACTTTTTTGTTGGAATTCATACCAGTTTTGCTTATTCTACAGGCACTTTTTACGGATAATTCACAGCCGTCCTTAAAATTTTTATAGTTGCACATTTTCGAGAAATTTCTATTAACTTTTAATTCTCATATGGGATTCAAAGTTATCTTTAAATGCATTAAATCGGGATTTTTTTATCAACGACATAAAGCAGACCTAAATTACAAAATGATTATTCACTGAGAAATTAGAAAAGAGTAAGAATCAGTAAAGGTCACATGCTTTTCTTAATAATAACAAAATTGCAACAAACTCTTTGTTTGATTATTTCTTATGGGGTACAATGAAAAATCATATTTACAAATAGTTTCTGCCGACTAGGGACGTCGATTTAAAAAAGTATTGTCGAACGAATACTCAGTCAACCGAATAGACGTATCCAAATAGTTCGGATATTCGTTAGTATGGCCGAATAGTTCGAATATTCGTTAACCTCCATATTTGTATCCGAATAGTTCGAATATTCGTACTTTCCAAATTCTTTATTCGGATATTCGAATATTTTGGGTAATTTTACATTATTGTATTCAGTTTTTAATAATAAAATTAGAACAACAGAACGTAATTCTACTCTGCACTGATATTAATGTGAATTAAATAATTATTTGATTTGGCTGTTTCCATTTACCTTAAATATGAGTATTCTAATTTGACAATATGAAACAAGTATTATTTTAATGTTTACTGCTTTGATTTTTCATTTATATGTTTATTACTATGTGTTAAAATTTATGGAGTAACCCTGGTTCGATTCCCAATATCTAAAAATTATTCGACAATTCGAACTGTTCGTTCATTATTATTATTTGACTATTGTGCCTTATTAACTATTTGAATATTCGAATTATTCGGACTGTTCGGTTATTCAAATATTCGATCAGTTTAGATATCCGAGCTATTCAAATATTCGAACTATCCGGATAGCCGAACTATTCGGATAGCCTGAACCGAATATCAGTTTTGTAAAGTTCCAATATTCGAATATACGTATAAAATCAACATCCCTTCTGCCGACATAAATGAGCTACACGGATACGTAGTCAACACTCTAACACATAAAATATGGAGAAGAGGTGTCCGACAGGCAACATCTAATTTGAGGAAAAGAATGGAGCTGTGTTTGCAGGTTAAAGGTGAAATATTCGAGCATATATTGTAATTGTATACATATCTTTGTGTGGTAAAATTAGTAAATAAAAGCAATAATTTTCTAATTTATCTGTTAATTTTAATTTTAATTTAGGTGTGTTTCATATCATTGAAAAAAAACCTAGATTTAACAGTTAAAGGCATCTTTGAACTTCATATGAAAATTGAAAGTTAGTAGTATTTCTCGAAAACGATTCGAGCTGTGAATTCTTCGTAAAAAAGTGCCTGTAGAACGTATAAATTAGAAACTTGTAGGAATACAAACGAAAAAGTTATATGTCAAAAATTAAATCAACCTAAATCATTTTTTTGTTCGCTAGTTCACTGTGCAGTTTTTCAGAAAATCAAATACACCATTAAATTGCTCAACGAATGTGAAAACTTTGCCTCAATTTAACCAACTTCGTATCTCTTACAGTTCTCGAGATCCCAATCTTAGGCTCGAAAAATGGGACTAGATAATAAATGCAATCTTCATAAAAATCAGATCATTTTATACAAATACTTTTATTTCTTGTAATTAAAAAAAATAAATATTTGTTCGTTGAGCCTATATTTGTTTGGTTATGAAACCGATAGTTTTCGTAGTGCCCACGACTATAAATACATCGATATCAACAACTTACGCGTATATAGCTAATAGGAATTTCCTTTGGTGTGTTCGTACTCTTCCAGGATTTACGCGTTTAACAAGTCTTGTGTGTTTATAAATCAGCCATGTTTCACGTAAAACATTTGCTGCTGCATTTTTTAACTAAAAAACCACACATATCTATATCAAATCAAACCCAGAATTATAATGAAAGTACGGAAAAAGTTTGATAATTAGTTATTTTACATTATAAGTTCCTCTTATTTAGTTTTTTTAAATTCTTTCAATACCCAGTTGCACCATCAAAAGTAAAACGAAAAAACATTCCACATAGAATAGTTTACATTAGTGTCAAACGCATTTGATTTTATATCGTCAATTTAAGACATACTTTAAATTTAAGTTACTTGGTTACAACTGGGCATCAGTACAATTAATATATGCCTATTTGGTGGAATAATTGTAATAGATTCTAAATTATTGTTAATCAAACTTTTTCCTAATTTTATAATTTTTTACCCTTTTTGTAAGCTGAGTATCCATCATGAAATTATGTACATGCTTCTCAGCCCTTGTAAGTTCTAATTTTCTTGAAACAACTGCAACAAGAAGTGCTGTACAACCAGCACCCTGAAAAATAATGTCATTATGGTCATTTTTTGTTTTACATTCATAGAGTTGGGCAACATCTCTAATAAAGGAAACGATTCAATGTTCATTAGATGATTTTTTTAAAATCATGTTGATTAAGATTAAGATTTTCGTGTATAGACTATATAACATTTAAGTATATTAATAGTCGAAACATCGTCAATATACTTAGATTATGAACAATGACCGTATCAATTTTCGTAAATAAAATATATAAAAAAATGTTTAAAACTACTAATTATAAAATTACTCCCGGTTTTTTCAATTTTAACATACATGTGTTTTTGACGATTGCTATGAAATCCTCGATAATAGGTGTTTTAATAATGGGCACGATAAAATTAGTACAAAAAATCCAATTAACAAAATTATAAGCGAAAAACGAAATTGGCAAAATTTACATTTTTGCTTTTATCTAAGCATATATGCATTTTTTATAATTTATCCAACTCCGCATCACTTATAATTCTCGAGATCCTCATGCTTTATTCATTGTTCACCTATATACATACGTACATATATAGTGTTTCGGTGACATACTCAAAAGATATCAATTACTTGTTAAGAGAACTTTACCACCTATGGTGTTAATTTTTTGTACCACTGTATTCACTTATTCCTGTTACAATGTACGAGTAATTACCAATCTAAATTACACAATAGTTGCAAAATGAACAAATAAAATAAAATACCAGTACTCTACACCTATATATATATATATATATATATATATATATATATATAATCACATAACAAACCTTCAATCACTCCTATTCACTTATCATTCATCTTCTTTCTTAGACATACATAACGTATGCATAAAACATCTCAAATTACTTACGCTTACTCCTAATAACGAATCTAATAACGAATCTAACAAAGATTAGAAAAGATGAAAGCGATAACCTGCACTTGTATATTAAAGAAAAGTCCACAAAATGCAGTATATATATATATATATATATATATATATATATATATATATATATATATATATATATATATATATATATATATATAATCACATAACAAACCTTCAATCACTCCTATTCACTTATCATTCATCTTCTTTCTTAGACATACATAACGTATGCATAAAACATCTCAAATTACTCACGCTTACTCCTAATAACGAATCTAATAACGAATCTAACAAAGATTAGAAAAGATGAAAGCGATAACCTGCACTTGTATATTAAAGAAAAGTCCACAAAATGCAGTAACAGAAAATGAAACAAAAAGATAAGAAAGGAAGGGAATGTCGCCCTGCGCTTGTTTTGGAAGTAAATTCCACACAATTGCAGTTAAACACTCTACGCAAGAACTGAAAACGAATTAAAAGATAAGAAAGGAAAGGAGTGTCGCTCTACGCTTGTTTTTGAAAGTGAATGCCACACAATTGCAGTTAAACACTCAATGTAAGATTAGAAGACGAATAAAAAAGATAAGAAACGAAGGGAGTATCGTCCCTGCGCTTGTTTTTGAAAGTGAATTTCACAATATTGCAGGTAAACACTCTTATGAAATTACTAAGATAAAAAAATAAAAATTCTGCACTTTTTCAATCATCAGATTCATTCCGCAATTAATCTTCTCCAAACGTTCCTATCTTGATACACCACTTTGGCTTCATCCACATTCATAATTCCTTTCATACAAGCACGTTTGTTCCTCGTACTCGGAAACTTTCGTTCACACAACAATCCTTCAATCATATTTATCCATTTATTCATAGGTCGCTCACGCAATCGTTCATCCTCAATTTTACCAACACATACCTGTTTCACCAATCTCTCATTCGACATACGTTATACATGCCCAAACCGTCTCAACTGACTTACACCTACTTTTCTAACTACATTCTTCTCAATTTCACACTCATCATACACCATACATTAACATTTTGAACAAAAGTTCTCAGAGCACCCGATACCTTGCATTCCGCAGATACTCTTCTCTCAATCTCATTATCAATACATCCATCCATCGAAAACATACTACCCAAATATAAAAACAACATTGCAGTTGGTTCGCCAAATCGCTCTTCTCAAACACTAAAGCCCCATTCACAACACGAAATTAGTGGTTAGTGTTAGTAGTTATGGTTAGCGTTAGAAGTTTGACATATGTATTCCTCTAGTAGCGTTCACAACAACGAACTTAGCCCAGCGCAGGTCTACGCTAATCGTGGTTAGCGTAGAAGTTTGTAAACTTCAAACTTTTAGTTAGTGGTTAACGGCACAGCCAATCAAAAACGAGGAGTAAAGTGACAGTTGGTTTTCTCAGTTTGAATTTTATGTAACGAAAATGAATCGAAGCACAATAAAAAAGTTGTTACTTGCAACTTTAATTGTGCAAATGAAAAGAAATAAAAAAACAAATACAAGATGGTGGGTTCGCCCAATCAACCAAAACCGAACAAATCAGGGAGACTGGGATAATTTGATTCAAGAAATGAGGTCATATGATGAAGACATGTTCTTTAATTACACCAGAATGACCAGAGCTCAATTTGATTTATTGTTAGAACTTGTAGGACCAATTTTTAAATAAAATAGTAGAAGAAAACCAGTTCTATCAAATCAGAACTACAGACAAAATATCAGAACTCAAACAAACAAAACTGTAACTATTTGTCAAAACTTGAAGTTGACAACTGTGACATCTATTATAATTTCTTGTAATATCTATAATTTTCAAAAATGTGCACTACATTACCGGCAGAAACATAAATTCGAAATCATTAATTTGAGACATTGTGAACGATGTATTTTAATCTATAACTACTAACTATAACCACTAACCATAACCACTAACACTAACTACTAATTTCGTGTTGTGAATGAGGCTTTAAGCCCCATTCACAACACGAAATTAGTGGTTAGTGTTAATAGTTATGGTTAGCGTTAGAAGTTTGACATATGTATACCTCTAGTAGCGTTCACAACAACGAACTTAGCCCAGCGCAGGTCTACGCTAATCGTGGTTAGCGTAGAAGTTTGTAAACTTCAAACTTTTAGTTAGTGGTTAACGGCACAGCCAATCAAAAACGAGGAGTAAAGTGACAGTTGGTTTTCTCAGTTTGAATTTTATGTAACGAATATGAATCGAAGCACAATAAAAAAGTTGTTATTTGCAACTTTAATTGTGCAAATGAAAAGAAATAAAAAAACAAATAGAAGATGGTGGGTTCGCCCAATCAACAAAAATGTTCGGCTTTGGTTGATTCAGGGAGACTGGGATAATTTGATCCAAGAAATGAGGTCATATGATGAAGACATGTTCTTTAATTACACCAGAATGACCATAACTCAATTTGATTTGTTGTTAGCACTTGTAGGACCAATTTTAAAGAAAAATAGAAGAAAACCAGTTCTACCAAATCAGAACTACGAACAAAATATTAGAACTCAAACAAACAAAACTGTAACTATTTGTCAACATTTTAAGTTGACAACTGTGCCATCTATTATAATTTCTTGTAATATCTATAATTTTCAAAAATGTGCACTACATTACCGGCAGAAATATAAATTCGAAATCATTAATTTGGGACATTGTGAACGATGTATTTTAATCTGTAACTACTAACTATAACCACTAACCATAACCACTAACACTAACTACTAATTTCGTGTTGTGAATGAGGCTTAACACTTTACATTTATCAACATTTAATAACAGATTTATACCTTTTCCTACTTCATTTATACTTAGAATCATTCTTCTCAATTGCTCTTCAGATTCACCCATAACAACATCATCCGCATACACTAACGCAGGCACAACACTACCACCAATATGTACACTCTCTACCCCATTCAGCGCCGTTCGTAATAAGACATCCATATACAAATTAAACATATACATATATATATATATATATATATATATATATATATATATATATATATATATATATGTTTAATTTGTATATGGATGTGTTATTACGAACGGCACTGAATGGGGTAGAGAGTGTACATATTGGTGGTAGTGTTGTGCCTGCGTCAGCGTATGTGGATGATGTTGTTATGGGTGAATCTGAAGAGCAATTCAGAAGAATGATTCTAAGTATAAATGAAGTAGGAAAAGGTATAAATCTGTTATTAAATGTTATATATATATATATATATATATATATATATATATATATATATATATATATATATATATATATACACAGAAAATCCGTTATTTAGGGAAAACAATTTTTTTTGTTTTATTTTAAATTACGTAACGAAAGTTGTAAATACAAAACTTATTCTGAATTTCAAACTAAATAATATGTTTAAAATCAGTCTCATAAAATTTTTGGTTTTCGAAAAACAATAACGTAAAAAAGGGATTATTTCAGTGTGCCATGGAACTAACGATGTGATTGTTTTTGTTTTTGTCAGTTATTCTTTAAATTCGTTATGGAAAAATTTACTATAGAATAAATGTTTCAATGTTTAATATGACATTTTTTGTGGAAATTGCTTAAACCAAATAATGAAGAAAATGAAAAAAGTAAAGAATAAACTAAATGTTTCGTTAAGAATAACAGAAAATCCTAATAGTAGTGTGCGCCCAATAGCAAATAATTGAAATTTACATCCATCCACTGTTCATAAAATATTAATAAATGGAAATTTATATTCTTATAAATATTCTCGGCATCAAGAAATTTCAGATCTGGACAAAACTTCCTGAATTTTTTTTGTAAAATTATAATGGGACACACTTCGGTAATCTTTGAAATATATCTGTTTTACAGATGAAAGTATTTTAATGTAGAATAGAGAATCCGACGTACAAATTTTTCGGTACTTGAGCAAAAAAATCTTAATTTATTAATTAATACTTATACCCGGTATCCCCAAAAGGCTAACATTTGTACTGAAATTTTTGGCGCACATTATAGAACCATTTTTTATAGACATTATATTCAGAAAAATCTTTAAATCATTAGAACAACAAATCGAGTCAACATTATCAGAACATGTCAATGAAAATAGTGTAGTTTGGTACCAGCACAATGCGTGTTGTGCATATTCAAGTCAGCAAGTGAAATTATTATTTTTAGATGAGTGCATCTGAAATATATGAATTGCTCATGGCGTTTTAATTCATTAGCCTGCGAGATCGCTAGATTTGGCACCTTGTGATTATTTTGTGGCCATATTACAAAGAAAAAATACATCAACAAACTTACCGCGATCTTCAATCTTTAAAAAATAAAATTAGGGACGAATAGGATAAATTTCATTAGGACTAAGTAAGATTTGTCGGGAATTTTGTAATAGATTAGGTTATTGCCAAACTGTTAATAGTGATTTATTTAAACACTTAGATTAAATAATAATAATATTTTCTGTTTATGTTTGTCATTTGGTCTGTTCTGCCACGTTGCAAAAAATGTTTTGATTTCTGTTTAACACTTCATTAATTTATTTAAATACTGCAAAATTAATTTTATTAACATTTGTTTTGATAATTTAATTTTGAAAACTATCATAACACTAATCTTGAATTTTGTTGCACTTTCCTTTCTGTGTTTAGTTACACTATTAGTAATTATTATTTAAATACAAGAATAAAATAATTAGACCTTTCAAACAAAACCAGTTTCATCGCACTCTAAAATAATGCTATAAATTATTTACTTTTTCACATTTTCTCGTAAACTAGAGAACATATTTTGTATTTTCAATTTTCGTCTAAAATAAATAGGTGAGTAATTACAGCAAAATAAAAAAATTACACATATCGATGTTTAAGAAACAATACTGATCTTAAGAAATATAATTGTCGATGAATATATATATATATATATATATATATATATATATATATATATATATATATATATATAAATATAATAAATAAATAAAAAAATATATCATCACGCCTTCTACCCATCACTGGGTGTGGCACTCAGCCGAAACAGATCTCGGTAAGTGTCGTCAAATCACGGCACCCAAAGATGTTAGTGGTGGAGGAGACACAGGGGTAATTATGAAAATTGTTTGTCGCCTGTGGAAATCGAACCAGGGTTCTCAGGATCCACAGGCCGACTTCATACCACTGAGCTAGCCACCCCCATATATATATATATATATATATATATATATATATTTATTAGGGTGTCCGTTATTTTGGCAAAGTCGGAAATTTGATGCTCTCACCCTCTAAAACTACTCATTATCACTAACATCCTTATCTGACGGTCGGTAACCGCAAAACACGCGCAAAATATTAATAGTACGGTTCTCGCAGCCATGATCAAAAACACTTTAAACAATATCTAAAAAGACGAATATTATTTTTATGTGACATTAGAATAATTATATCAATACTTGAGATATAAAATGTAACTGCATAAACTATGTGTTCGCATTTCGACTCATGCGCAGGTTTATCGCGCATCGTGTTCTGCAGACTCGGTGCGCGAAAATGTATTTTATAACATGAAAATAAATTATGTCAATTATTCTGTGAATAATTTTTTTATAAATGAAAATTTAATATTTTTATTTCCATTTTCAACTTTATTTCCAAAGAACTGCATGCAACTACCCAAAGAGCCGCAGTTTACCAACCCCTGTACTAGACCATAGTATACACAGCTGTTAGAATATTTTACAGGAACAACAGAAATATTCAGTAAATATTTACATTTTATTGCAATTTATGACATTATAATCTGATTTCAAACAAATATTTACCTCATAATAGTGAAGTAGTTATCATTATGTCTAATATGGTGTCATAACTTTTAGCCAAACTACGAAATTATATATATATACAGGCTGTTAAAAAAGTTCCGGGACAGTGAAATATCTCGAGAAAAACACATCGAATCAAGAAACCAAAAAACACACGTGTTTCGTATTTTGCAAAAACCTATCTAAGCACACCAAACACAAACCCAAACCCCCACCCCCAAGGGGTGGGGCGGGGGGGCAACGTTGAAACCTTAAATGGGAACCCCCATTTTTTATTACAGATTCGTATTCTGCAAAAAAAATAAATTAATTTTATCTGAAACTTTTTTTCCAATTCGGAATAGATGGCGCTCTAAACGCAAAAATAAGTTTTGACATGATTCTGAAAGAAAAGTAAAAAACGGTCTAATATCACAAGAAATAAACATTGAATCAAATAAAAAAATCAACATAATCACAAGTAGCCACAAGCCTTTTTTTGCAAAATATGAAACACGTGTTTTTTTGTTTCTTGATTCGATGTGTTTTTCTCGAGATATTTAACCGTCCCGGAACTTTTTTAACAGCCTATATATCCTGAGGTCCCTGGTTCGATTCCCACAGGCGACAAATTTTCATAATTTGAAAAAGCTATCCCTGTGGCTCCTCCACCACTAACATGTTTGGGGGCCGTGATTTGACGACTGGTAACCGCACTTCACGCGCAAAATATATCACTTACCGAGATCTGCTTCAGCAGAGTGCCACACCCAGTAATGGGTAGAAGGCGTGATGATATATATATATATATATATATATATATATATATATATATATATATATATATATATATATATATATATATATATATATATATATATATATATTATTTTTTATATAAAATAAGTGGCAATTTAAGAAGAAAAACAATGTGGCAATTCAAATTTTATGGTAAAAATTTAAGAACTATTACGTCTTCTTACATAAATTTCTACTTCATTGCCTAAGAAGATTATCAGAATTAATCTTTAATTCTTTAGCTTGATAGTTACTCGCACTTTACCTAAAACTTTTATAAAAGATGAATTATGAAAACTTTAGTATTTAACTACTTAACATAGGCGCTGATTTTAGATATTTATCAATCTCTTCTAAACATAATACAAGTATGAGGTACGCAAAATAGTTATACCACCTCTGATTACATAATACTCAGATGCGCTACGGTCATATAAAATTTAGCAGTATGTTTTATGAATACCAGATGGCGATAGTTGTAATATACAGTGCGAAATAGTGTCTCCGGCTGGTAGTTGTCTGCACAACTGTCAAGTGTTGCCAACCTGCACATTCTTAACTTTGCGCGTAAATAACTACATTTCCCCAAATTATTTACTACAGCCTAATTATAGCTAAATGTAATTATAAAATATTAAATTTATATATAACTATTAACCTGCCAATTACTTGATTTGACTAATTCTAAGCGCTGATAATTAAACGCTACAAATAATTAATAAATATTTTATTTATTCGTTTGAATGTTTTATAGTGGGTGCTGAAGCAACCAAGCATTCATGGAGTCGGCGCCTATGACTTACAATCTATAAAAACATTGAACTTTTTGAACGATTCCTTTTTGTTATTAGCGAATGAAAACCCAACTCTGGATAATTGTGTAGATATATTTACCATTATACCCGTGCTAACTGCGATACCACGTCCGCAGTACGTGTTTGGAACGATGTCACCAAATCCGACACTTAAAAATGTGATTGCGATTAACCACATTGCATTTAACAAATTTGCATGCTCTTCGTCGTGGAACCTAGTACACAAACAAACATATAGCTATTATCGGTTGTATCAAATATATTGATGATTAAAATACAGCCAACCCAAATGCAAATGCTTACCAATAAATCGGATTTATTACTGACACTACTGCCGGCATACTTCAAGTAGCGTATGTTTTTAGGAGTATACGAGTATGTTCAATGATATCTATTTATTACTTTGTTTTGTTCATGAATTTTGATTAATAAACATAAGTCACAAAATTAGTATTGATATTAAGGTACTTTATTTTAGAAGGTTTAGATTTTTTTTTATGGAAAGGTACATTTATATTTTGAGAGTGTATTACATCGTTAACATAATGATGTTTGGCGAATATGGATCGGTTGGTAGTAAGTGAAATGTGAACACATCAATTATCAAAACGTCACGATTTTAAACTAACAACTTCAATCATTTTGTTTTAGTGAGGATGCAATTTTTTTAAATACTCAATAATATTTACGCCGCACCTCTTATCTCTCGTACAAACATGCATTTCAACATTACTATTTATTATATACGAGGGTAAGGTGAAAAGTTCTCGGCCTCACACAGAGATGGCGTACCAATCAGCAAAAATTTATGTTTCCTGTCTGGGTACACGTGTCATTAGTTCGTATGACAAGTTTAAACTTGTTTTCTCAAGTAGTTTTGTTTACACGAATTTTTGAAGTAGACGTCTTACGTGTTTTTCGTTGAAATGGATAAACTTGAATATCATGCGGTCATAAAATTCTTAGTTTTGGATGGATTAACCCCTAAGAAAATTCTTCCGAAGTTGACAAAAGTTTACGGGGACTCTGCCCCTTCCATGTCAACCGGTAAAAAGTGGGCAGCAGAATTTAAACTTGGTCGCACGTCCCTCGAAGATGACGCACTTGTATGACGGCCAAAAACCGCAACCACACCGGAAATCATCGAAAAAGTGTATGATATCGTGACGGTAGGCTAGTGTAGGCGAATGAGATAGCTGTGGCTGTGGGGATATCGGAAGAAAGAGTGTGAAACATCTTGCACAAAGAATTAGATATGCAAAAGTTCTGCGCAAGATGGGTGCTGCATTTGCTGAATTCCGATCAAAAGCAAATGCGCAAACGATCTATGCAGCAATGTTTGGACCGATTTTTTGCGGTGATTTGTCACCATGGATGAGACATGAGTCCACCACTACACGCCAGAACCGAATCTGCAGTCCAAGCAGTGGGTGAAAGCCGGTGATTCAGCGCCAAAGAAAGCGAAGTCGATCGCATCTGCCGGAAGGGTCATGGCCAGCGTGTTTTGGTATGCAAAAAGGATCCTGTTAATAGATTACCTTGAAAAATGCAGAACAATTGCAGGCGAATATTACTCCAACCTTCTTGACCAGCTGGATGCCAAAACTCGCGAGAAGAGGCCTGGCTTGCAGAAGAAAAAAATCATCTTTCACCAGGATAACGCACACAAGGGTGCGTTGGCGATGAGAAAACTGCGGGATATGGGGTACGATTTGCTCGGTCATCCCCCATATTATCCTGATTTGGCACCCTCAGACTTCTATCTGTTCCCAAACTTGAAGAAATTTGTTTCTGGGAAGCGCTTCGCGTCCAATGAAGAAGTTGAGAGGGCCGTAAATAAATAGTTTCACAGTCTTCCAATCTCTCACTTCCGGGAAGGAATATTGATGTTGGAGAAACGCTGAACCAAGCGTGTTGAAGTCGAGGGAGAGTATGTAGAAAAATTTAATTATTTTTAAACTGAAAATCGCAGTCTTTCATTGTCAGGCCGAGAACTTTTCACCTTACCCTCGTATGATCATCCTGACAGAATCACGTAGGAAAATATTAAATTCTAATTTAACATTATTATTTATTGATTACCAGGTGTAGCTTGTTCAAATTTAGAGCATTGCGAGTTTTATACACAATTATATATTCCGTTTGTAATTGTAATTTGTAGACAAAAAAAAATAAACCCGGGAAATTATTTCAAAACGGCTCACATATTTGTTATACAAATTTACATATTTTTAATATTCTTTAGTATAAAACAGCAAAAAGAGATATTTCTGATATTTGTCATCTTTGATTTGCTAAATGAAAATATATAAACTTACGCGTAATATATTTTATCAGCATTGAAATTTGGTATTTATTTGTTTAAACCCATAACTGAACTTACAGATTTGAGTTCGACAGACCAATTATTTTAGAGGAAAAAAACCTTCAAATAAAGTTGAAAGAACATAAAATTCTGCATCTAAATCAATAAGCAAAATTAATTTTGCTTGTTTTACAACGGCAGAAATAAAATATGAAAATGTATAAAGATAATGGACAATTACTCAAATATACAAAGAAATTAATTTCTTAGGTTCTATTGTGGTAGTAATAGTTTAAGACAAGTGATTCATTTGTGGGTTCATACCCAATCACAGGCCAATTCCTTGAATATTAATAATTCAAAGAGTTCGTAAAGTTGATTACGTTGCTACGATTAGGAGCGCTGCTACTTAACCATAATTACAGTGGATTAAAAAGATCGTCTTCGCACTGTATGTGGTCAACAAGGAGTGAGAGAAAACGAGCGACAAGATGCACATGTAGAAACAACAGTTTGTATTTTGTTATATTTAGAATTGTAGTGTGAATTATAATAGATCAATTTAAAATTAAAGTAATACAGTCCACTTCAATTACTAACACTACATTGTTCAAAACAGTTATCAATAACCAAATTAAATATTGATCAGTGTCCATGCCAAAGTTGTATTAAAAAACAATTACATGTTGCACCAGAGGAACAAATTCTGGTTAACATTAACGAAACAAATGTTCTAGGTTCGATATCGAATAGTCCTAATCTAACTTTAAGAGAAATTGCAATACACTACAGTCTTACAAATACTAAAAAAAATTCAAGTTTTTTAAATTTTTTTGCCATAAAAAATATCATATTTTGCGAAATGATCATGAAAATGACGACTGCAGGCAGAAATTTAATTAAGAATATTTGCTTTTCTGATGAATCCGTTATAGTATTAATGGAAAACCAAAAATTCAAAGATAATTAACATTTAGTTTTAAATAATTACATCATATTCATCTATAATATTGGTTTGGAATAATAGGTTCCAATATTATAGGACCTTTGTTTATTGATGACACATTAAATATTTGGAGTTACTCGAGACTGAGATTGGGCTGACAATTTGCAGAGGAAAATATAATTTGGTTTCATCAGAATGGCTGTCCTGGTTATTTTACTAACGAAATTATAATATTTTTAAAACTAATATTTGAAACTAAAATTTGTGGAATCATACAGAAAACTTACAAACCAACATTTACCAAAAATTCAACGCTATTTTTATCGTAGACTTGAGTTTTGTTTGGCAAATAATGGGGATTTATTTGAGCATTTAATATTAGATCATTCTGATTTATAATAGTTTTAAATTAAAAAAAAAATGTTATTGATAACCATAAGAAAAATATAAACTATTTATAATACTATTAAATACACCCTGTAGAATTTTTATTGTAAAACGAGCAATCGTAGTGAGCTTTAAAAAATGCCAATAATTATAATTTGTTGAAAAAAAAAATTACATATTATTAAGGCATTTTACTTATCGCTGGTTGTGACACTACCATAGCAAATCTTTGTATTAATAATAACAATAATAGCCTTTAAAACGATAAATCCAAGTTACATTAAATATTTAAGTTATATACGTATTATATTATAATTAGTTCATAAATTACATAATATTTAAATTTAAGTATACACATATACGAAATCTACTATAGCCCTGTTACGGCGAAGGCCTTCCCCATTTGTTGCTATTTGCGCTCTTCTCATCCACGTTGGTCCATTATTTCTTAATTTCATCTTGACACTTGTTGCCTGTCCTCATTTTCTCTTGTTTCAATGGTATCCATAAGGTTGTTTCTTTTGTCCATCTATTAACATTGGTTCTAATAATATGTCCCGCCTCATTCTATTTAAATTTTTTGATCAGTAATAGTTTGTTTTGTTTATTCAGTCTCTGTTGCTTCTTCTGTCTTTCAGCTTTATTCCTAATATACTTCTTTTCATTCTTTATTAGATGACTGCTATTTTCTTTAGCTGTGTATCTTGATTTATTCATTTACGTACCTTATGTTTAGGCTAGTGTGAATGGGCGCCCATAGGGAAATTTTCAGGAGAAGGGGCAAAGTTCAGAAAACAATAAAATATAACATATAAAATATAATAGTGTAGCGAATGAGGCATAAGTCATCAATTTGAGAATATTCGATTATGTCTTTGTAGAAACTCTGGTCGGACACATGAATTACAGCGCACTTGTTAGAACTCGCAAATTCTGGATAATTCTGGAACATTCTAGACGAGTCGGACATTTTTATATAAACGAATGTTTGACTGCTCGAGAGACAGTTGATAGTTGACTTCAGAGACTCAATTAAATAAATATATCGTGATAATAAATAGTAGTTCTTATGAACTTTATATAAATAATAATAGTCTAAGTGTATTGTAACGAATATACTCAAGGAATGAGTCATCCGGTCGAGAACGTTCCAGAACCTTCTCGAGAATTAGAGTTTTGCGTTGCAATCAGGCCGGTCGGACGCATAAAGTGACAGCGCGCTTGTCCGGATATACAGCTTCGGGAGGACTCTAAGACGTTCTGGAAAGATCGAGATGTCGGACTTGGGTACAAAAGCGGGTACTGGACTGCTTAAAAGTTAGTTGACAGTTGACTTGAGATGCGATTACATGAATATATCGTAATATAAATAGTATTTCTTATGAACTTGATATAAATAAATTTAGTCTACATGTATTAATAATTAGTGTTAAGTTGTGTTACTGTGTTAATTAGTTTCAATAAGTTTTCGTTGTAATTATTTTTCATTCATTAAATAAATACTTTCATTTTCCTTTAACATAAAGGGTTGAGTGATTTTTTTTGCATTTTAAAACCTACACACTCCCAAAAGAACACAATAACGTTACAATTGGTGTAAGGTTACTGAATTGTGAAGTATGTAGTAGAACTAAGTTAATTAAAGTTGTGGATCTCAAGAGAGAGTTGGAGGGGCGAGATTTGGATTCATATGATTAAATGCAATGTTACAACAACATTCACGAGATGCCCCAGATGCGGCTAACCAGGATCCTGAGGAATATGTATTTGAATTTGGTTCAAGCGATAACCGTAAAATGTTGAAGAAATTAGAAGACAATTCTAGAATTCTAAAAGAAGAATTAGCTGAAAATTCTAGAACTTTGGAAGAAAATTCCAGAATTCTAAAAAAAGAGTTAACAGAATCTGTGCAACAAAAGTCAGAAAAGAATTCTAGATCTTATGACCAAAATTAGAAGAAATTTCTAGAAAATCTGAAGAGCATTCTAGAACTCTGGAACAGAAGTTTGAAGAGTATTTCAGAAAAATCAAAAGAAGTTCCAGAATGCTAAAAAATAATGAACAGAAAATTCTAGAATTCTAAAAGAAGAGTTAATAGGATATGTATAAAAAAAGTTAGAAAAGAATTCTAGAACTTTTGTACAGAAGTTAGAAGAAAATTCTAGAAAATCAGAAAAAATTGTAGAACTCTAAAACAGAAGTTTGAAGAGTATTCTAGAAAATCAGAAGAAAGTTCTAGAATTTTAAAATAAAAATTGGCAGAAATGTGAAGAATTTTGGAATAAAAGTTAAAAGAGGATTTAAATGAATATGGAAAAAGAATAGAACAGTTAGAAAATAAATTCCTCAATGCAACTGCAGTATCGAATTTATGTCCTGTGTACCTGAAACGGAAACATCAGGTAAAAGAAAAAAAAAGGAAAAGAAGGAACTGTATCAGTAATTTGCATAAAAACATATGAATTTGATGGAAAAACGATATGGTCGAATTATTTAAGACAATATAAAGCTACTACAAAAGTTAACGGTTGGTCACCCAGGGAGAAGGAAATCTCATTAACAGTAGCGCTCGGTGATGTTCGTGCAGCTGTCGGTTGCGTGGCGTTTATGTGGATCTCTTCTCCAAAATACCCGTTTCTTTCATACAATATTGTATTGTTGGCTTTCTCTTATGTTCTAAGTGCCCAATTGGTCGTTTAACAAAGCTTACTTTTTGTTTGGGCCAGGAATAGGGGATTAATCGAATATGAGTAATAAATTACATTTTTGCAAACGGCGGACAGTTAATATCCGGATCTACTGAACCGATTTTAATAAATCTTGGCACGTTTTGTTTATTAAACTATTCTACATAATAATACGTTACCATTTGGCCAAAACATAAAAAAATAAAATTTTAGCGCAAGAAAAAAGAATGAAAAAAGAGTCGATTTTTCACACTTTGTTTTAAAGTCCGCCATTTTTTTTCTTCGACCGATTTTTCATTATCTGGTGAATTATTGTGTAGGACACCTTCCTCTTTAAATGCTTTTTGAATATTTTGTTTCTGACTTGCCAATCCTGAGATTACCTATCCGTCATGGCACAAGCATTTTTAAAGGACTCAACTTTAGCGCCATCTATAAATTGGATAAAAAGTCAGAAAAATAAAAAAAATTGTTGTACTTTCGAAGATGCTTTTTTTAGCCTTCTAATAGGTATTAGTACCTTAAACATGTCCTGAACAATTGCTACAGTTTCCAAGAAGAAATTTGGGTGACTACAAGAAATGGCCAACCAACGTCCATCTGTTGGGAAAACACTACAACTGCGAGACAATTTGGAACACAAACGGTACATTTACTACTTAGTCACTAAGTCACAATCATCTCAGAAGTCCACCTATCGCACATTATGGGAGACACCGACCGATTTGCGAGAACATCTATTAAATGACGACATTATGAAACTGGCAGTACCAAAATTGGGTTGTGAACAAGATGAGTTGGAGTGGAGGATAATAATGAATATGTTGGAAATGCTCTTCCATCGCACAAGAATTAAATTTCTTGGCTGCAGCTTTAACAAAATTAGATCGAACTGCGGATTGTCATTTCTTCAGAACATCAGGATGCATCAAGGGTCCGACTTGCAGATATCATCATAACTCATCTGTACCCCGTCAAAATTTGTTCCGAGACGAAACAGTCTTAAGGAGGATGTAGTGACATGAATATACTCAAGAAATGAGTCATCCGGTCGGGAACGCTCCAGAACCTTCTTGAGAATCAGAGCTTCGCGTTGCAGCGAGGTTGGTCGAACGCAAGGAGTGACAGCTTGTTTGTCCGGACGTGCAGCTTCGGAAGGATTTTGAGCCGTTTTGGAAAGATCGATATGTCGGACTTGGGTATAAAAGCGGGCGCTGGACTTCTCGAGAGTTAGTTGACAGTTGACTTCAGACGCAGTTACGTGAATATATCGTAATATAAATAGTATTTCTTATGAATTTGAAATAAATAAATTTAGTCTACGTGTATTAATAAATTAGTGTTAAGTTGTGTTATAGTGTTAATTAGTTTCAATAAGTTTTCTTTGTTATTATTTTTCATTTATTAATACTTTTATTTTCTTTTAAAATAAATAGTTTTTTTGCATTTTCAAACCTGTCTGCTTTCAAAAGGACACGAAAACCGTTACAGTATGTATATAATTTTGGAGAAGATTAATTAAACCATGGAGAAAATTGTGAAATGGGAAAAAAGATAACAGATTTTCCACGTTGTTTAGATTTCCTGCCTTCTCTTCTTCTTCCAATCTTCTTCCAAATCGAGCCTGGGCCTACCGGGCACACAAAGTTGCAGTTCTTGCATTGCCGTATTGCCGGTTTCCGTAGTCGATGTTATTTAAGTCATATGTATAAGTTACTACCTTATAGCACCCGAGTGATTAATACATATAACTGTACTTTTTATTTTACGACAAATCTCACTTTCTTGAAAGGCGGTTTTGAACTGACGAACTTTGGTTTGGGTGAACTCACAGTATGTTAAGCGATGTGCCTTAACACGCTCGGTCACCGAGCCTGACTTTTATTTACTAATAATAAGTACTAACGACGTTTAGAACCTTAGTTTGGTTTATTTTCAAGCCTAGAAAACTGTCGATAACAATAAATTCAGCAATTGGAATATTTTAAAAACAAAATACAATATAATACAAAAAACTTACCGAAGGATTAAATAAATTTTCTTTAGCAATTACAATATGGAAGATGAAACATTTTAAAAAATGTTGACGAGTGTCAAGTCCTGTAGTCAAGTGATGAATGTCAAGGTTTACTATATAAGCAAGATTCAGACAATAAAAAATAAATAAACATATCATCACGCCTTCTGCCCATCACTGGTTGTGGCACTCTGCCGAAGTAAATCTCGGTAAGTGATAGTGGTGGGGGAGCCACAGGGGTAGTTTTAAAATGGTGAAAATTGTTTGTCGCCTGTGGCAATCGAAACAGGGTTCTCAGGATCCACAGGCCGACTTGATACCACTGAGCTAGCCATAAGATTCAGACAATAGTGTCAAAAACCGGAAGTAAGAACAAAGGAGAACAAAAACAAGAAAACTTCCACCAAATTTGAATAATCAAAAAGCAAGACACAAATTTTTCAATCATTTAAACAAGAATAATATATTTTTATATTTTTCACAAGTTTAAAAGTTGTCACTTTTAACATTTACAGCAAGAGAATTCAAATTGATGTAACAACAATCTTTTGTATTTGTTTGGCTCTGAATGAATAATACTGTAATTTTATGATTAAAATAACAGCATTCTACTTGCGGTTTTCATTTAAATTCTTTAAGTGACTGTAATGTTGTTTCGCTATTTTATACAAATACAGTTTAATTTCACCAATATAAGTAGCGTTACAATCCTTATACTTCATTTTGTAGACTACATTGCTACGTTATTGTTTGTCAACTTTAGATTTCAGTTTAGTAAAAAACTAACATTTGAGGGGGATTTATAAGCTAGGTTGATATTCATATCTGCAGCTAAACTGAAAGGTTGGCTATGAAGGTGTTTGAAAAATGGAATCGAGACATATCTATGTTTTATTTTGTTCTGTGGGAAAATTGAGGAATTTTTGTTCTTCGGAAAATTGATTCTATTTTGAATGGTAGAGTGTAGATAAAGGATGGGGGATAATTATTATTAACTAGGGTGTTAAAAATTAATTTAAGATTGTTATGTTGAAATTGGGGATCAGATAACTGGATAGCTCTATTACTAAACTATTAATGAACGTTTATATTTCAAACGATAATAAGATTCAAAGTTCAAATACCTTTCTGACCATGTTGGTTTGTGAAACCAGTTAGTTATAAATCTACCGTTATCTTTTATGATCGTGAGATCAAGAAAGTTTATAGAGCAGTTATCCTCAAGTTCTAAAATAAATTGTATAAAATTATTTAAAGACTTGAAAAAGTTAAAAATGTTATTTATTTCTGTAGTAGGTAAAGCGCAATCTATATCGTGGATTTTTGTTACGTTATCCTCCGTGGTAGCCGTTTTCGGGGCACCTGGGCGTGACTCATCAAAAACCGACGTGCGACCACGTTGAAACTCGTTAAACCAATTTTTGACGGTCACCATCGAAGGAGAAGAGTCCTCGTACACAGCATCCAAGCGTTCTTTGATTTCGCTGCGCGATTTCCCTTCCAAAAACAAGAATCGAATCACCGACCGATATTGTTCTTTTTCCATTTTTCTCAAATCTGCGGACACGCTCACTTCCACACGCGGTCAAAACAAAACTACGCGTCCGATTCGACTGAAGATTTAACAGTAACTGTCTACGAGAATGTTCTAATCGATACAAAATTGCTCTTGCGATAGTGGTGCTATCTGGCGGTGAGGCTAAGTACTTATCGGACCGCCCTCGTATCTAAAGTAGAATAGAATATGAATATCAAGTTCTGGATGATTGTTAATGATGTTTCATTCTACATAAAACATAACCAATATAGGGATAATAGGGCTCAAAGGCTCCCCACAGGATATCACAGAATTTGTAGATAATAATTGTCATTAAACTGTAAGTAGGATGATCCTAAAATAAATTTTATGCAAGTTAAAAAGTCAACTAATGTAATGTCTGTATGGTCTTTTATTTCATTCCAATGATCGCGAAGGACAATATAAATCAAATCATGAGGAATAACAGAAAATAAAGACTTAATGTCCAGAGATATTAAACTAAAATATGGAGGGCAATAAAACTGTTGAGTTTATCTATTAAAATAAAGGAATTATCAATATAGTACGCTGATTTATGTTTTAAGGGAGAGAGAATGTCTGTCAGGAATTTTTCTAAATTGCCAGTAGGTGTTTGAATGTTCAAGACAACAGATCGTACTGGACAGTTGATTTTGTGAACTTTAAGGAGACAATAAATTTTGGGACTAACTGAATAGTTTATTTTCAACGTGGAATATTTTAAATCATCTATATAGTGTTTACTTTGTAACATGCTAACAAATTTATTGTTATTAAGTTGAACTTTAGAAGTGGGATCTTTTTAAAATTTATTATAAGTATTTACATCAAGGATTAAATCATCCACTTTAGTATCATAGTCCGATTTGTCTAAAATTACGGTTATATTACCTTTATTTGCTCGAGTTACTACTACTACTACTAATATCGGGATATTTTTTCAAGAAGTTAATTGTTTTAAAAAATATTTGTAGATTATTCTTTCTGATGCTTATCATTAGTAAATAAAAGCCAGGAAATCTAAACAACGTGGAAAATTTGTTATTTTTTTTTCCATTTCACTGTATGTCTAATTAGTGATTAAGTTGTGGTGCAGTGTTAGTTAATTTAAAAATACGTTTCATTTATTATTATTTTCGTTTAGTCAATATATAATTTTTATTTTCGTTAACATAGTTGTAACAACACCTGATGCAGACGCCATCTAGTGAGAAACAGCTGAGTTGCTTACCGTAGTTAGCAATGACAACGTTCTCTTCTTACACTTAAATATCTCCATTTTGTCCACCTTCAGTCATTCATCATTCACCTCCATTATCGTATCATACTTCATCAACTAGAAGTAAGTAAATTTATATTAATTTATCTATCATTTGCTTTGTATTATTATTCAATCGTTGTTATACATTTTATATTTTTGTTATTTAATTCTCATAGCTGAAGATGACACTAAACAGTGACCGAAATATAAACCATTATTTTCAAAGTAAACTAGTTTATTCTCCTTCTATCCTCTCCTTCTTTTATGATTTGTAAACAAACATTAAAATTCACAAAGCTTACATTACAAATCAAGAATTCTCAAATAAATATGAAATAATTCTAATGTACCCACATACACCCAGCTTTATAACCTGCGTCCATGCACGTGTTGCATTTTAATTTTACCCATTGTTTGGTACCATACAACTATGCACCACCGATGAACTTCTACGACTCCATCACTCAAATTTAATCCTAGCCTCTGTTTACAATTTAAACAATACAACTTAAAATTTTCTCTCCAATTCCCACAAATGGTATAACAATAGCCCTCTACTTAACATCTTCACCCTCATACCCATTCCATTTTCACTCACCCACTTTCACTCAAAGATTTCATCGGACCAGAACGCCACAACACCAGAAGATACAAACATTACACCCTCAACACACCACATCCACATCTGTAGTAGAAAGACAACACATCCAACACACAAGAGTTTCATTTTACAACATCATCAGCGCTTATGGCCTCTTGACTACCAGAGCCCTCAGAAGCATAGCTAACAACACCAGAAAACTAGCTCTGTACAACAATCACCGCGTCTTTCACACCAGATGCCGTCTGCAATAGATATTACCCGCGTATATTCATAATTCTTGTAACAAAATTAGCAACTGTATTAACTTACACAACAATCCTAGAAATCCAAGAAAACTCCATTACCACATACACCTTTAAAAAAAACAATCCCTCAATATTGAAATCAAAATATGTTACAGTACAATTACACACATTGAACAACAACTTAGACACGCGTATTCGCACTTACACACATCTTGCCACATAATGCACTTGAATACTTCAAACACACAAAACATCACATACAACAAAATCAAACTAAAGCCAAACACATCAATAAATTCACTCGCATTCTCAAAAACCAACTAATCCCCCTGGAACAGATCTTCTCGAACCACACAACCAAGCCATGGCTCATTAATTCCTCTAACACCACCATTCCACCCAACGTACAAACTATCCTCAGCCTAGGTGATAAATTTAACCTTAATCCTCCACAAAACCACATCAACTTACCCACTTTAATAACAGAAACTAAAAACATAATATCTAAATTACCTCACATCTACCAAAATAACGCCAGACTGCAATCGATCAATACCATCTACAACCACCTACACAAACCCAAACGCTCTGATCTATTCTCCATGACTATCAAAAACGCTGTTCGACTAACTAAAACTTTTCTAAAAGAGAACCCGGACATTATAGTCACGAGAGCTGACAAGGGCCAAGCCACAGTTATCACTAACAAAATTGACTACCATAATAAAATTACAGACCTTATTAACGACCCAAATATCTACAAACTATTAAAAAAAGATCCAAACATATCATACCAAACTAAAATCAATAATTTCATTTCCCTCACTCAGAAAAAAAAAAAAAATATATATATATATATATATATATATATATATATATATATATATATATATATATATATATATATATATATATATATATATATCCAACACCACCGCTAAATCCCTAAAATCTAACAACTCTATTCCTCTCCGCATATATGGATTCCCAAAAATTCACAAATTTAACCACCTCCTCCGCCCCGTAATTTCCTCTATACAAGCCCCTAACTACAATATTTTCAAATTCCTCAACAAAACCTCAAAAATATCACCGGTAACCACACGGCCACACAAATGATTATTTTTTCTTTAAGTTCCTTTCATTAATAACTTCTTAATTCACCCCAACCGCACACTAACCTCATCTCGTATACTGACATCCCTCTTGACCTTATAATGAAAATTATAACAGATAACTGGGATAAATTAGAAGCATTTACAACTATTCCTTTACATTACTTTATTCAAGCTATAGAACTTTGTTTTAACACAATATTTTTCAAATATAATGATAATATTTAGACCCAAACTTTCAGGACACCGATGGGTTCGCCCTTGTTAGCCCCCTTTAGTCATTCGTCGTCCACCCCCATTATCGTATCATACATCATCAACTAGATGTAAGTAAATTTATATTAATTTATCTCGCACTTTCTTTGTATTATTGTTCAATCATTGTTATAAATTTTATATTTTTGCTTTTTTATTCTTATAGCTGAAGATGGCACTAAACAATGACCGAAATATAAACCATTAACTTAAAAATAAACCAGTTTATTCCTCTTCTACCTTCTCCTTCTTTTATGACTTTTAAACAAACATTAAAATTATTATTGTATATACCAGTGTTTTTACTGTTTAGAGATAGTTGGTAGTCCCGTCAAATTAACCAATACATTTATATTTTTTTAGTCTTGATGTTTAATTGTTTCCATTTAGAAATGACATGTTTTTTTATAGTTTATTTGTCTGTCTTAGGTAGGTGACTTCTGCTATGGTAAAGATTGATTGTTGTAGGTTACTTCTGGGCATGATGCTTATTTGCTTTTATTTTGGTAAAAACTTCTTAGTAAATCACTTGTACCTCATAAACACTGTGTGGGAAGTGTCAACGAACTGTCAACAAAAGAAGCAACTCTGGTGTTGATTGTTTGAAATGTGGAACGCCGTATCATAATTCGTGCGCGAACATTGTCGATCAGCAAGTTACCTTGCTTAAGTCAAACGGTTTTATGTGGCTGTGTGAACTGTGTCGCGCGTCTCCCGAAACTAACTCTGACCATGATGACGCTGTTACTCTCAACCAAACTCAAGTAACTGACAGTACAAAAAGCTGAGATCTTCGTTTACTTTTTAATGATTTTAAAAAAGAACTCTTAACTGAATTTAATAATAAAGTGAATATTACAACGTCGTCCGACGTGACAGGAGTAGTGGTACGTCATCGAAGCTAGATGGAGGCGGCGTCTTAATAGGAGTACATAAGAAATTTTCGTACTTCGAGATAAATCATTGGTGCTCGAGCGCAGAGGACATCTGGATAAGTGTCACTTTCAATAATAATCGTTTATTTGTTTGCTGTGTGTATATTACCCCGAACGACAATGCAGCATTGAGTACATTTTTAAATAATTTAACTTCAATAATTGAGAAAGAATCTAATGGTAGATTTATTATCTGTGGTGATTTTAACCTGCCTTGTCTTCGTAGGGAATATAAACATAATATTAACCATTTTGTGCTCACTCCAACCTACAATAGACAATCTAACGAATTTGTTGATATATTGTCATACTGTGGTCTTTTTCAATTCAATAATGTGAAAAATGCAAATAATCGTACTTTGGACTTAATTTTATCAAATTTCGAAAATATTAACGTTTCGGAATGCTCTGTTCCATTATCTAAAATTGATTCACAGCATCATCCGCCTTTAGAAGTATTTGTTAAATTTCACAATTTATATATAATTTAAATAAAAAACCACGAAAAATATTCCTTTTCAAAAGTGCGGATTTTGAGTCAATTAATAATTTTCTTGATGGAACAGAGGAGTGTGTTACTAAATTTTATGAGATACTGTGGCGAGCTATACATTTATATGTACCTTATAAAGATTATCGTAATAAAGTTTTTCCATCTTGGTTTTCTGGCGATCTAATTAAATTAATCAAGGAAAAAGAGAAAGCACATAGAAAATATAAACAATTTAAAACACAAACATATTATAATATATTCTCTTTATTAAGAAAAAGAGTTAAAGCCTTAACTAATACGTGTTTTAATAATTATATTTGTAATGATGAAAAACAAATTTCCGTTGACTCAAGAAAATTTTGGTGTTACGTAAGTTCACTGAAAAAAAGCAATATTCCACAACAAATGCAATTTAATAATAACGTATCCAGTAATGGCATCGAAACGTGTAATTTTTTCTCCGATTATTTTAAGCCAGTCTACACTGATGATTTCTTGGACACAAATTTAATTAGGTCCGAGCCGAGTGCTAACAATTGTGTGATTTCTAGTATTTATGTCGGACTTGATAATGTGTATACTACATTAATGCAATTAGATGTTAACAAGGGGTCTGGACCAGACGATATTCCATGCATCTTTATTAAAAAATGTGCAACATCTCTGTGCTATCCACTCGTAACAATATTTAATAAATCCATTCAAGAAGGTCATTTCCCACAAATTTGGAAAAAGGCTTATGTGGTCCCGGTATTCAAGTCAGGTAATAAAATATTGTTGAAAATTATAGACCTATTTCTAAATTATGTATCCTAGAAAAAGTATTTGAATCTATTGTCTATAAACAGCTTTTCTATATTGTCAAAAACTTTATTATTCCGCAACAACATGGATTTTTTTCTGGTAGATCAGTCGAAACAAACCTACTTGAATATACGGACTACATATTGGAAGCTATGGATAAGCGGATTGAGGTTCACGCCATTTATACTGACTTCAGCAAAGCATTTGATAAGATTGATCACAATATTCTGATTAGAAAGCTTGCTGCAGCCGGTGTATGTGGGGACCTGTTGCAATGGTTTTCTTCTTATCTGACTGGCAGATTGCAATGTGTGGTAGTAAATGGATTTCGCTCAGATGATGTACATGTAACGTCTGGTGTTCCGCGAGGGTCGCATTTGGGGCCCTTGCTATTCAATATTTTTATTAATGACATTGCTACTTGTTTTTCTCATTCTAATTTTATCATGTATGCTGATGATCTTAAACTTTACTGCACTATTCAGTCTCAACATGATTGTCATTTATTGCAAAATGACATTGATAAATTTACTGATTATGCTACTGACAATAAATGAATTATTAACATCTCTAAATGTTACTCTATTAAATTCACTAGAAATAGAACTAGTGTTGACTTTCCTTATAGTATAAATGGGAGTTACATTAACAATGTCAAACAAATCAAAAATCTTGGAGTAACACTGGACCAGAAACTTTTGTTCGATATACACATTGATATTATTGTTAAAAAGACCTTCAAGATGTTAGGTTTCTTGATTCGTACTTGTGTTAAATTCAGAGATCCAAAAACATTTGTAACTTTATATTATACGCTAGTTAGAAGTCAATTAGAATTTGCATCAGTTTGTTGGAATCCGCATTATAACGTTTACATAAACCGCCTCGAAAATATACAGAATAAATTCATTTCTTATTTGAATAGGAAATTTAGTAACTTTAGTTTTAAATGTCTTAGTCTAGAAAAAAGACGGACATTATTTGACATGAACTTTTTATATAAATTAATAAACAATTTAGTAGATTCTCCATTTTTACTTTCACAACTATCTTTCCGAGTGTCTGGTTATGTAACTAGAACGCCTTGTATGTTTGACATTCCAATACACAGAACAAACTCTGCTACAAATTCTCCTATAAATAGATTATCTTTTTCTTATAACAAATTTTGTAAAATGGATAATTTTCCTGATATATTCACTGTCTCGTTACTCACGTCAATTCTCCAGTATTTTGTTATAATTTTTCATTTTGTATTTTAATCTTAATATTGTACTTTACTTGTTTAATTTTTTTCGCTTGTTAATTACCATTTATATTTCTTTCTTGTGTTCATAAATTTCCTTTGTATTTATAATTAATATAGTGCTACTCTGTTATTGGGATTATTCCTGTTGAGTAGCCAAATAAATAAATAAATAAATAAACAGATTAATCACAGCTATGTGGTGTGTAGTGATCAGAAAAGATATAAGTTAGTTTACATATTTTATGTATGTATATATATATATATATATATATATATATATAAGTTATAGTGCGGAATAGTGCAGACATAGACAATGAATACTTTTAAGAACGTGACTTTATGTAGAATTATCATATTATATTATACGTAGTTGTAGTTTAATGATGGGATATTCTTTGTATGTTTTAAGTTAGTCTTAGCTCAGAATCTGTACTAGTAGGAACTCCTAAAGTCAAATAAATACTTTTTAAAAATAAAGTTAATTTGTTTAATAACATAATTGGCGCAGTCGGCAGGATTTGCCATAACAAATTAGTGAAAATAATTTGGTTCACCTTAGTGATTTATTTGGCAAAAGAACAGTCTTTTTGTGTTAACGCAAGTAACACTTCGTGCGCGTAGTGAGTTAAAGTACATAACTAACTAATCGCGCATCTTACTAAAAGACTGACAAAAAACAAATTAACTTAAGTTCCTGAGCGTCCTCACCGTGCTGAGTTCAAATCAGCCAACGAGAACGTCAACTCTGCAGCGTCGACCAGCTGTGCGGCATCTCCGAATCCAGAGGCACCTGCATCCGACCTAGACGACTACAGTACGAGCATCTCATCAAGCGATTTCAAGGAATATGAAACCGTCACTGATACTGCTACTCTAAGTACCACATGTCATTTCCAGGTCCAAATATAATAATAAATTCAAACGAAAGTTCAAATTCTGAATCAGACTCAGATCTTGACGATCCTACTTTAATTCCAAATATCTTAAATAATCCCATAATTGTATTAAGAAAGTCTAGATGAAACATGACAACCTCAACCTTAAAAAGGGAATATCTGGATATGGTTCCAGAATTCTACGGTGAAAGAAAACTTTTACCAAGATTTATAGAAATCTGCGAAAAATTAGTGAAACGATTATGCAATCAAAGCAGATGCTCAAGATTTCCAAAATGAATATTTAATGAGCACAATATTAGCTATAATAAAAGGCGAAGCAGCAATAAATATTTCTAGCTGCACTTTTACACTAACAATAGAAATGACCGAACTAAAACAAGGCGCGAACGATACGGTATTTGATTTTTATAATAAAATACAACACATTCTAAATTTGCAAGTATCGTATGTAGTAACAAACCATCCGACTACTGCAGAAATAATGACTGATTTCTTTAGAAATTACGCCCTCCGAATTTTATTAAAAGGATTAAAAGAGCCAGTAGGACAATTCATGACAGCAAAGAAACCTGCTGACCTAAACGCTACACTGAGTATGCTTACAAACGACTTTCAGTTTGAAAATCATTCCAAACCATCTAAAAATGTAATGCCTATTCAAAAACCATTTCATAGCGAGAATAATCAAAATTTTAGAAATAACAGACTCTTTCCAGTAACAAATGTACCGCAGAACACTAACTACACGTTTAATAAACCACCGACATATTTTAATAACCAACATACAGCGCAGCGTCGAACTAACTTTTCTACAATGCTTAGAAATACTAATCAACCACTACCCAGACCTACACCAATGAGCATATCTACACGAAATACACAATTAAATGCCTCAAGACCCGGACCTTTCACTCAAAGGCAAAATTTCATAAGTCAAAACAGACAATTCTTTCCAAAAAATATCGCGGAAGAACTTTATAACAATGAACAATCAGAAATAATAAATTATACAGACGATCACAACATTGTAGATCAACCAGAAACACAAACTTATACAATGGATGAATACACACTCGATGATAACCCAGAAATTACAATTGAAACTAACATATCAGATCAAAACGAATATTCTTTTTTAGACGAAATAGCCTCAGATCAAATATTTCATACTTCCAATTAATGAACTTAAGAAATAACCAAAGCATACTGCCATTTATTATAATTCCAGAAAATAATTTAAAAATTTTAATAGACACTGGTAGCACGAAATCATTTGTAAATCCCGACATTGCTTTAAACACTACAAACACGCTATCAGTAAAGACCCGTTTCAGATTACAACTGCACGCGGCTCCTCTACCGAGAAGTACAGTACACAAATTCCTATCTCAAAAATTTTTAATCTTAAAGACAATTCAAAACCCGCTTTAAAATATTATCTTTTTAAATTTCATAATCAATTTGATTTACTTCTTGGCATGGAAAATATGAAAAAACTAAAAATTTCAATTGATACAGTAAACGATATGATAATTAACCCAAACAGTAAAATCTAAATTCATTATCATAATTCTAAAGCTACACCTGATACAAATAATTTAACAATAAATGAAAAATATTGTAATATTGGCATAATAGAACCGACTTCGGAAAAAATAATTAAAATAAAAGTTAATAAAGGAAAAGGTAATATTCTAGTTCCAGAAATTAAAACAAAAATTTAATAATTCCTGAATATGTTACTGTAGCAACAAATTTTGAAGCTATGTGTACAATGATTAATTTATCAGAGAATGAAGTTAAATATCAGTTTACAATTCCGATTATAGTGGAAACGTTAGACAATTATGAGATTTACACATAAAATAGAAATTCAAATTGAAACCTTACACAAAAAGAAAAAGTAAATTTCGATAAACTAAAAATTAGAACGGATCATATGAACAAAGAAGAAGAAATAGCAATTTCAAAATTAATTAAACAATACTTGAATATTTTTTATTTAGAAAACCAAAATTTATCTTTTAGTAATAAAGTAAAACATAAAATCAGAACTAAAGATGAAGTACCCACATATACGAAATCATATCGATAACCTCATAATCATAGAGAGGAAGTTAGGTCCCAAATAAATAAAATGCTTAATCAAAAAATAATTCGACCTTCTAATTCACCATAGTCTTCCCCAATCTGGGTAATCCCCAAAAAACTTGACGCATCGGGCAAACAAAAATGGCGAGTAGTCATCGACTACCGAAAATTAAATGAAAATACCATCGGATATAAATATCCCATACCTAACATTACGGACTTGCTGGACAAACTCGGACGGTGTCAATATTTTACCACTCTTGATCTCGCGTCGGGTTACCACCAAATTGAAATGGACAAAACTGACATATCTAAAACAGCATTCTGCACTGAAGACGGACATTACGAGTTCTTACGAATGCCATTCGGGCTAAAGAACGCGCCAGCAACCTTTCAACGGGTCATGGACAATGTTCTGAGAGGGTTAACTCACAAAATTTGTCTAGTATACCTGGACGATATAATCATTTTCAGTTCAAGTTTAGATGAACATATAATTAATTTGAAATTAGTATTTGACCGATTAAAAGAAGCCAACTTAAAAATTCAATTGGATAAGTCGGAATTTCAAAAAAAAGAAGTTGCGTACCTCGGTCATATTGTAACCCCTCATGGCGTTAAACCTAACCCTGACAAAATTTCAGTTATTCTAAATTACCGATTACCTACCACGACAAAACAAATTAAAGGATTTTTAGGACTTATCGGATATTATAGAAAGTTCATAAAAGACGCAAAAATCACCAAACCCATGACAAAATTTCTAAAAAAAGACGCGACTATTGACATTAATAATTCAGAATACAAACAATGTTTTGAGACGTGTAAACTATTACTAACTGATGGACCGATACTACAATACCGCGACTTTGGAAAAGAATTTATCTTGACATGCGATGCAAGCAGTGTAGCACTCGGTGCCGTCTTATCGTAAGGTAAGATAGGCAGTGACCTGCCAATTCCTTACGCTAGCAGAAACTGAAATGAACTATTCTACGATCGAAAAGGAACTTTTAGCGATATATTGGGCAACAAAATATTTTCGGCCGTATCTTTTTGGAAAGAAATTTTCAATTTGCACAGATCACAGACCATTACAGTGGCTGTTTTCCCTTAAGGATTGTAGCCAAAAATTGATTCGTTGGAGATTAAAACTCGAGGAATATGATTATGAAATTATTTACAAAAAAAGAAAATTAAATGCAAATGCAGACGCCTTAAGCCGAATTCCGCGAGAAAATGATGACAAAATTCAAAATTTATTAAAACAATACGAAAGCGAATCTGTCCTAGCGCTATACCAAGACTATCTAACGAAAAAACAAACAGACAAACCGACCCACATAAACATTATTGAAGTAGTTGGAAACTTATTTAATGCACCGACAGACAACAGCCTAGCACATTGCTTCAGCAAAGACTTAAAAATGTCAAAAAGAATTGCTAAACAATTTAAATATAAATTTCAAAATATCGATAAACTTAAATCCCAAAACCCTCAACTTCATTACTTAATTTATTTAAAAGAAAAGAACCGTTTCATAATATATTTAATAACTAAAGAAAATTATTATAATAAACCAACAAAACAAGACGTATTTTACACGTTACTGAAATTAAGAAACTTTCGTTTAAAAAATAAAATACAAAATTTAAGCCTACCCAGAATTGCTTCTGATCGAGACCAGTTAAACTGGAACGATATTAAATCAATGCTTGACAATTTTTGATAAAACGAATATATTAATTACAATTTTTACCTTACCAGATGACATACTCCTACACATAGATATTAATACAAATGATTCAGACGAAAACATTAATCAATTCCAAAAATTCATGGACAATTTTAATAGAGAATTAGAAAATAATATAAATTCTAATAATCAGGACGATAACCAATCCTTACTTGTGGAAGTAGGAGATGATACACAAATTGCAGACGTAAACAACGACCAACATAATGATAACGGTAGTGACATCACAGTTCATTCTAATCAAGAAAACCCAGTAATCGGCATACCTATTGCCGAATATCCTGTTAACTACGGTAAAAATCAGATAATCATATCTGAAGTAGAATTTAGCCCAAATTCTCCCAAAATTCTAAAACTCTTTGACAACACAAAACAAAGAATCCTAGTACAATTTTCGAAACTAAATTATGAAAAAGAAATGACTCAATTCCTTAAAGAAAACACCGTACCAAAAGTAAAATATTATTTATATTTCGAAAATGAATTATATGAAAAATTAGGGATAATTTCTGCAAAAATATTTCAAAAATTCACAAATACACATGGTTAAATGTACACAATATCTTACAGACGTCACTAATGAAGAAGAAATATTAGAAATCATAAATAATTATCATAAATGAAAAACAAACCACAGAGGTATTGACGATACAGAGACACGCATTAAACAAATTTATTACTGGCCTAAATGAAGAAAATCGGTTCAACGTATATTAATAATTGTGAATTATGTCAACTTACCATATATGATAGGAAACCCCTAAATTTAAAATTTAATACAACACCGACAGCAACTAAACCTTTTGAAATTGTGCACGTAGATACGATAACACTAGAGGACTCTAAATTTTTAACAATAGTTGAATCATTTTCTAAATTCACACCAGCATATAAACTTAATTCCAGGCAAGGTATCGAAGAAGCTAATAATTTGATAAAAAATTACATGCATCACGGAATACCAGAGCAAATTATTTCTGATAATGGACTAGAATTTAGAAATTCAGTTGTTAAAGAACTTTTAGACATACACAAAATTCACACTCATTTCATTAGTTCACAAAACCCTCAATCTAACGGAATAATAGGACGCTTCCACTAGACACTCATAGAACACATTAGATTGTTCAACAATCAGATCGAATTTTCTAAAGAAACAATTGAAACTAAGGTAAACTATGCTCCTTTGGCATACAACAATACAATTCACTCTGTTACGAAAATAAAACCATCTGAAATCATATCCGGTCACCTGGAAACAAATTGCCCCTTCAATATAGATATTGATAAGCAACTTGTAAATAATTACATGGAAAATCATAGAAAAAAACAAAAATTTTATATCAAACTATTAATAACAAAATTTGTGAATATAAAACGTCCTAGAAAAAAGACTTATCAATTTAATACTCTTCCAGACTGTTCACATTGGGACAAGGATCGATCATCAAAAACATAACAGAAAATATTGGATTACTACCTATTAGACTGGGCCCGGCCAAATTAGAAAAAGCAACACATACACTCATTCATTACTACAATCTGAAACCCCTTTTCGAACAATACGACAACCTAAACAATCAATATAATGATCTAAAAATAACGATATGCAACAACTCGAAATATTTACATGCGAACAAATAAAATTTTTAAATGTAGAAGATGTCAATGAATAACACCGATTAATAAACAACGTAGGTAAACAATAGATTTGCATAAGTTATCTCATCTGCACTCCGGTACTCCTTTTTATGAGTACTTATGTGATTTATTTACCTCGATTGATTACAAACACAAAGTTTAACTTCTGTCTATGTACACAAATAATTATTATTATTAATGCAAAGTTTCTTTGGTCTCAACTGAAATTATTGTGCGTCATTTTTGAAACATGTATTATAAATTTATGTTTACTTTTTGGTTTTTTTTATTTTCGGAATATTTTGTTGTTATTCACAAGACTACTACTTCATTTTAATATTTGGAACAATTGCTTTGCAATAATTATTGGTTACCTTAGAGATCAACATTTTTTTTTATTTACTCTTTATTTCCTAGTTAAATAAATAATCATCACACCTTTTACCCATTTCCATGTGTGGTAGTCTGCCGGGACTGATCTTGATAAGTGATTTATTTATACGCGTGAAGTGCGGTTACAAGCCATCAAATTACAGTCTTCCAGAGATGTAAGTGGTGAGGGAGCCACAGGGATAATTTTAAAAGTGGTGAAAATCAGTTGCCGGCTATGGGAATTGAACTCGGGTTCTAATTTCCACAACCCGGCTAGCTACCATTGTGCCATAAGTTGATAAGTAGCCCTTAATAAATAATAGTCAAATTTTCAGAAAAAACAGAATAAAAAATCGGAGAAATTATAAATTTACTATAAATGGCTCAAATATTAAATAAAACATAAATAATAAATATATTTGGGGATGTAACTATGACTATAACTAACAACGAAAGCAAAAAATATTTGTAAAAGAAATGAAGAGAACATTTTTTTCATTACATTAAACAATATATATAGGAAATATCTATCTACATTAGACAACCAAATACACATCCCGAAATAAGACACATTGCAGAAGGTACTAATGACAAACTGTTACCCGATAAATCCAAGAACAGATATTGCACTAACTGTAATGTCAATATAAACTATTTTGATTCAAATAAATAAAATATTACCCTCATTCTACTAGTCATGTCAATATAAACTATTTTGATTCAAATAAACAAAATATTACCCTTAGGGCCAGTTTATCAATCACCGATTAATGTTAACCATGATTAAATAATAATGGAAACTATGGTTTCCATTATTATTTAATCATGGTTAACATTAATCGAGCGTAAACCGGCGATTGAAAAACTGGCCCTTATTCTACTTATCTTTTCTTAAAATGTATTGAAGGTTCGAGACAATCGTTTTTAGAAACATATGAAAAAAATGTGGTGTCTAACACGAGAAGAAAGAGTTTTTTCCACTCTCGCTCGAATTTCCTCATGAGCGAGTGGAAAAAAGAGGCACTTTCTTTTCTAGTTTAACAAATAACTATTTATAATGTCTCTATGTAATATGAATTTATCATAACAATGATATAATTTTCCATAACATACAAATTTAGAAGTATTTATTTTTAGGTTACTTAAAAATTGTAATCTCATTTCCGTTAGCTATAAAGAAATTCCAGTTTTGTTAATGTTACTTAAACTAAACCTAAGATAGTTATTTTAAATCCGGAGAAAAAGATTAAAAATAATATTTTGTACATCCCTTGGGTGTACATTTCATAGCGCCATTTCATTGGAATGTTGTACTATCTCTCCAAAATGCTGTGTCAACTACCTGAAATTCAGCGCCATCTCTGAATAAGTGGCACAATCCTGTTCTGTATATTTTTTTAACGCGACAAAAATATCACAATATACAGGTTTATAATATACCCGATTTTCTTAATACAGTACACAAAATTTGTATATATACAATATTTTTTGTGATATTGTAATCAATTTAATATATATATACAATATTTTACGTGATATTGTCAAAAATTTTGTATATATTGTGAAAAGAATTGTATATTTACGAGTCTGTATATTGTCGCAAACGGCGCCTCATAAAATTATAACAAATTTTAATAATACTAATTAGACATAAAAATTAAGCTATTTTAAAATCTAAAATATTACAACTCAGTGAATAAAAATTAAGCTATTTTAAAATCTAAAATATTACAACTCAGTGAAATAATAAATAACATGCATATCCAAGGTATTCTTTTTGCAAGAACCATTTACGATCAATGAATAATCCTTTATAACTCGATCCTAGACATACTACAAGATATCGAAAACTCAATCACCTTTTGTAAATTGAGAACATTACACTCCAGTATAA
The DNA here is from genome assembly GCA_911728475.2 of Pterostichus madidus. Classification (NCBI taxonomy): domain Eukaryota; kingdom Metazoa; phylum Arthropoda; class Insecta; order Coleoptera; family Carabidae; genus Pterostichus; species Pterostichus madidus. The sequence continues at coordinate 10,616,035 of OU452311.1, forward strand.
TACATCCAAATGAATTATTATCCGAAGATCTCTAAACATTATAAATCCCAATTACCTTTCGAACCAAAACCAGAGAATATCTTAGAATTTTAATCAAAAAGTAGACTGTAAAGTTGAACTATCCCAAATAATTTGTTTAATATCAATTCCCATTATCTTTGAAAAAGACTTTGAACTGTATTACTTATATCCTATACCAACAATACACGATTCAGAATTTGTAACGATTATTCCAAGTGCAACATACTTTCTAAAATCTAATATTGAAATAATGCCTCTAAATGACATATGTACTACCACCAAGGTTTATCAGTACCCAAACAAATTCTACAACCACCATCAGTCGTCATGTGAACAAGAAATCTTACAACAACAACCCTCGACTCAGTGTCACTATTCCAAAATTAATATAAAAGAAAACCACATCGAAGTAATTCCGGAAATTAATAAGTATTTATTAATATTCCTGTACGAAGATAAGATAACGCTTAAGTGTTTAGACGAAGTAAATATCAAAACTCTGCGCTAAATCTATTTAGTAAAAAATGATAATAATTGTGAAATAATATATAATCGACAAAAATTCATATTTTTGAATAAAGAACAAGGACAGCCTATAATTTTCCCAAAATTAAATTTCGCACTTAATACTTCGACATTAACAAATTTCTCAATAAACTTAAACCCTGTGAAGCTAGAAGACATTTCATTAAACCGTGTAATCGCTATTAAAGAAGAAGTCATCAACATTCATGTGCCAAGTGTATGGACTGTTATGTTGTATCTGTTAATCATTATAATTGGACTGTACTTATTAATAAAGTTGATAAAATCAAGAGAGCTAAGAAAACCGATCATCAATTCGAAATCGGAAGAAGAAGTAGGAACTCCTAAAGTCAAATAAGTACTTTTTAAAAACAAAGTTAATTTGTTTAATAATATAATATATATATATATATATATATATATATATATATATATATATATATATATAAACATATATATATATATATATATATATATATATATATATATATATATATATATATATATATATACATATATATATACATATATATATACATATACATATACATATACATATACATATACATATACATATACATATACATATACATATACATATACATATACATATACATATACATATACATATACATATACATATACATATACATATACATATACATATACATATACATATACATATACATATACATATACATATACATATACATATACATATACATATACATATACATATACATATACATATACATATACATATACATATACATATACATATACATATACATATACATATACATATACATATACATATACATATACATATACATATACATATACATATACATATACATATACATATACATATACATATACATATACATATACATATACATATACATATACATATACATATACATATACATATACATATACATATACATATACATATACATATACATATACATATACATATACATATACATATACATATACATATACATATACATATACATATACATATACATATACATATACATATACATATACATATACATATACATATACATATACATATACATATACATATACATATACATATACATATACATATACATATACATATACATATACATATACATATACATATACATATACATATACATATACATATACATATACATATACATATACATATACATATACATATACATATACATATACATATACATATACATATACATATACATATACATATACATATACATATACATATACATATACATATACATATACATATACATATACATATACATATACATATACATATACATATACATATACATATACATATACATATACATATACATATACATATACATATACATATACATATACATATACATATACATATACATATACATATACATATACATATACATATACATATACATATACATATACATATACATATACATATACATATACATATACATATACATATACATATACATATACATATACATATTTATAATTTATTGAGTGGTATGGTGACAGTTTTTAATTAAGGTACTTCACACTAATACTTCATTTAAAATAGACAAAAATAATTAAAACATGTCAAATTTCAAAGACCGGATAGTGCAGAGGTAGAGTGCTGGCCTCCGGAAACAGAGGTCGTGGGTTATAATCCGGGACGGGTCGGATTTTTTTTCATCTGGCCTTAATCGGTATCCACTCCCGTATCCATTCCAAGTTGGGACATATTAACTTGGCATCCCCCAAGCTATCTGGGACCTGCTAGGGGATGTAACAAGGGCTTGCGAAAGTTAGCTAGCAACATACATTACAATAAAGTAAAACGTGGCAATGCAAAGTCAAATTAGTAGTGTGTGTTCCAGTACTCACCCTAGGAACATAACCACATAGGTTCAAATCCCGAAATACACACATACGCACTACTTAATTAAGTTACTTCATTTGTTCAAGACTAAACCTATTTCGTGTAATAAGTACCGTTTTTTTTATTACGATAAAAGTTAACCAAACCATTCGAATAGATTTAAAAGTAAATAAAAGTTTGACGGTTAGTTATTCACTAGCGGTCGGCCTGGCTAGGCCAGGCCTCAAGCTAGGCTCTGCGGACACTGAAGTAGGATTCACTTCTGTGAGACAATTGACACAATTAAAATTTAATTACTACCGATCTAAAACTATTCAATTCTGCACGTTTGTCCTTCTTAAAACGTTTTACTGCATACCAAATAAGATAGGTTTCAATAAATTGCCAGTCGCAAAAAAAATTATTCTGCACGCGAGCTATTCTAAATACATTTCACTTGATACCAAACACAATGGGTTTTAAGGCAATGTCACTAAAACAATGTATAATTGAAAAGTATTTAATTTTGGTTGCGAGTCATTCTAGAGACCTCTTATTTGATACCACACACGATAGGTTGTCGAATACTTTCATTAAAACAATTACCGATCGTAAAAATTTCAATTCTTTACGCGAGCCCTTCAAAAGATCTTTCATTTGATACCAAACACAATAGGTCTTGATGTACTTTCACTAAAACAATTACCGATAAAAGAAAATCCAATTCTGCACTTTGTTGTAGTATAAGTAAGCGTGGCACGGTGGTCATATAAAAAAAATGAATTATTGATATTGATTTGATTATGTTTTATGAAATGTGACAGATTAAAGAGTTAAAAGAGAATAAAGTTATTTTTAAAAATAAACAAGAGTTTCTTTAATAAATTCATTGAAACATGAATAATGGCGCCCGAACGAAGTTGTGAAATCGGAGATTGTGAACATCCAGATTTTGAAAATCTTGAAAAAATAAATTGTGAACAATGTGGTAAATGGAAGCACATATATTGTCTAGGTTGGAGAGAGGATTTTACAACCGTATTTATTTGCGAATTTTGTTCAAATAAAATGAAAATAGGTGATTTAGAGAAATTGGTATGTGAAATGAAATGAAATTAATGTCATAAAAAAGGACATTAATAATGACTTCAGACCTAAGATAGGTGAAGTTTCAACTAAAACTTTATTGGACTGGTCACTTCCATGTTATAATGGCTTTCCAGAAGAAGATCCTAACTTATTTCTTAGAAAATGTGAAGAACAATTAATTAAAATTAATTTAGAAAGAAATATCTGGCTAGCTATAACTAGCAATAGATTACGAGGCAATGCTGCAAAATGGTGGTTGTTAATACAAAATACATCCATGACATGGGAATTATTTCAAGAAATTTTTTTACTTCGGTTTAATGGAGAAGTATTAGTGAACGAATTAAAAACAAAACTTCGTTCAATTCGTCAAACAAGTAATCAAAATACAGAAGAATTGATTAGAAATAAATTCATGTTACATAAACGTCTATATCCTGATGAATCTTTCTCTGCAGCAAAAATAATGATCATCGACCAGTTAAAACCTGAGTTAAAACCTTTCTTGCGCATGGCAACTATAACTTCCCTGGAAGAATTAGTAGTTGTCGCTCGACAAACTGAAGAAAATTTGAAAGACTGCGAAAACAGAAACCAACAATATTTTTATACAAAGACAGAAGAAAGAAAATTTCAACGATGTTACATTTGCCAAGATACTACTCATCTAGCGAATATTTGTCCGGAACGGGGAACAAAGAAAAATTCAAAACCGGCTTCTCAGGGAAACGAATAGAGGGAGATCAGAAACGAGGCATCCAATCAATCCCGATAAGTCCTTGTCCATTTTTTAATTTTGTTACTTGTAATAAATCTAGTTCATGTAATTTGAATTATAATAAGCCAGTATTAAATTTAAATTTCAATGGCGTAGATGTTGTTAGTTTAATTGATACGGGGGCAGATAAGAATTATATAAATAAAAATTGCTTGAATAAAATTAAAGGTAATATTATATTAGGCCACCCTTATCAAATACAATTAGGAATATCTGATCATTTATATACTTCTAATGAATTTTGTAAAGTTAATTTATTTGTTAACAATGAAATATTTGAAATTGAATTTCTAGTGGTTAATAATCTTGCAAAAGCTGTAATTCTTGGAAATGAATTTCTTTGCAATGTTAAAGGAATAATTGATTATTCAGCAAAATTTGTATGTTTTGGTATTGAACGTAGACATTTTATACCATGGTTGAACAATATCAGTAATAAAAACTCTGTGGATAAAAATTTAAAGTCAGCTGATTTAATAATTGGTGGCGAAAAAGAACAAAAAGATGTAATTATCAAAGTTTTAAATCCCTTCCATAGTACCATGCAGAATGTAATTGGCAGAACTAGTACTATAAAACATCAAATAATATTATCTAACTCGGTTGCAATTTGTCAAAATCCGTATCCATGTTCAAAAGAAAAGCGAAAATATATAATTGAGCAAGTTAGAGAAATGGAAGCAAATGGGATTATTGAACCAAGTAAATCACCGTGGGCCTCGCGAATAGTTTTAATTAAAAATAAAAATAATTAATTTCGTTTTTGCATCGATTACAGACCTCTTAATAAAGTAACAATTACTGATAGTTATCCAATGCCAAATTTAATGGAAACTTTATCCGATTTTGCAAATTGTAAAATATTTACTGTGCTAGACCTGAAAAGTGGTTACTGGCAAGTTGAAATGTCAGAGGAATCTAGAGCTTTTACTGCTTTTAGAACTCCAATAGGTTTATATCAATTTAAAGTTATGCCGTTTGGTTTAAAAAATGCACCAAGAACATTTCAGCGCTTAATGAATGAGATTTTAAGAGGGTATATTGGAGAATTTTGTAATATATATCTAGATGATGTAATTATATATAGTACGAATTTAGAATCTCATATTTTACATTTACAAAAAGTATTAACTTGTTTACAACAGCATGGTTTAACTATCAATATTAACAAATCTAAATTTGCACAATCCAAGGTAAATTATTTAGGTCATACAATAACAGGTGAAGGTATATCTCAACAAATAGAGAAATTGACAGTTGTAGAAAATTTTAAGGAACCTACTAATAAAAAAGAACTCAGACAATTTTTAGGTACAGTAAATTGGTTTGGAGGTTTTGTAAAAAACTTAGCTAATTTATCAGTACCATTGACAGACTTATTGAAAGACAAACGAATCTGAGGATGGAGGAACAAAGAGCGATATTCATTTAACGCGGTAAATCAAGCGGTATTGAGCGCGAATAAACTAGCACATCCCGATTTTTCGAAAGAATTCATTTTACAAACTGATGCAAGCGCAATAGGTTTAGGGGCAGTGCTTTATCAGGAAGATAAAGAAAAGAAAAATATAATTATGTATGCTAGTTGTAAATTAAGCAAATCACAACAACAATATCATGCAACAGCTCGAGAATGTTTAGCAGTATTATGGGCAATTAGAAAGTTTAGGTTTTATCTAGAATTGAAACATTTTAAATTAATTGTAGATAATCGGGCATTATTGTGGTTAGACAAAATTAAAGATACTTCAGCGTTGTTGACTAGATGGGCAATATAAATTTTTGAGTTTGAGTTTTCAGTAGTCCACAAGCCAGGAATTGAAAATTTTGCAGCAGATGGTTTGTCCAGATACCCAGTTGGGGAAGTAACTTCAAAATTAGAAAATGACAATATAGAACAAATTTTATATCCGTCAGAAGTTTGTAATGATTTTAAAAATGAACATAATTTAATGTCTACTACAATGACAAGTAGGTTAGATAATTTGATTATAAAGTCTCAAAAACAAGATAGTTTCTGTCAGACAATCATAACCAAAATTAAAACAAATGATCCTGATATAATCAATACGTACAAAGTTAAACATGAAATATTGTATAAATTTTGTTACGATAAATTTTTAGCAGTAGTTCCAACGGAGTTAAGGAAACATATTTTATTTTTGTACCATGATGATGTATTAGCTGGCCATCCTGGTAGAGATGAAACAGTTAGAAATATCAAAGATAAATTTATATGGCTAGGATCAGATCAGGATGTTAAAGAATATGTTCGGCGATGTAGTATCTGTGCTTCTTCTAAAGCAAGTAGAACTCAAAACAGTATGACAAGTTGCAGGGTGAATAATAAATGGGAAATTATTTCTGTAGATTTTATGGGTCCATATCCTCATTCAGGATCAGGGAAAAGATTTATTTTAGTAATTACGGATTTATTTTCAAAATGGGTAGAAGCATATACTCTAGGTTCCGCTATGACAAATAAAATTATTAATATTTTTGAGAATTTATTTGCTCGCTGGGGTTTTCCTAGGGCAATATTAAGTGACAATGCTTCACAATTTTCTTCCAGAGCATGGTTACGAGCATGTAAAAATTGGGGCTGTGAACGATGGACAGTACCCATATATCACCCGAGGGCAAATCCCACAGAACGAATTAATCAGGAAATTAAGAAATTAATTAGAATCCAAATAAATAAAAATCACAAAGCTTGGGATCGAAATTTATCAAACATATTGTTTATTTTAAGAAATCGGGTTAATACTTGTACGAAATTATCTCCTGCAGAAATAATGATTGGACAAAAATTAAAACGCACCACAGACTGGCAAATTTCTTTTGAAGCAGAAAATACAATGCCACTATCTGAATTTTATTTATTGCAAAGAAAAATTTAATAAACCTACAGGATATAACTAGAGAAAATACTAAACAGTACCGTACTCGATATTTTCAACCGATTGGTAAATTATTTTCAGAGGGGAATTTAGTTTGGGTACGAAATTATCCAATTTCTGATTCAGAACGTAACTTTCATGCGGGATTTGCACCCAAATGGAAGGGGCCTCTAATTATTGCAAAGAAATTTTCAGATTCTGTTTATGGTATATGGGATACAAACAAGAATAAATTAACTAAATATCATATTAATCACATAAAACCATATTATAATTAATTAATAATTCTACGCCTTGAATTTTAAATAATTGATTTAAAAAAATATATATGTTTAAGTTTGTTGAGGGGGAATGTTGTAGTATAAGTAAGCGTGGCACGGTGGTCATATAAAAAAAATGAATTATTGATATTTATTTGATTATGTTTTATGAAATGTGACAGATTAAAGAGTTAAAAGAGAATAAAGTAATTTTTAAAAATAAACAAGAGTTTCTTTAATAAATTCATTGAAACTTGAATAACTTGAGCCCTTCAAAGAACCTTTCGTTTGATACCAAACACGATAGGTCTTGAAGCAGTTTCACAAAAACAATTGCCCATCTAAAAAAATCCAATTCTGCACGCGCGCTCTTTAAAAGACCTCTCATTTGATACCACATACGGTTGGGTTTGAAGCACTTAAAAAATTGCCGATCGAATAATATTCTATTCTGTACGCAGGCTCTTCAAAAGACCTTTCATTTGATAGCAACCACGAAAGGTTTTGAACCACTTACAGTAAAACAATAGCCGATCGAAAATATTTCAATTTTGCGCACGTGCCCTTCAAAACAACTTTGATATTATACCAAATACGATAGGTTTTGTAGCACTTTCAATTCAATTAAACAACGATAGAAAATTTAAGAGTGCCCAAATGATTCCAATCCGAGTTACCTGGTTTTTATAAATTGTACTTTGCTGTGGATAAAATTTGCTTGGTTTTACTGTATATTATTACCGGGGACAAATTTGGTTGGGTTTACCTGTATACACTACTTTATATAACTTGTCAATTTGACGTTTTGTTTTAAAACCAACTTCATAGTGGACTGTCAAAAATTGTCTTTTAAAATGCACGTACTTGATGTGCCTAATTATAATAAAAACGTCCCATCTTTTCCCTAATATGTGTAAAATGTTTCAAAAGTACTCTAAAAAATGTAGTATTTAAATAATTTGTAACTAAAAATGCACGTGTACCCTTCAAACGACCTTTCATTTGATACCAAATACGATAGGTATTGTTGCACTCTCACTAAAACAATTGCCAATCGTAAAACATCCAATTCTGTATGCGGGCCCTTCAAAAGACATCATTTGATATCACACACAATAGATTTTGAATTGATTTTCAATAAAACATTTACCGATCGAAAATATTTAAATTTTCAACGCGAGCCCTTCAAAAGACTTTTCATTTGATACCAAACACGATAGGTTTTGAAGCACTTTCACAAAAACAATTGCGAATCGCAGAAATTTTAATTTTGCACGCGAGTCCTGTAACAGACCTTTCATTCGATACCAAACACGATAGGTTTTGAAGGACTTTTACTAAAACAATTGCCGATCAAAAAAATCCAATTTTGCACGTGAGCCCTTCAAAAGACATTTCATTTGATACTAAACACGGTTTACAAGTACTTACACTAAAACAATTGTCTCAGTTATTTCAATTTTGTATGCGTGCCTTTCAAAAGAACTTTCATAATAAATAAGATTTGTAGCATTTTCAATTAAACAATTACCGATAGAAAATTTAAGAGTGCTCAAATGATTCCAATTCGTGTTGTTTGGTTTTTTAAATTGTACTCGGCCGTGGTTAAAATTTGCTTGGTTTTACTGTATATTATTACTGCAGACAAATTTGGTTGAGTTTACCTGTATACTTTATATAACTTGTCAATTTGGCGTTTTGAATTAAAACCAACTTCATACTGGACTTTACAAATTTTTCTTTTTAAATACACATGTTTAAAATGCTTCATTATAATAAAAACGTCCTGTCAGTGTGTAAAATATTTCAAAACTACTATATTCAAATAATTTACAATTAAATATGCGACATGTCCACAGACAAATGTCAAAATGACAGTAGATGTTCTTCTTAAAAATTTCAAAGCCTCCACACTCTTAGTTGATTTTTCCCCAAAAACGCATGATTTTCAAGTTTTCTCGCACATCATGTGCACGAAAAATCTGAGACTATCAAAAGGCACTCCTCGTGAATGATCCCTATCAAATAAAAAAAAATTCAAATAAATCGGATAAACCGTCTGGGCTGTAAAATTGTTAGAATGACCGTGATGAATCTATATATATATATTTGGGAATTATGCCGTTTAGTATATAAGACTAGCGGTCGGCCTGGCTTCGCCAGGCCTCACGCTAGGCTCCACGGACACTGAAGTAAGGTCCACTACTGTATGACAATTGACACAATATAAAATGAATTATTTCCAATCTAAAACTTTTGAACTCTGTACGATTATCCATGCAAGGAGCTATTAATTGATGCCAAACACAATAGGTTTTAAATCTGTATCACTAAAACAATTTCCGCCCAAAAAATCAGTTTATTACGTGTGCCCTTTAAAAGACATTTCATTTGACCAAACACCAAACATGATCGGTTTTAAAATACTTTCAGTAAAACAATTGACGATCTGAAAGTATTTAATTTTGTACGCGAGCTCTTCAAAAGACCTTTCATTCTATATCAAACATGATTGGTTTTGAATCATTTTCACTAAAACAATTCTCGGTCGAAAAAAATACCAATTTTATATTCGATCCCTTCAAAGGCCTGTCATTTAATACCAAATATGATAGGTTTTGAAACACCTTTAATAAAACAGTGGACGATAAAAAAAATAATAATTCAACACGCGTACTCTTTAAAAGACCTTTCATTTGAAACAAAAATAAAAGTATTTAATTTTGTACGCGAGCTCTTCAAAAGACCTTTCATTTTATATCAAACGTGATTGGTTTTGAATCACTTTGACTACAACAATTTTCGAAAAAAATACCAATTTTATATTTGAACCCTTCAAAAGGCCTGAAGTTTAATGTCAAATATGATAGCTTTTGATCACCTTTACTAAAACAATAGACGATCAAAAATAATAATTAATTTAACACGCGTGCTCTATAAAATACCTATCATTTGAAACCAAACACGATGGGGTTTGAAATACTTTTACTAACACAATTGACGATTTAAATGTATTAAGTTTTGTACGCAAGCCCTGCAAAAGAACTTTCATTTGATAGCAAACACAATAAGTTTTGAAGTACTTTCATTAAAACAATTGTCGATCGAATAAAATTTAATGCTGCCCGCGAATCCTTCAATAGACCTTTCATTTGATAGCAAACACGATAGGTTTTGATGCACTTTCACTAAAACAATTGACAAACGAAAATATTTCAATTTTTCATGCAAGCCCGTTAAGAGACCTTTCATTTCATACCAAACAATATGTTTTGAATTACTTTCATTAAAACAATTGAGGATCAAAAAAGTCAATTTTGCAAGCGAGCACTTCAAAAGACCTTTCATTTGATACTAAACACGATAGATTTTGAAGCACTTTCACTAAAACAATTGGCGATCGAAAAGTATTTAATTTTGTACGCGATCTCTTCAAAAGATCTTTCATTTGATATCAAACATGATAGGTTTTGGATCACTTTGACTACAACAATTTTCGATAAAAAAAACCAATTTTATATTTGAGTCCTTCCAAAGGCCTATTATTTAATACAAAATACGATAGGTTTTGAAATACATTTACTAAAACAATTGCCGCTCAAAAAAATCAATTTAATACGCGCGCTTTTTACTAGACATTTCATTTGTTACCAAATGCGATAGGTTTTAAAATACTTTCACTAAAACAATTGACGATCTGAAAGTACTTAATTTTGTACGCGAGCTCTTCAAAAGACCTTTAATTTTATATAAAACATGATTGGTTTCGAAGTACTTTCACTAAAACAATTCTCGGGCGAAAAAAATACCAATTTTATATTTGAACCCTTCAAAGGGCCTGTCATTTAATATCAAATATGATAGCTTTTGATCACCTTTACTCAAACAATAGACGATCAAAAAATAATAATAAATTTAACACGCGTACCCTATAAAATACCTTTCATTTTAAACCATACACGATGGGATTAGAAATACTTTTAGTAAAACAATTGACGATTAAGTTTTGTACGCAAGCCCTTCAAAACACCTTTCATTTGATACCAAACACGATAAGTTTTGAAACACTTTCATTAAAACAATTGTCGATCTAATAAAATTTAATGCTGCACGCGAGTCCTTCAGAAGATCTTCCATTTGATATCAAACACGATAGGTTTTGGTGCACTTTCACTAAAACAATTGACAAACGAAAATATTTCAATTTTTCATGCAAGCCCGTTAAGGGACCTTTCATTTCATACCAAACACAATATGTTTTGAAGCACTTTCACTAAAACTTTTGCCGATCGAAAATATTTTAGTTTTGCAAACGTATCCTTTAAAAGAACTTTCATAATATACCAAATAAGACTGGTTTTGAAGCACTTTCAATTAAACAATTATCGATAGAAAATTTAGGAGTGCCCAAATGATTCGAATTCGAGTTATCTGGTTTGTCTAAATTGAACTTTGCTGTAGACAAAAATTGCTTGGTTTTACTGTATATTATTATCGAGATCAAATTTGGTTGAGTTTACCTGTATAAATTATAAAACTTGTCAATTTGACGTTTCGAAACCAAATTTATTGTGGACCGTCAAAAATTTACTTTTGAAATACACGTATTTGAAATGTGTAATTGTAATAAAAACGTCCTCTCATTTCCACAATATGCGTAAAATATTTCAAAACTACTCACAAAAATTTAATATTTAAGTAATTTATAATTAAAAATACGACATGTCCATTGACAAATGTCAAAATGACAGTAGATGTTCTTAAAAATTCCAAATCCTCCATATTCTTTATACTTTATAAAACTTGTCAATTTGACGTTTCGCTTTAAAACCAACTTCATAGTGGAGTGTAAAAAATTTACTTTTTAAATACACATATTTGAAACGTATAATTATAATAAAAAGGTTCCCTCATTTCCACAATATGCGTAAAGTATTTCAAAACTACTCACAAAAGTTTCATTTTGAAGTAATTTATAATTAAAAATGCGACATGTCCACTGACAAATGTCAAAATGACGTTAGATGTTCTTCTTATAAAATTCAAAGCCTCCACACTCTTAGTTGATTTTGCCCCAAAAACGCATGTTTTTTAAAGTTTTCTCGCACATCATGCGCGCGAAAAATCTGAAACTATCAAAAGGCACTCCCCGTGAATGATACCTATCAAATAAAAAAAAATTCAAATAAATCGGATAAACCGTCTAGGCTGTAAAATTGTTAGAATGAATTGTTTCATTTTCTGTAACTGCATTGTGTAGACTTTTCTTTCATATACAAGTGCAGGCTATCACTTTCATCTTTTTTTTTTTTAATCTTGTAGATTCGTTGTTAGTTTCGTTATTAGAATCGTTGTTAGGAGTAATCGTGAGTAATTTGAAATGTTATATGCATATGTTATGTACGTTGAAGAAAGAAAATGAATGATAAGTGTATAGGAATGATGTGATTGAAGGTTTATTGTGTGATAATGATTTCGAGTGTAATAAATTTTTTTTTTTTTTTTTTATTTTCCCATTTTAATTTACAATCTGTCAGTGATAGACAATAAGTAAAAGTTGTATTACAATTCATAAATCTTGTAGAGAAGCAAGTCCAGTGACATGTTCTCTTTGTGTACTAACTATACTAAATATAAATAAGTAAAGTAGCGAAATATAAATATTATGTTACGTAAAACGATAAGGTAATTCTAATGTGTTGTGTCTTTTGAGTCTGTAGGTGTCCATACTATTGTCTAGTAAGTTCACTGCACTTTGGTTTGGATGCACTTCCAGTCTTTTTAGGTATTTGGTACTACACTTTTTAATTTCTTCTTTCACCGTGTTTATTTTTAGGTCACTATGGATAGCACTGTTACTGATGTACCAAGGGGCGTCTATTATAGTTCTTAACATTTTTGATTGAAATCGTTGTATTTTATCAATGTTGGAGTCGCTGGCTGCCCCCCAGAGTTCTATTCCGTACGTCCAGATTGGTTTTAGCATTGTCTTGTACAGTAGTAGTTTACTTTCGGTCGACAATTTGGAGTTCTTATTCAGCATCCAGTACATATTCTTTAGTTTGATTCTTAGTTGCTTGCGTTTTGTTGTTGTGTGTGTAGCCCATGTTAGTCGTCGTTCAAGGTGCATTCCTAAGTATTTGACTTTTTCGGCTTGAGGTAGAGGTTTGTTGTTTAAGTGAACGGCTGGCATGTTCCTCTCCTTGTTGCAAAAGTTATGTGTATTGATTTTGACTCATTAACTTTTATTTTCCATTTTTTAAGCCATGTTTCGATTTCTTGTAAGTGTTCTTGGAGTATCTCGGATTCCAGTTCTGGGTCTTCGTTGGTAGCTAAGATCGCGGTATCGTCCGCGAATGTAGCCGCAGTGGTTAGAGGGGATAATGGGAAATCTGCGGTATAGAGAAGGTATAGAACTGGGCCTAATACGCTTCCTTGTGGAACCCCTGAGAGAATTGGGTGTAAGGTAGAGTATTCACTTTGAAATTTCACTTGAAAGAATCTTCCGGTTAAGTATGATTGTATTATTTGGTATATGTTATGGGGGAGGGTTTTCTTGAGTTTGTAGAGTAGTCCGTTGTGCCAGACTTTATCAAAAGCCTGGGTGACGTCTAAAAAGGCTGCTGAGCAGTACTTTTTATCTTCCAAAGATCTTTTAATTTGATTAATGATTCGGTGAATTTGTTCAGTGGTTGCGTGTTTCTGTCTAAAACCAAATTGGTAGTCGGGAATTATATTTCTTTCTGTTAGTATTGGTTTCAGTCTTTTTAAGAGCAATCTTTCGAAGATTTTAGACAAGATTGGTAAAAGACTTATTGGTCTGTACGAAGTAACTTGTTCTTCTGGTTTTCCTGCTTTATGTATTAAAATTATTTGCGCTGTTTTCCACTGGGGTGGATAGTGACTGAGTCTAAGGATAGCATTAAATATGAATGTTATAAGTATAATTGTTTTTTCTGGTAGTTCCTTTAGAACTTTCCCCGTTATGAGGTCGTAGCCGGGTGCTTTTTTAGGGTTACATAGCTTTATTTCTTCCTTTATTTCGTATAAGCTGATGTTTTTCAGTGGGAGACAAAGCTGATTTGGAGAGTCGAGATACTTTTGAATCTCGCTTTCTTCTTCTACATTGTTTCTTATCTCAAAATGTTTAAAAGTTTCGGATAAGTGTTCGGCGAAGGTGTCGCACTTTTCCTTCTCTTTTCTAGCCCAGGATCCGTTGCTCTTTCTGATTGGTGGAATTTTTTGATTTGATCTCCGTAAGTATTTTGTAGCCTTCCATAATGAATAATTTGTTGTTTGTGTGGGTGTTAGGTTGCTCAAGTACTCTTGTATATTATTGTTTTTCCAGTCATTCAGCATTTTTTTAAGTTCTCGCTCAGCTCTGTTAAGACGGGTTTTATCCTGGGGATTTCTATGATTTTGCCATAATCTGCGTAGACGTCTTTTCTCTACTATAGCTTGTTTTATTTCATCAGGATATTTTATGTTATTTTCTTTTTCTGTGATGGTTGGTGTTGAGTTCCACGCAGCATTTTGAATATTTTGGATGAGGTATTCGAGACCTTCTTCTATATTTTCTTTGCTTTTTAGTGGGATTCTTAGATTTGTATCTCGTTCTATTAGGTCTCTAAAGCTTTCCCAGTCGGTGTGTTTGTTACTTAGTGTAAGTGGTTTTGACGTTTTTATGATTTGTGTACTGAGTGTTAATATAATGGGGGTATGGTCTGAGGTTAAATCGAAATTTGCTTCAGTTTTTATATAGTTTTGCGAAATGTTTTTTATTATGCAAAAGTCAAGCAAATCAGGTGTCTTATTAAGGTCAGTTGGCCAATAGGTAGGTTGGCGTGTGGAAGTAGATTGCAGCTTCATTTGTTTTACTGCTTTCAGTAATTCACGTCCCCGTGTTGTGATTAGTCTTGAGCCCCAATCGGGGTGTTTGGCATTGTAATCGCCTCCTGCTATGAATTTATTTCCCAATGTGTCAAAGAAAGTTTCAAAGTCTTCTTTTTTGATAGTTGGCCGGGGGGGACAGTAAATTGCAGATAGGGTAATTGGGCCTGTCCAGTTTTCTATCACTACTGATGTCGCTTGTAGGTGATCCATTGTAAATTCGGGTAGTTCATAATGTTTGATATTGTTTTTGATAATTATCGCAGTTCCACCATGTGCCCCGCCATTTGGATGTTTTGTATCGTATAATGTGTATTGCGGCATTTTGAAATATGATCTATCTGTGAAGTGAGTCTCGGATATTAGCATGACGTCGATTTGATTTTCAATTATAAAACATTTTAACTCTTGGCTACGTTGAGGCAAGCCATTGGCATTCCATACTGAAATTTTGAGGAATTGAGCCATTAAGGCATTTTTGAAACGAGCGTTGTGAGAAGATTTAGAATGGTATCCATTCTTCCCATTAACTTTATCATCATTTCTTCTAGTTTGTTTGTGTTTTGTGTTGCATTGGCTGGAATACTAGTTTGCATGTCGTCAGGTTTATTGGATTTTGCAGCTTGGGCATAAGGTATATTTGGGTTGGTTTCTTTTGTTATTATTGTGTTTGCTTCTCGTGTATTTCTTTCTCGTAGTGGAGGGAATTTTCTTTTTTGGATCTCCTTATATACAGAGCATCCTTTGTAACTAGCTGGGTGATTGCCTTCACACAGGGCACATTTAACGGCAGTGTCTTTATTCTTTGTACAATTTTGCGTCATATGTTCCTCACCGCATTTTACACATCTTGGTTGTCGATAGCAATATGCTTTGGTGTGGCCGTAGCGTTGACATCGTGCGCATTGGGGTATTTCTCTCTTAGGTTTCGGAGGTTCTACGACTATTTTGGTGTATTGTAGATATTGCATTTCGTATATCGATTTGTTGTTTGATTTTGGTTCAAGCTCTACAAAAAATATTGGCAGTGGTTCTTTGCTTATCCTGTGTTGGATGTTGTATATATTTGTTACTTTATGTCCTTTCCTTTCTATTTCTGTTTTCATCTCTTCTTTGTCTGTGCTTGGATGCAGATTTTTTATAACTACGCGATATGAGCGGTTTTGTTTTATTTGGTAAGTATGGTACTTTACACTTTTCTCGTTGAATAATTTTATTATTTCCCTATATTTATCAACACTGTTTATTTGTACTTTTATTTGGCTACCACTTACCGTTTTTATGAAGTAGTTGCTTTTGGCGATGGTGTCAATTATGTTTATTAAAGGTTTAACATCATTCACATTTGGAACGAATATTGGCGGTGGTTTTGTGGGTTTCGTTTCCTCGTCTACTGTGTTGACGTTATTGTTGGTGTTGACGTTGCCCAGGACATTGTAGCGATTTTGAGTAGGTGTTATCTTATTGCTACTTGTATTTATCAATCTTCGTTTGATGTTTCGTATCTTTGTTGTATCTTCGTTTCTTTGTTTTCTTTTAGCTGGTGTAACGCTTTGCCAGTCATTTTCTTCGCTATTTTGCGATAAGTTCAATGGAAGTGTTTCACCCTCCATGTTTTCCGCTGAGGCCATAGGCCTAGCGTTTTTTTTTGTTGGTTTTATAATTTTAGCTTGTTAGCTGGTGTATTTGCTTAAGTAATTAAATTAAAATTAATTAATTAACTTATTGATGTTGGTTATATAAACGTTGGGAGCACTGTGATTATACGTCCGTTCACTATGAGTGTCAGGAGGTAACTTGAGTGTAATAAATGAATGAGTTTATATGGCGTGATTTATGAATGTGGTTGAAGTGAGGGTGATGTGTTTGGATGAAAATGTTTGACGAGGGCTGATTGTTTGATGAGTGTGATGAGTGATTTTAGGGTTCGTGCTACCCCATTTGTTGGGATATAGCGTGAAGATAATTATGTATGTATGTACAATTTTGTTGAATGGATATGGTAAAAAAATAAGTAGTAGTCTTTTTTAAACCAACGTTTTTATCATTTAGTCTACCGGTTTTGATTTTTAAGTTTATGCCATCTTCTGGACGAAACTACAATCAATAAGTAAAGATTTTGATTTTTATAGCTAACAAGTAAGAACAGATTTCAATTATAAATGTAACTGTTTAGATGACCAATACTTAAAAATTATAACTAAATCACGAGGTAAATTCTTACAAAAACATATTACAAATATGAAAATCTCCAACAGAAACAACTGGGTGTCATTGGTAATGTATCGTGAATTGCGTCGTGAACAGAGAAAAGGAACTAAGATGACACCGGTGTCAAACAAGAAGAACAAGCATTGCCTCCAACAGAGGTAACGCAATATATATATATATATATATATATATATATATATATATATATATATATATATATATATATATATATATATATATATATAGATCTAAAAAATAAAAATAAAAAATAATAAATTTATCATCACGCCTTCTACCCATTACTGGGTGTGGCACTCTGCCAAAGCAGATTTCGGTAAGTGATATATTTTTGCGCGTGAAGTGCGGTTACCAGTCGTTAAATCACGGCCCCCAAAGATGTTAGTGGTGGAGGAGTCACAGGGGTAGTTTTGAAAATTATGAAAATGGTACATTAAAACTACCCCTGTGGCTCCCCCACCACTAACATCCTTGGAGCCGTGATCTGACGGTCGGTAACCGCAAGTCACGCGCAAGATCTTAATAGAAAGGTTCTAATATGTTTTTATTTGTTTTCTTTTTGATCAAAAACACTTTAAACAATATCTAAAACATGTTCTTAAAATACTTAAATAACATTCTTCTCTCAATATTTTTGTTAATGAAGAAAGTATGTGTAACATTTCTAGCGTAATCATTAAATATTTTTCTCGTTAAAAAATCTTCTATAAATTTATCAAAATTTGTACCTACAGCGCCAAAATCTCTTCTTATTTGTTTCGTTGCTACATTGCCTTGAGCATTAATATTTTGTACGGTATTATTAGTGACCTTAGTCAAATATGTGATTCTTCGGAGTCAGTCAGAAAATCGTTTATTCGCCCGTTTCTTATACATTCCATCAATTCACACAAACATGTCGTGTTGCAAACTTACGAAAAAATACGTCACTAGTTTAAAGCCATAAATCACATAGCTAAGTGGAACGGAGTAAGGGTCTGTTTATAACTGTTGTACATACAATAATATAAGGATTGGGATAGTGTAGGTAGAAGAATCGTAGATATGCAGTATTTTTTAAAAGAACTAAAATCTATCAAACACAGTGGATTCGAATGTTCTTTTTTTGACGTTAATTTCCAATCGGAAAAACGTGTGGGTTTGATATATTGAATACGCACAAAGAAGTACGGCAACATATAAAATAGCTATTTACATAACTAGTGCGCGAAGACATACTTTGCACATGAGCGCAATGGTGCAAATGGCGTTTTCGCGCACGAGTTTTGTAACGAGCAAAAATATGATGGACAATGAGGAAATTTATTAAATTTGAAGCGTGAATTTATATTGACAGTTAAGTATGTCACGAATTGACATTTGTTATTTGAAAACAAATTGTAAATTTTTTCTCCCAAAGTTTGTTAACAAAATATGTCTATTTGATGGCGTTATAAGCTAATATCTCTACTTCTTTTATAAATTCCTTAAAATGTGTGCATATAAATAAGTACAAATAGCGTTTTAATAGTCAAAATTTAGAATCACATAAAATGGGTGTTTTTTCAATTACTTTGCACACTAGTGCACAAAATCAAACTTTCCATCGGTTTCCAAGGTTATGTAAACATTATTTTGAATGCTGCGAGTACAAAAAGAAATTTAATTCGGTTTTATGAGAGTATAACAAAAGCAATCTAGTATAGGAAGAAGCAGAATATAACAAGACACGAAAAAATAATAGAACTAAGTAAGGATATTCTTATTGGACCTCGTCATAAATTTGGCGATCACCAAAATTGCGGCGAGAGATTATTTTTGTAAAAGAACAGATACCGAACCAAATCGGATACCAGCCATTCCAACACATATTTTTGCGAAAATATTACAGGCAGTTCAGAATGTAGCTAATAAATCTGATAGTTTCATAGAAAATATTACTAATAACACTGCAGAATTATATAATTCAATAGTTGCAAAATTGAATTAACAGATATAATGACATCAGTGAACATTTCTTTACGGTAAATGCTGAACTTAAAATTCTAGTTCAGATATGTTGACGATATCCTTTGTTTATTTTCTGGATCTGATAAACAATTAAATATTTTTTTAACTCTAATCAACAATTTAAACCCACATATAAAATTTACAGTTGAAAAAGAGGCAAAGAAATCTATCAACTTTTTGGATATTACAATAAATACAATAAATAATAAATTTAAGTTCAACATTTACAATCAAGAAAAAAATATACTTTTCTAGTGAAACTAAACCGAGTGTTATTATTTTAATTAATTACATACTTACCTATTTATTATATTTCATCAGTAATGGGAATAGTAAGATCAAATCGTAAATACCGCAAATTTGGGTAATTCCACGTAAATCAGTGTTTCCCAACCGAGGTCCCGCGGAACTCTGTTGTTCCGCGATTATCTTGCTGAGGATAAAATTTGTAGAACCAAAAGATGGTAAAATTTGTTAAAAATAAAATGATAATTACATGTATCAGGTACAAGGACAATTCAATATTTGTAATAAAAATACATGCTATTTTATGGTGTACACGAACATTGATATTTTCATTGAAAAAATTAATAGATCCAATTTATTTTGGCAAGATAAAATTATACCAAAAGTAACAAATTTTTATCTCAACTCACTTTTACCAGAAATTATTAATTCGAGCTATAGTCGCGGCTTACCTATTAGAGAAATTTTTTTAATAAATTACTAATTTATGCCACGGTTATGTTTTTCTATGTTACTATTAATTATATTGATATATGTTGAATGGTCTTTAAATGAATGAGCATTTATTTAGATTTTATGTGTTTTTATGTCTTGACGACTAGTTTGTGTGTTATAAAACCTGAATAAATATTATTATTATTACCTATATAATTACAATTTATCTATCTGCCCTTATTTTAAAATAACATTAAAATCTTAATCAAATACTTAAATAAATAAATAAATATATCATCACGCCTTCTACCCATTACTGGGTGTGGCACTCTGCTAAATCAAATCTCGGTAAGTGATATATTTTTGCGCGTGAAGTGCGGTTACCAGTCGTCAAATCACGGCCCCCAAACATGTTAGTGGAGGAGGAGCCACAGGGATAGCTTTTTTCAAATTATGAAAATTTGTCGCCTGTGGGAATCGAACCAGGGACCTCAGGATCCACAGGCCGACTTCATACCACTGTGCTAGCCATCCCATACTTACATAAAATACTTACATCAAATACTTACATAACAATATTTAATTTATTTACTTTTTTTATATATAAATACTTATACTAAATACTAAATTAAATATTAAATTTCTCGTAAGTATCTATAACATTTTCATGTCGAAATATCAGAACAGTAGGTCCGTGCACGATATGTCATCAGTTCATCACTATCGTCAGTTTACAGAGAAGCCTGTGCCTGTGGGCACAAAAGTTTGCGTTGTTTATTGTGAAACCGTAATAAAAACTACCTGCTCCGTTTTGTACATAAGGCGTTAAATATGTGACATTGTGACACGAAATATCGAAAACAAATATATACTTTACTCAGAAATGCGAAACTTTAATGAAAATGATAAATTTAAAGTTTATGACAGAAAAATTCGAGAGACGCCCGGACTCGAACCGAGGACCTTCAGCTTGCCGGGCTGATGCTTTAACCACTAAGCCACGGCTCCCCTGAACGAATAGGCGTCAACCGAATTTATCTGTCATAGTGTCTAACACAGCATCGATCCCAAGACTCCTATGAGTCATAGGTATTGACAACGGGTTTCGTTTGTAGCGACACAGTCTGATTTTAAGGAAATCATATCACGAATTAAATTTCATGAGTTTTCAATCATATGAATGACTTTGAATTTGATAAATTTAAAGTTTATGACAGAAAAATTCGGGAGACGCCCGGACTCGAACCGAGGACCTTCAGCTTGCCGGGCTGATGCTTTAACCACTAAGCCACGGCTCCCCTGAACGAATAGGCGTCAACCGAATTTATGTCATAGTGTCTAACACAGCATCGATCCCAAGACTCCTATGACTCATAGGTATTGACAACGGGTGATGCTGTGTTAGCACTATGACGAGTCCGGGCGTCTCCCGAATTTTTCTGTCATAAACTTTAAATTTATCAAATTCAAAGTCATTCATATGATTGAAAACTTATGAAATTTAATTTAATGAAAATATTCGTATAAAGAAAGTTTTATTTTTACAAAATCTTTCATTTCATATCTAATGTATATACCCAAGTAATTTCTAAACTGTTAAAATCGTGTATATGTCTTTACATATATACATGCACTTAACTAACTTATTATTAAGTTTTACGAAATTATAAAGAGACAAAACTTAATATTTTATTATTATCTTCATTCCAACAAAATTTTAATAAATTTATTTATCTAGAACTGGAAAAAAAGCATACAAATTTCAAGCGGTTTTACGCTGACTACGGAGCCTTAATGCTACGGCGTGTCCAATCTCAGATTTTAATGTGTTGTACATATTAATAATAATTTGTTATCCGTTTTTGTTAAGATATGGATAAAAATCACAAATAAAAATTCCTGCACAGACTTCAGATTCCGTAATATTATTCAACATTTCACAATCACTGTTTGCATTTTCTTGTTCTTCTTTACAAACACTTTAATTTAACCACGGCCTGCATTAGACAATTTTAATTGAAATAAACTTTCGACTAGCCCTAACTTAAATACTTAGTTGAGATGCCCAGAACTGTAATTTAATTGACAATTATTACAATGTAAGATCTGGAAAGTAATTTAAGTCGGGAAACTGTGCTTAGAAAAATTCTACATTATTTTAGTTTTATTAAGTTTATTAGGTATCTGCAAAATGTAATTAGTGATAACTAAAATCGATTACTACCCTCGGCAACAATAAAGGAGACTGCCTGGTACGAGATGGCACTACTTTAAAGTAGAGATAACGAATTATGTAATTTTCACTTTAAAATTTAATAAAGAGTATACTTTTTAAACGCATTAAATGTGAAATAATAAGAATATGAGTCGATATATCTACAGAAGAATAAAAAAGTATATGTTAATACAATCCTGTAATTCGTGCAAAATAAAGCGAATAATTGTCAGCTGAGCAGTTTGTGCATACGTTGCAAAGTCAGGAATAGCATCACTGGATAAGTATTTTACTAAGTAACTACGGTCGCGCCAGTCCTCATAAACACAGTCTGAATTAGAATAGTTTTCAAGCGATTTTCGTCTTTCCTAGATATATACGAAGAGGATACATTTGCCAGAAAACAATATATTTTTAACAGTAGCATTGATTCATATTTATTAAGGGATTTAAAATTCATTTTTTCAACTGAGCGCTGAACCAGCTATACTGCTCCATTTACAGTGCTTACAAATTCAACTCTGTTGTTCTAGTTTTGATATTATGAAAAGATTTTAATCAAGTAGACTGTGTCAAAGTTCCAGTGGTATTGTCTCTCTGGTTCGCGAGTTACACTTTTGTAATTTAGTCGCGCTGTGCAATTTTCGATTATCAGGAGGCATATTTCCAAACAATCTTGTAGTCATTATGGACTATTCCTACTGGAATCAGCCCATCTGAGTTAGGTTTTGGTTTTGGTAGGACTAACCCTTTCAGCCTCCAGGCGTCCAGCGGTCCCATCTTTTAACCTACAGTGTTTTTTAAATATTTTCTCACTTTGGATGCCCAATTTCAAAAGTCGCATACTGGTTATATACTATACGATATTCCGTCTTTTTTGTTCCTTTAGGAGGATATATTATATGTACGAATATTATTGTACATTTGTCCAGGGTATTGGGAGCGGTGTGGCTCTCTGGAATTACACCGTATCTGGTTTTTTACTCCTCCCCTCTCGAAAGTCTGTGTTTTTTTTTAATTCCAGGTGTCCTCAGCCCTTATCATTTCAACTTAGTTGCCTTGTCTATGTTACACTTTCAGATTTTTATTGATTTATTATTAATTATATTGTGCTAAATGTAGGTATAAAAAGAAGGATCAGAGTTTAATACATTGCAAAGGATCCTGCAATAGACGGTTTCATACGTCGTGCAATAATATTAGTGAAGTTGTATTTATTGCTTTTGAGAAAAGTAATTTTTTCTTTAAATGTGATACCTATAATATAATATGTGAAGTTGTCTACAAAAATAAATTTCTCGATATTTCGTCTTAAATTAGTAAGCGTCATGATAATTATACTAAATCAATGCAAACATTAAATGATGATAATGTTTGTAAATTTTTCGATTTGTTGCAATTATCATTAGTGAGTTATATAAAATATATGTTTGAGTCGTTTAAAAATCAATTGCTTAAGAGCAATGAAAACAAAAATATCCATTATTAAATAATCTATTTCACTATCTTTCGCTTCTGTAATCAAAAGCAGAAATGTTGAGCCTCTAATCACAGTGAAGCCCAAATCAAAAACATACTAGTAACGAAAGTATTGCTGCGAAATTCAAACAATTTTTTTCTAAAAAACTAAGTGATAAATATGATGTCCAACAACTTTCAGTAATTACTTTAGAATAAAAATTGTCGGTATATCTGAGAAAATAGAATCGGGTGTTTTAGTTAATTACATGAAAACGCAAATTAATCGTGCCTCTCTAAAGACCGTATATGCGAGATTGTTTCATTTAAACCATAGTATAAGAATGCAAATATTTACTAATCTGTAATTCAAGTTGACCATAAAAAGTACTATAATATAATTGATTTTGGCAAGCTCTTTATAAGTTATGATTTTTGTTCAGTTTATGATACGATTGATGTACGGCGTTGTTATAGCTGTTGCGGTTTTCATCACTTAGTGCACAATATTTTTCCAACTTGTCCAAAATATGCTGTATCTGATCGTCTTGATACATGTACTGCAACTCATTTGAAATATGTTAATTATTCTCAATTTAAAATTGCAAATGATGTTGATATACCAACCGATCACGCTATATGGGATAGTGATATTCGGGTATGTACAGCAGTACTCGGTGAATTAAAAAATTTAAATTGTATTTGGAGACAAATAGCAATAACAGATTTTAGATAATTGCTCTCTCAATAATAAGTTTAACTTTATTAGTTCATCATCATCCCAACTAAATAACTCGCGCAATAAGAATGATAAGTACAGGTTCAGTTGCTTTTATCAAAATATTACAGGTCTGGGTTGCTAATACAGTTATTTATACAACTTTTCATTATATGGAAGTCAATATCAATTATTTGATTTAACTGAAACCTGGTGCCATAGTATTCATAGCTCAGAGCTTTTTGATTCCAAACAATTCAGTGTATTCAGTAGTTATCGTGATATATTTATTACAAATAAAACTACGAGTTGTGGAGTCTTTTTTCTGTCTCAAACATTCTTCAAGCTTTTGAAATTAACATCGTTTCTTACTGTGACGGATTTTATCATATTACCCATATTTACATTATATTAATTATATATTATATTATTATTCGACTTACTTGCAAGTTTACAATATCTTCAAAATTTTGAAATAATTATATTTTGTGACTTCAACATACCCTTTTATCGGAATTGCTATAACAATACCTCATCTTGCCCGCGTTTCAGCTCTCTTAATGATTTTTTGAGCTTTCTATATTTACAGCAATTTAATTTTACTGTGAATAACTATATTAAACTTTTAGACCTAGTCAGTAGTAATAATCCATGCGTACTTTCCAAATCTACTGAATTTCTGTGTCGTGAGTACTCACATTATCCTCCTTTAATGGTCGAGTTTCCTTTAAAATCTAAACTGAAAAAAAAAATCATTCTATCAGTAACTATGGCTTGTAAGTTCAAAGAAAAATCTTGAATGTGATTAATATGATATCTATCTGGTATTGTTTGAGAATTTACAGAACTGTAGTTATCACAAGGTCTCCATTCACCACTTTTATTTTGAACTAAATACAAAGGTGAAACCCAATTACTAGAAAAATGACGAATGAAGCCTTACTGCAACAGTATATTAAATTATTTTTTGGCAAAAGAAAATCTGTCACGAGCTAAACGTCGTGGCCTAACAAAAGTTGGAGAACCCGTTGTTAAAACAATGTTTGATTTAATGTTTGATATTTTGAGAAAAATTAGATGATTTAGTTAATCTAGGAAACTTTAATAATAGTTGAAGAAAAATATTTGAATTGTCAATATTTGTCAAAATCGCATTTGTCATAATTTAGCAATTTTCCGATTTTGATTTAATTTTAGTAAACGTTTAGAATGAATATCGATAATAAGCTTATAATAATTGTAAAATGCGGTAGGTTGTTTAGTGGTATCGAGTTGGCCTGTGGCGTCTGAGAACCCTGGTTCGATTCCCACAGCCGTCAAACATTTTCACTACATTAAAATTACCCCTGTGGCTCCCCCACCATTAACATCTTTGGGGGCGTGATTTGACGACTGGTAATCGAATTTTACGCGCAAAAATATATCACATACCGAGATCTGCTCCACACACAGTGAGTAAAGGGCGTGATGATATAATTATTTTAATTTTATAAATTTAAAAATCTGTACTGAGGATAGAAATATGATCTTTAGCAATAATAAATATCCAATTACATTTAAAAAAATCTAAATTTAAAAGTTTTGTACCGTAAGTAGTAATAATTTAATAATAGGAACTTATAGTTTTAATGCATATTTAGTAGAATGATATTGATTTGAAAATTTTAGACATTCATCTGAGCTCCACTGTCAACCAAAAAACCTTGACCTGAGATTGTCAGTAACGTATACCAAATTTTACTTTAAAAATCCATACAAAACGTTTTATTGTTATTCTTGGATGTCCAATCTCTTGTTGTGGCTTCAAAGAAGATCTAGAGCCGGGTAAAATGCATTTAGCAGACTTATATCTAAAATTTAAATGATACTAGTCCATATAAGTTGTTTGAGGATGAAAAAATATTTTTTTCTTTAACTAATGAACATCTTGAATAAGTTGTTCTTCAAGTTCATAACTGTCTTTGGATAGTGAAGTAAGAGATCCAGAAGTTGAAACAAATATTTCGTGAGCATGAGATTGAAATTTTTGTAAAAAAAATTCTTCGAGAATGCTGTCATCCAGGTTTTTAGAAAAAAACTAATTATTTCATGTACCGCAGTAAAGGAGTTTTTTTCTTCGCCAAGCGAAGAATTATTAAATACATTTTATAATTTTTCTTTTTCAGTGATATCAATTCGTTTAATGAGAACTTCTTTAAGAGCGGTGTATGCACTATTCTCAGGTCTCGTACTTCGCTTGCATATTGAAGTCAGTATAGTTACAATTTTGCTGAATTAACTGAATTCTGATGTAATTCTATGTGCAGTAGAAATCGTCTCTTATTGTGTAGACCAAAGCTCAGTATCACCTGCCCAAAATTCTGGAAGCTTGAAAAATGAGGAAAGAACAGACACTTTATTCGGGAAAACCAATGTAATGGATATCGTTACTTATTATTAAAGTAATTAAATTTGTATAATTTAGTTACAATATCTTGTTGTAACAAAAAAAAAATATTTTTTGAGAGACCAAAATAAATGAAGTTTTTAATTTTTGAAAACACAAATACCATAATAATAAAAATTGTTCTTTTTTTATTTTGTTTTTAGGAAAATATTGTGCCTAGATATAAAAATTAATTAATTTTTAAATAATTGCCTTATACATCAACCAGTTTCTTATGCGAGAGTAGAGACATGTTAGCGTTATTTTCAGAACCACTATGCTACCTCTTAAGTAATAATGTTTTCGAACCATGGAGAGTGCAATCATTTTTGACTTTAAATGCCCTTCTCGATCGCAAAATTATTTTGTGAAGTTTAATTTCACAGTTCATTGAAATAGATTTGAGTTATGTAATGAGAATTCTTGATCGCATATGTTTGTAGTAATCTCGAATATTAAATTGACTGTGTATTTATTCAGCAAGTGTTACCTAGGTTTATATACCATCAACTATTCAGTTTGTAGATATCTTTGATTTATATAATTTATTTTGACTCGTTATTCGTTGTTAAATATTATATAATTTTGTTATTAATGAGTACGTGATTGATTTTACTCGCGCACATATGCCTGTCATTTGATCATCGGTTCCATTGTAATAACTCTTCGACATTGAGTAAAAAATTGTCTAGTGATATAAATAACTATTGACAAACTGATCCCATTTCTTTTTTTTTTTGTTTGTGCTTTTCAATTATTGTCGGATGACACATCATAGCTTTCATCAATCTGCATGAATTTTGAGAAGAATTCTTTTTTTATATAGAAATCGAGGATTTTATTGAAGTTTTTTTTTGCTAGAAAGTGGGTCCCCTGTACTTAGTTGATCGTAGTTGTTGGGGATTATTGCGTATTGCAGTTGTCTTCCTATAGGGTTGGTTGGTCTTGGATGTTTCGCGTTGTAATCTCCATCGGCTAAAAATCTCTGTCTTAGTGTTTTGAAGAAATTCTTAAATTGGTCCTTTCTCCTTGTGTGCTTTGGTGTGAAGTATACCGTAGCAACTATCAGATATCCATTTTGTTCTTTAATTTTAACGTTTGTTGTCTGTAAGTAAGGTTCAACATGTTTGTCGATTTTATAAGGTTTAATTTTCTCAGAAATGATTACTGCTGTATCTCCATGAGCGGTGCCGTCTGAATGGTTGAAGGAATAAATTTTATATTTAAGGATTTCGAAGTAACTTCTAGAAGGAAATCTATTTGTTGTATTTTGAGAAATGACTCAACTTCCTGTTAATGTTGTGTCAGTTCGTTGGCGTTACAAAAGATAATTCTGATTGGAAACATGTTTTTTATAGCACAGAAAACATATTAATTATCATACCACTCTATATATTTGCGGGATATTTGATGGGGATTGTAGGTCTTGGTTTGTTCTGGTTTGATGGTTTCTGTCTTAACTTTTTTAGTTTATGTTCTTTTGTGACCATACTCATGACATTACATGCAATGTGAGTTGTCTTTCTTATTATTTGGCGGTTCGATAGTGATTTTTGTTCCTAGTGTAAAAGAACTCTAAAATTTCTTTATTCCCAAAGTTAGCCTACATATTATTTGGGGCACAAGTGAGAAGACTTTGCTGATGATGTATGGTTTTGTATTTTATGTATTTACATATTTACAATAGTATAACTTTACATTACCACCACTATCTTCAGTCTACTTGAATCTACGTGAATCTCACCTACTTCACTTTCTATAACTAACCTAACGCTACTATTCAGGGTGATTTGGTTTCCAGTGTCCATGCGATATTTTGAAAACGAATGACGTAACAAAAGAGTTTTTCAAATAAAACTTAGTTATTCAATAAACTCCATATTACTTCTTTAAATTTTTTATTTCAATATTTTCAAGATATTAAAGTTTTTCATAAGGTGAACTGCAAAATATAAATGTTACACACTGTTGAATTCAGAAAATTAGTATTTTAAAAAAAAATTAAAAATAAATATAGGTTACTATTGTAACGTTTTTCGTCTTTTTTGTAAGTGTGTAGGCATAAAAAAATAACTCACAACTATTTATTTAAACGAAAATAAATATATTTATTTAATAAAAGAAAAATAATAAATGGAACTTATTTAAAATTAATTAACACTAGAACAAAACTTAAACACTAATTATAAATATACAGAAACTAATATTATTGATATCACGTTCACTAGAACTATTATTTATATCATGATATGTATGTCCGAAGTCAACTGTCAACTAACAGCCTCCAGCCGTTCAGCATCCGCTTTTATACTCCAGTCCGACATCTCGATCTTTCCAAAATCCCCTCCAACCTCACGTCCAGACAAACTACTCGCTCTATGCATCTGGCCGGCCTCGCTGAAACGCAACGCTCTTGTTCTCGAGAAAATTCTACAACGTTCTCGACTGGTTAGCTCATTTATTATATTCGTTATACTATTAAAAAATTAATTAAAGAAATTGTACAACGAAAATGTCTAAATAAAATATATACAGAAAATAAGAGAGTAATGACGATATATATATATATATATATATATATATATACATATATACAGTGGGTGATCAAATTATTAGAGCCACAGTAAGAAAAAAGTATTTTCTTACTGTCGGGTACAAATTAAAGCACATTGTTTGGGTTTTTAAATTAAATTGTTTTTATTAATATTAGTTTCTAAATAATACGCTTAAAAAAGTAACAAAACAGCTAAAAAATTCTAAATTTAATATTTGGTAACACCACCTTTTGCTGCAATTACAGCTGCGATTCTTTTGGGCATACTTTCTATGCATGTTGCGCAGTTTAATTTAATTTTATCATTTCTGTGCCACACATCAATCAAACGCTCTATTAGCTGACGTTTGTTTGTGACAATTTCCAATGAATTTGCAAAAGGTGGTGTTACCAAATAGTAAATTTAAAAATTTTTTAGCTAAGTTTTGTTACTTTTTTTAAGCGTATTATTTAGAAACTAATATTAATAAAAACAATTTAATTTAAAAACCCAAACAATGTGCTTTAATTTGTACCCGAAAGTAAGAAAATACTTTTTTCTTACTGTGGCTCTAATAATTTGATCACCCACTGTATATATATATATATATATATATATATATATATATATATATATATATATATATATATATATATATATATATATATATATATGTATATATATATATATATATATATATATATATATATGTATATATATATATATATATATATATATATATATATATATATATATATATATATATATATATATGTATGTACATATATATAACCTTACTTATTTTTCCCAAAAGTACGCAAAACCGTACTCTACTAGGAATTGACTTTGTAAAATGTGCAAACATAGTTCTAGATGTCCCTAAATGGCGGTGGTCATTTTCCGAAAATCCCGGCATCCATTATTCCTTTAATATCGATGTTCAAAACCAGATATACTCAAGTATCATGAACATTATCGTTTTGAGAGACAATGAGGCTAAGATGTTAACACAAAAAGAACTCCTTACTTCGTCCCTAGTCTTACGGCAAGCAGAACAAAATTTACCCTTCATTCTAAAGACCGATGCGAGTAATTATGCTAGTGAAGTAGGTTTACTGCAGGGGGAGGAAGCTGAAGTACTACATCAAGTCAGAGAGAAGTATGAGAAAACACAGGACAAAAGGAAGCGAGACGCAGATTCGTATCGCCGAGCTGCTCCAACCTATAATCCAGGCGATAAGGTGTTAATAACAGTTCATGCACTCAGTAATAAGAAAAAAACGTTTACGTCAAAATTCGCCCCAAGAAGAGATGGACCGTATGCCGTCGTGAGCCGAAGATCACCAACGACATATGCGATTGGTGACCCCCAGAAACCAGACGAGATCTTAGGCGTATACCATACCAGAGATCTTACCCCATTTGTGGAGGAAACTGCTGAAGAAGTACCTCCGATTTTACCAAAAAGACGACGTGGTCGACCAGCCAAGAAAAAATTAAGTCTCTTGTTTGTTTGTTTTGTTAAATCGGTCGTCTGTGACAACGATTTAAAGGGGGAGTGTGTAACAAGAGCCCATTATACAGCGCTGAAAAGCACCGATGATAGCCGAGAGCGTGTGATCTTGTGATGTGCTATGTGTAACGGTCAGTTGTGTGCGAGTTGTGTGCAGAGTAGTGTGCGAGCTTCGGACGTGATCAGTTCTGTTATGTTATTTTGCTTTGTTAAACTAATTAAGTTTGTTTATTTATCATATATGCTACTTCTGTCTTTTATTTAACCACTTCACAGTGTAAATGTATTGAACAACATATCGACTTGTAATTCGAAATCAATAAAATAACTTTGTAATATAACATCCGTTACAAAAATAAATAAATAAAACAGCGAATGGATCAAAATAGTAAAATACAACTTTCAGGCGAAATGTCAAAAAATTTACAGTTGATCGGAGAGTTGAAACACGGCTGGTAACCGTAATTTTTAGATATTTGGCGTGTGGTTGATAAAACAGAATGTACGCATGTCTGCGCAGGCGTAGACGAATCTAGTATGAAAATCGAGTAGAAAAATAGAGCTGGACTAGAAACTAGTATGAAACTCGAACGAAACTCGGATCGCAATTTCAGAATTACATTATGCTAGAACTTCTCGGATGAAACTCGAGTATAAATAAAAAAAATTAATGTAATTCAAGCTTTAGGTTTAATTATTAGTACCTACCTAATTATTTGAATGCTTTCTGTTTAAAACGATTAAAATATATCTCAAAGAATTTGATTTTGTTTTTATAGATGAGAGGTTTAAATTTATTTATTTTTAAATTTTTTTGATTTGAAGCCCCAGTCATTGTGAAAAAATTGTTAAGTGAGATATTTATCGTTACCATCTGTAGAAAGACATTTGAAACCGTTGTAAGTAAATTCGCAGTCTAGAAGGTTGTAAATTACGAAATATTTGTAAAAAACGTCACTAGAGTATGAAAACAGATTAAAGCAATGCGGGAAACAGAGAAATCGAACACATATTTCTAGGAAAAGAATATGAAATGAGCTGCATTGTTCTTCTAAATTCTTAATGTCCAAGTATTGTAACAATTTGTGTGTTTAATGGATCAATAGATCGATACAACTTCTAATTGCTTAGATCCCGATTAATTGTTGTATTATTAATGTAAAATCATTGCAAATTGATTCCTGTATAAAAATAATTGCGCGGTGATGAAAAGACCACAAATGAATGAACGATGTTTCAAAAAAGTCTACTGAGTGAAATTCTTCAAATACGCATACGTTTATAAAATGATAATAAATTCAAGTTAGAGTAAATGCATAATTAGTTCAAGAAAGAATCGAATTCAAAAACGCAGCAAAGTATTGAGAGTTTGTTGGCTATCTCCGTCTAGCTAAGGGTAGGCAGGCTCGCGCGCTCTCACTCTAACTGATACTGACCGGGGATTGGGACACTATGGGTACGGTTTAAGTAACCGGATGAATATTCATTCGCTAAACATGTTCAAGAAAGGACGATGTGGGTGGCTGTGACGTAACAGCGTCACACTTTTGGTTTAGTTACAGATACGCAATTTGTTGATGTTTTTAGGGGTGTTGCTTTTTAGTAGAGGTCGTAGTTTTAATTGGGAGAGGGTAGGAACATCGGTGGGGTAATTAGGTTAAATATGCATGTTTGTGTTCGAATCGAAGAACTTGATTCCGATATCGTTCCGTTTGGCTATCTTTGCTCTGTCGAAAAGCTAGTCTGACAACGTTAGTACCCCACTTTTAGTACTATTACAAATTTTGACAGAACTTTGATTCCAAACATTTCGACCTGGGGTATGTGTTCGCGAACAGTTTATTCTGGCACCGTTGAGACCACTCAGATATTTTATATTACATTCTGACTTTGAGTCTGAACAACTGTCGATTGTTGGTTCCTGATTAATTCTATTGTGTGTGTTCGCGATCGGCTATGCCGACAACGTTAGAAGCCCACATAAGAAGGAAATCAGATGAACTCGCATTCGTTGTGCATTAAACTGTCTTCTGCCTTGTGTTGAAGTTGGTTATATGAGCTGTTGTGGAGAAGTAATTGTGTATATACTTTTGTTGTATTTTTTTATCGTCTGTTCGCGACCGGCGAGGCTCCCGCCGACTCCGTTAGAGCCTGTACAACAAGTGCCAATTACTATTATATTAAAATCCAACGAATTCATTATTTCGATTTCATTGGTGACACGGAAGCTATTTCTGACTGACGTCAGAATTGTATTATCTAGCCCAAGTGTTGTAATAGAGAACTTCGGTCCTCCGCAATATAAAATCCAACGAATTCATTATTTCGATGTCATTGGTGGCACAGAAGCTATTTCTGACTAACATCAGAATTGTATTATTCTAGTTATAGTGCTGTAATTAAGAACTTCGGTTTTCGGTAATATTAAATCCAACTAATTCATTATTACGAAATTGTTGGTAATACACCTAAACTATTTCTGGCTTACGCTGGAAACTGTATTATAATATTTGAGGTGTGTGCGTGTCTGGTGATTCTTGCCACGAATTCTCGACCGTGAAAATCGTCATTGATTCGTGCACAAGAGGACATCAAAATCTGTGGTATTGTATCGTTCTTAATTTATTTATATCAAACATTATTCTAAGACGGCCGCTTATGAGTCGTATTTACAGGCGGCATTTGACTTCAAAAAGTGTTTCAGCACTTACGCTTTTTCTCAGAATTTACAAAACATATTGACTTCATTCAAAAACTATGGTCAAGTTCAAGAATAGATCTAAGATCGTACTGTGTTAGATTTTTGTTCTTTGCCCTAGTTTTAAGAAAAACAATAGTTATTATCCGCAAAAAAATGCATTTTTTTAATGGTCATTTTTAATATAATACAAATTGAAAATAATAATTTCAACACAATACAATCCTAGATGACATCTTGAAGTATCTGGAAACATTTTTCAAAGTATGATAATAAGTTATTTACGAAAAAATCTATAGCAAGAGCTAAACCTCTGCAAATGAGTATTTCAAGAACAAACGTATATCGTTCACTAGCGCTCTCATAGCGATGAATACTGTCACTACTGCATATCTACTGTGTCATCTATAGTTTGCAGTCGAAAATATACAAAGCTTCGACCACACAATGTAGACAAAACATAGTGACACATCATAAAGTGGGGAAAGGGTATATAACTGAGGCTCGGATTTTAGGAAAAATGCACATTTTTTCATATTTTGCATATTTCACCTTTTTTATATTTTTATTTATCAAATTGAACAAGATATTAGAGTCGATATGATTATTAAAAATAAAATTATTGGAAAAACTCTAAAACTTATAAGATCTTTTTGGAAATACCGAAAATGAAATAAGAAATTTAAAACAAGACATAACTAATTCCACATTATAAACTACATAAAACAATGTGTAATAATAAAAGTCCGGGAAAATATTCCAAATTATTAGAGGTTCGTCAATAAGCTAGACGCGAAAAATATGTTTCTACTAACAGAAGAAAATATTCAAGTTACAAATATGATAAACATGAGAAAAGGCGA
The DNA here is from genome assembly GCA_911728475.2 of Pterostichus madidus. NCBI lineage: Eukaryota > Metazoa > Arthropoda > Insecta > Coleoptera > Carabidae > Pterostichus > Pterostichus madidus. The sequence continues at coordinate 10,650,706 of OU452311.1, forward strand.
TATGTACAAGATTCAAATTATGGAGAAAATTATCAAAAACCAGATATACCGGACGAAGAATTAAAACAGGAAATGGAAATATTTTTGAAAAAACTTTAAAAAATAAAGATGAAATAAAATCTATAGAACGAAGTACTTTATTACAAGCAGGATAAAGAACGCAGGAAGATTTTAACTCCTTCCAATTTTGAAACTATATGTAAAAGAAGAGAAGACACAAGTTGCCAGAAACTTGCAGAAAGACTGCTATATAAATCAGATTTGGCAGATATACCATCTCTTTGTCATGGTAAAAATAATTAAATGATTGCTTTGGACTGCGTACAATCAAAGGAAAATTTGAGAATAAACCCAAGTAGATTATTTATTCATGAAAATATAAGTTAGGCAGATTAATAAAACGGAATAGAGCTAACACCGTTTTTAATATTATCTAGAACTCTGTTTCAAATTAAAACAGGTTCAAGAAATGAATTAAATTTGATGCTAATTCTTACTCTCTTTAACTCAAGTTAAAATAAACTTGTTTCATACATTGCAAAGAGGTTTAAAAACGAAATAAAAAATGGTATTAGCGCTAATCCGCTTTATGAATCTGCCTGTTAGGAGCTACGCCTGATGTAGACAAAGAAATAATTATTGAAGTTAAATGTCCTATATCGGCATATAAAATGGATCCCGAGGAAGCAATAAAATCGAAGAAAATCACATTTTGGAAATATAATTCAACAACAGATTCATATGAAATTAATAAGAAACACAATTGGTTTTATCAAGTACAACGGCAGTTTGAAATGAGTAATAGAAATAAATGTATATTCGGTGTATGGACTGGCTTTGAAAATAATCCAATAAAAATAGAACATATACAAAGAGATAACGATTTTTTTAATACGATGCTGTCTAAATTGGATTTTTAAAATTTTAATTGTGTACTTCTAGAGCTTGTAGACCCTCGCCATTCAAGGAACTTACCAATTAGAGAACCTGAATATATAAAGGCTGCAATAGAAAAACGAAAATCTGCAAAGATTTTGAAATGTGCAAAAAAATTATTTTAGAGATTACTATTTATCTATATAGGCCGTTTGATCGTTTCCAAATTTATTTATTTATTTATGTTTGTTTTATGCTGTCAATTTGACACAATATTATTTCATTTGATTTGTTTTAATCAGGGCTATTACTTGTATTAAAAATGTACAACTTTACTTTGTTGTTTATATACAAATATTTTACTTAGAATAATACATCCTTTGTATGTTTCGTTTAGTTGATTTAAATAGTTCGAGTAAATTTCCCAATACATATTTATACCTACATCCGATCGGAGCCGATTCCCGAGAATTCTTCGTTGGCCGTCACTGCAAACTTTACTTAACCCATGTACGAAGCCCCGCCCCGATAGCGCACATGGCTAAACCCCTCTCATGCCGACCCCGGAGAGCACCACTAGCACAAAGTGTAAATACGACTCTTATGGCCGGAACTTGTGATTTCAGATAGCTGTGACCGACCGCACCGAGTTTGGGTCCATTACCTAGACAAGCTGCCTCTGACCGCCGGCCGTCCGAGGACCCCGTGGAGCCGTAAAATTATTCATTCGTTTTTTGTACCGAGGCCACATAATATTGTAATGTCTTTTAATTTCATTATTATTTACTTTTGTTTAATACTGGTTTAATTCTTGTGTCGAGTTGGTTTTTGAGCACGAGTGTTGTGTTCGCGGTTTGCTAAACTTCTGCAGTTCCTACACACTAGCTGTCTACGTGGGGAAGTGAACGTAGCGTCATAGCCCAAACCTAACACTATTAATTTTAACTCGTTTGGCACCGAGGTCCGGTGACGCAATAGTCCCGCTCGTCACCGAGGTCCAGTGACGCCGTAGTCCCGTTCGGCTGGGGATCTGGTGTAGTTAAATAGTCCCGCTCAGAGCCATCGACGAGAGGGCGAGTTAGGGCTATCTAATAGCATCACCAACCACTGGTCTAGCACACCTGTTATTAACCAAAAGAGCTGCAATGGCATTCGTATTGCATTGATGCGTGCCGCGAGCAAATGGTGGATGCGCACTGTGTTTCGGCTGCCAACTGTTCGTCTGAGTTAAACCAGCTCGTTTCTAGTATTTTTGACTATTTAATAAATAATTAACACTCATTTGGTGATTTTATATCATGACAACCTTAACACATCCTAAATGACGACTTCAAATTAGGAATCCTGAGAAAAAGTAGTTCTTTTAATTCAATAAATACAACGTAGGAATGTAATTGACGATCACAAAGCTATTATTAATGTATTAATTTCAATTAGATTATTAAATAGTTAAATAACTGCCGCGTTACAATATATATATATATATATATATATATATATATATATATATATATATATATATTACATTTAAATCTTTTCCTACTTCATTTATACTTAGAAACATTCGTCTCAATTGTTCTTCAGATATAATATATATACATATATATATATATATATATATATATATATATATATATATATATATATATATATATATATATATATATATATATATATATATATATATATTTTATTAGCTTTCCGGTAGTTATCTTGAAATATTTTTAGCTTGAACATATAAAAAGTTATACATAAAAGTATCAAAAAAGGCATTTTCCCCATTTAAACTACATGTAAATTTTGACCCCTCTACAGGCACGTGTTAACGTCATTTTTCGGACCTGCGATGATGGCTCAAATTTTGTTTTATTTTTCCTGAGTAGATTTAGAGGGGGAGAGCAACAAATTTCCGATTTCGCCAAAATAACGGACACCCTAAATTATATATATATATAATCGAATTCTGCACTCGTGTATATATATATATATATATATATATATATATATATATATATATATATATATATATATACACACACGAGTGCAGAATTCAATTATATATATATATATATATATATATATATATATATATATATATATATATATATATATATATATATATATATATATGTTTAAATCTTTTCCTTCTTCATTTATACTTAGAGACATTCGTCTCAATTGTTCTTCAGATATAATATATATATATATATATATACATATCTTCACGCTATATCCCAACAAATAGGGTAGCACGAACCCTAAAATCACTCATAAAACATTCACTCATTACGCTCATCAAACAATCAGCCCTCGTTAAACATTTTCATCCATACAAGCCACCCTCACTTCAACCACATTCATAGATCCCTCCATATAAACTCATTCATTTATTACACTCGAAATCATTATCGCACAACAAACCTTCCATAACATCATTCCTATTCACTTATTATTCATTTTCTTTTTTCAATGTACATAACATATGCATAAAACATCTCAAATTAGTCACGTTTACTCCTAAGAACGAATCTAATACCGAAACTAACAACGAATCTACAAGATTAGAAAAGATGAAATCGATAGCCTGCACTTGTATATAAAAGAAAAGTCCACATAATGCAGTAATGAAATATAAAGATAAGAAAGGGAGGGAGCGTCGCCCTGCGCTTGTTTTTGAAAGTGAATTTCACACAATTGCAGTTAAACACTCAATGTAAGAACAGAAAACGAATAAAAAATATAAGAAAGGGAGGGAGCGTCACCCTGCGCTTGTTTTTGAAAGAGAATTTCACACAATTGCAGGTAAACACTCTAATGAAATTACTAAACAACGAAACTAAAATCTAAAATCCTGCGCTTTTCTGAAATCATCAGATTCATTCCGCAATTAATCTTCGCCAAACGTTTCTATCCTGACACACCACTTTAGCTTCATCCACATTCATAATTCCTTTCCTACAAGCACGTTTGTTCCTCATACTTGGAAACTTTCGTTCACGCAGCAAACCTTCAATCATATTCATTCATTTATTCATAGGTCGCCCACGCAATCTTTCACCCTCAATTTCACCAACATATACCTGTTTCATTAATCTCTTATTCGACATACGTTCTACATGCCCAAACAATATCAACTGACTTATACCTACTTTTCTAACTACATTCTTCTCAATTTCACACTCATCATACACCAATATATTCCGGATACGATCTCTTCTAGTATAACCACACATACCCCGAAAATACCTCATTTCCACAGTAGCTATACGACGTTCATGTTTCATCATCCACATCCAACATTCACTACCATACATCAATATAGGCACTAAAACACCATTATACACAATCAATCGAGCATCTTTGGATACATTCACATTTCGAACAAAGGTTCCCAGAGCACTAAATACCTTGCATCCCACAGATACTCTTCTTTCAATCTCACAATCAATATGTCCATCCCTCGAAAACATACTACTCAAATATAAAAACTCATTCACTTCAACCAATCTTACACCATTCACCGAAACATTACAGTCAGTCACCAAATCGCTCTTTTCAAACACGAACACTTTACATTTATCAGCATTTAATAACAAATTTAAATCTTTTCCTATTTCATTTATACTTAGAAACATTCGTCTCAATTACTCTTCAGATTCACCCATAACAACATCATCCGCATACGTTAAAGCAGGCACAACCCTACCACCAATATGTACACAATCCACCCCATTCAATGCCGTTCGTAACAACACATGCATGTACAAGTTAAAGAGCCACGGAGACATCCCACAACCTTGTTCCACGCCAATATCTATACACAACCAATCACTCAATCTACCATCAACTCTCACCGCAGCTTCGCTACCTTCATATAGCGCACGAATTGCCCCCAACAAATTACCATTTATACCGTTCTGTAGAAGTATATTCCACAAAGTCTCGTGATGAACACTATCATATGCTTTTTTAAGATCGAGAAAGCCACAGAATACCTTCTTGTTCTTAGCAAGTGAGTTCTTAACAATCATACGAAGAGAAAATAATTAATCCACACTCTCTCTCAGGCAAAAGACCAGCTGGCATATTACTTAGCTTGGAAATTGTTAAGGTTCGTACCTTATAAATAGAAATTTTCCCGTACAACTTCTCTACCACACTCAGCAAACTTATCGCACGAAAATTAGTACATTCACTCGAACTACCTTTACCTTTAAATAAAGGACAAATGATAGCACGTTTCGAATCATCAGGAGCCACACACCGTTTTAAACAAATTCTAAACAAATAAACTAACCAATCAATAACCTCTAGCCTCCATACTTCAACATCTCATTCGATATACCATCCAAACCGGGAGCCTAACCCTTCTTCAGATGCATCAATGCTAAACTAACATCACTCTCACTTACATTTTCACTACAACCATTCCGTCTATTAATGCTACTATATGAAGTCCTAAAGTACTCTCACCATCTATTAGTAACATCTGATTCATTCCACAATAACTCACCATCCGCACTCTTAATCGCTTTCACATATAATGGTGAAGGTCTAGTTTAATTAACTTTTTTCCGAATGAATGTTACATGAAGTAAAATTATTTCCACACAGAGTGAGTGCAGTACAGATAGAGATGTTTGTAATTAAATTTAAGAGCATAGGCAGTGACGCGAACAACAAAAGTTTATGAAGGTTCATAATACAGTAACAAAGGTTAACTTATCACTGTTATTATTTTAAAATTTTATTCAGTATCTCGTAGGACGCTATTTAAATCTTACTTAAAATGGCCCTTTTAAAATATATCCAAAGCAAACAAATAAATGAAAAGATTCTTAAAAAGTAGAAAGGAAGTATATTACTGCCTTGTAAACACAAAATTTGAATTTAAGTCTTGTAACAAGAGCCCATTAGGCAATGCCGGAAAGCACCGATGATAGCCGAGAGCGTGTGATCTTGTGTGTGTGCTATGTGTAAAGGCCAGTTGTGTGCAAGCTTCGGACGTGATCAGTTCTGTTATTTTATTTTGCTTTGTTAAACTAATTAAGTTTATTTATTTATCATATATGAAACTTCTATCTTTTATTTAACCACTTCACAGTGTAAATGTATAGAACAACATATCGACTTGTAATTCGAACTCAATAAAATAACTTTGTAATAATAACATCCGTTATAGTCTACATCACCTATACTCTTAAGTGGTGTGATTTTCTAATAAACAATCTACAAGGATTATTTGGCATCCGTAAAGGAAAAACAGTTTTCAGTTTACAAACAAATCAAATGTAGAATTTTGCAGTTCGTAACTTGTCTTCTTAAGAGATAAACGACAAAGACCGATGCGGATTTTGAAAAGATTTTTAAAAGATTTTGAACATGAGAAATGTTTGATGTGTTTATAAACTAATATTTTTGAAAGATTAGTATTTTTCGTACAAAATTTTCAAGGATTGTTTTCTTCGCTGTACCTATGATGTTATCAATTTTACTGCGTATTTTTCATTTAATGATTCCTGAAAGTGAGGACTGCGGATCTCGAGAGATTCATATATGAAGATGTAGATAAGGTATAATACATTGTTTTTGTTATAGTGCTATAATTGACTATACTCCTCTTTGTTCATATATTTAACGAGCGCAATAAATTTATCAATATTACGTCACATTTGAAACAATAGTATTCTTGGTCATGCTGTGCTAAAAACATAACTATTTGAAACGACAGGACATAAATTTCAAATGAATTACATAACCACACACAACAGAAATAATTAAATAAATAAATAAATAAATAAATAAATAAATAAATAAATATATATATATATATATATATATATATATATATATATATATATTATATATATATATATATACATATATATGTATATATATATACATATATATATATATATATATATATATATATATATATATATATATATATATATATATATATATATATATATATATATAACAATTGCTACGTAAGTGAACTACATAACTACACACAACAGAAATAAATAAATAAATAAATAAATAAATAAATAAATATATATATATATATATATATATATATATATATATATATATATATATATATATATAACAATTGCTACGTAAGTTAAAAAATATTGATAACCAACAAATGACAATACAAAATTACTACTAAAGCAAAATGCTATTGTCCCAATGTGATAAAAGAAATTCAACATTATATTAGCAATAGTAATGTACTAGTGGTCGCTGCGCTCCGCGGACACGAAAATAGGATTCACTTCTGTAAGACAATTGACACAATATAAATTAAATTATTTCCGATGTAAAACTTTTAAATTCTGCATGTCTGTTATTTTACTAAAACAATTGCCGATCGAATAATATTCAATTTTGTACGCGAGCCTTTATAAAACCTTTCATTTGATACCAAACACGATAGGTTTTAAAGTACTTTAACTAAAACAATTGCTGATCGAAAAAATTCGAATTCTGTATGTGAGCCCTTCAAAAGAATTCTCATTTAATACCGAACATAATAAGTTCTGATGCACTTTCACTAGAATAATTGCCGATTTGAGTGTCGAAAGTGTGTATAGGATAATTCCAAGCCCTAAAAAAATTGTTGATCAAAAATTTACCTAAAGAAAATATAAATATTTTGCACGTCAGCTCTTCTAAAGCCCTTTCATATGACACCAAAAACGGCTGGATTCGGAATACTTTAAGCTTAAAACTATTGACGGTCGTAAAATTTCAATCAAATACGTGTTTTATTGCCAAAAATATTTTGTTAAACTGGTAAAAATCCTTTGGCAGTCATTTCTGATAGTTCTATATTTATATTCTTTTAAAGATCAGCGTTTAAAATACCTTTTCTTGTTTTTCTCAAATCTATGATTTTCAAAACCTAGATTTTGGATATAAGAGGCAATATTGTTTCTTAACCATAGATTTATCAAATTGACGTTTTTCCTTCAAAAACTTTTATACAAAGATGTAATCAATTGAAAACAGTTAAAAACGTATACCCTCAATCCTCTAATATCTTAATCAATTTACAAAATTTCTCTAATTTTACTAGAAATTGATATAATTGTACAAAAAAGATTCATGTGTAACGTCAAAATTGATTGACAGCTTTGAAAATTTTCTTCTTACGGTCTAATTTGAAATACATTCGTATATTCTATGTACTTCATAGTGCACTGTCAAAAATTTACTTTTTAAGTACACATATTTGAGATATGTAATTATAATAAAAACGTCCCTTCATTTCCCCAATATGCGTAAAATATTTCAAAACTACTCACAGAAATTTCATATTTAAGTAATTTTTATTAAAAATGCGACATGTCCACTGACAAATGACAAATCGATTGTAGACGTTCTTCTTCAAGAATCCAAAGCCATCACACTCTTAGATGGTAATTTTTTTAGTGAAAGTGCTTCAAAACGTATCGTGTTTGGTTTTAAATAATATTTCTTTTGAAGGGCTCGCGTGCAAAATTGGGACAATAGAGTTTGAAGCACTTTCATTAAAACAACTGCCTTTTTAAAAATCCCAATTTTGCACGCGAGCCCTTCAAAAGAAATGTTCTTTAAAACCAAACACGATAGGTTTTGAAACAGTTTCACTAAAACAATTACCGATTGAAAATATTTAAATTTTGCACGCGAGCCCTTCAAAAAACTTTTCATTTGATACCAAACACGATAGGTTTTGAAGTATTTTCACAAAAACAATTGCGAATCGCAGAAATTATAATTTTGCACGCGAGTTCTGCAACTGACCTTCCATTCGATACGAAACACGATAGGTTTTGTCCCCCTCAAAAAACATTTCATTTGATACCAAACACGACAGATTTTAAAGTACTTTCATAAAAACAATAGCCGATCGAAAAAAATCCAATTCTGCCTTTCAAAAGAGCTTTCATTTGCTACCAAACACGATAGGTTTTGAAGTACTTACACGAAAACAATTGCCGATCGAAATTATTTCAATTTTATACGCGTGCCCTTCAAAAGAACTTTCATATTATATAAGATTTGTAGCACTTTCAATGAAACAATTATCGTTAGAAAATTTAAGAGTTCTCAAATGATTCCAATTCGAGATATCTAGTTTTTTAAATTGTATTCTGTCGTCGATAAAATTTGCTTGATTTTACAGTATATTATTACTGGAGACAAATTTGATTGGATTTACCTGTATACTTTATATAAATTGTCAATTTGACCTTTTGTTTCAGTGGACTGTCAAAAATTTTCTTTTTAAATACACATATTTAAAATGCGTAATTATAATAAAAACGTTCCCTCATTTCCCCAATATGTGTAAAATATTTCAAAAGTTCTCAAAATACTGCACGCCAGCCGTTTAAACAATCTTTCATTTAATACCAAACACAAAAGGTTTTAAAGCACTGTCTTTAAAATAATAGCAGAGATAAAAAAAAATTAATACTCTACGCGAGCTTTTCTATATACATTACATTTGATACCAAACACAATGGGTTTTGAAGCAATTTCACTACATCAATGGACGATTGAAAAGTATTTAATTTTGTATAGACCTTTTATTTGAAACCAAACACGATAGGTTTTCAAGCACTTTTGTTAAAGTAATTGCCGCTCGAAAAATTTTAAATTCTTTACGCAAGTCCTTCAAAAGATTTTTCATTTGGTACCAAACACCATAGGTTTTGATGTACTTTCACTAAAACAATTGCCGATAAAAAAAACAATTCTTCACGTGAGCCCTTCAAAGAAGTTTTCGTTTGATACCAAGCACGATAGATCTTGAAGCAGTTACACGTAAACAATTGCCCTTCGAAAAAACTTAAATTTAGCACGCGCGCTCTTTAAAAGACCTCTCATTTGATACCACATACGGTTGGTTTTAAAGAACTTAAAAAATTGCCGATCGAATAATATTCAATTCTGTACGCGAACTCTTCAAAAGATCTTCCATTTGATACCAAACACGAAAGGTTTTGAACTACTTACAGTAAAACAAAAGCCGATCGAAAATATTTCAATTTTGCACGCGTGCCCTTCAAAAGAACTTTCATATTATACCAAATACGATAGGTTTTGTAGCACTTTCAATTAATCATTTACCGATAGACAATTTAAGAGTGCCCAACTGATTCCAATTCGAGTTAACTGCTTTTTCTAAATTGTACTTTGCCGTGAATAAAATATGCTTGGTTTTACTGTATTTTATTACCAAGAACAAATTTGGTTGCGTTTACCTGTATACTTTATATAACTTGTTAATTTGATGTTTTGTTTTCAAATCAACTTCATAGTGGATTAAATTTGAGCAAACGCGATAGGTATTTATGCACTCTCACTAAAACAATTGCCACTTGAAAACAATTAAATTTTAAATTCGAGCCCTTTAAATTACTATTCATTTGATACCAAATACGATAGGCTTTAAAGTACTTTTACTAAAACAATTACCGATCGAAAATATTTAAATTTTGCACGCGAGCCCTTCAAAAGACTTTTCATTTGATACCAAACACGATAGGTTTTGAAGTACTTACACTAAAAGAACTGCCAATCGAAATTATTTCAATTTTGTACGCGTGCCCTTAAAAGAACTATCATATTATATAAGATTCAATTAAACAATTACCGATAGAAAATTTAAGAGTGATCAAATGATTCCAATTCGAGTTATCTGATTTTTCTAAATTGTACTCTGCCGTGGATAAAATTTGCTTGGTTTTACTGTATATTATTACTCGAGACAAATTTAGTTGGGTTTGCCTGTATACTTTATATAACTTGTCAATTTGACGTTTCGTTTCAGTGGATTGTCAAAAATTTTCTTTTTAAATATACATATATAAAATGCTTAATGATAATAAAAACGTTCCTTCATTCCCCCAATATGTGTAAAATATATCAAAAGTTATCTAAAAAATTAAATACTTCAATAATTGTTAATTATTATGTCCACATACAAATGTGGATAAAATTTGTTTGGTTTTACTATATATTATTACTGGAGACAAATTTTGTTGGATTTACCTGTATACTTATATAACTTGTCAATTTGACGTTTTATTTTAGTGGACTGACAAAAATTTTCTTTTTAAATACACACATTTAAAATGCGTAATGATAATAAAAATGTTCCCTTATTCCCCCAATATGTGTAAAATATATCAAAGGTTCTCTAAAAAATTTAATACTTCAATAATTTTTAATTAAAAATGCGATATGTCCACCTACAAATGTCAAAATTAGAGTAGGTGTTCTTTTTAAAATTTCAAAGCCTCCACACTCTTTTATAAAACTTGTCAATTTGACGGTTTTAATTAAAACCAACTTCATAGTGGACTGTAAAAAATTTTCTTTTTAAATACACATATTTGAAATTTGTAATTATAATAAAAACGTCCCCTCAGTCCCCTAATGTGCGTAAAATATTTCAAAACTACTCTAAAACATTTAATATTTAAATAATTTATAATTAAAAATGCGACATGTCCACTGACAAACGTAAAAGTGACGTTAGATCTTCTTCTTAAAAATTTCAAAGCCTCCACACTCTTAGTTGATTTTGCCCCAAAAACGCATGTTTTTTCAAGTTTCCTCGCACATCATGAGCACGAAAAATCTGAGACTATCAAAAGGCACTGCCCATGAATGACCCTGATCAAATAAAAAAAGTTTGAAATAAATCGGATAAACCGTTTAGGCTGTAAAATTGTCAGACTGATCGTGATGAATCTATATATATATATATATATATATAGGGAATTAAGCCGTTTAGTATATAAGACTAGCGGTCGCCCTGGCTTCGCCAGGCCTCACGCTAGCTCCGCGGACCCTGAAGTAGAATTCACTTTTGTAGGACAGTTGACACAATATAAATTCAAATATTACAAATCTAAAACATTTCTGCATATCTTTCCATCCAAAGACCATTTAATTGATACTAAACACAACAAGATTTCGAAGATCTTTCACTGAAACAACTAACGATTGAAAAATATCCAATTCTGCTCGCGAGCTCTTCAAAAGACCTTTTACTAGATACCAAACACAATTGGTTTTGAAGAACTTTCATAAGACCTTTCATTTGATTTCTAAACACGAAGAATTTTGAAGAATTTTCACTAAAACAATTGAGGATCTAAAAGTATTAAGTTTTGTACACGAACCCTTCAAAAAATCTTTCTTTTTGATACAAACGCGATAGGTCAAATTTCAACTTTTTTATTTCATTACAATCTTCTTCTAAAGCCTTCTTATCCGACACCAATACTTTAAGTTTGAAACAGTTGACGGTGGTTAAATAATTTTTTTTTATTTCATTTGAACTTTCTTTCAAAACTCTTTTATATCACACCAAACACAGCATGACTCGGAATTATTTGAATTTGAAACAATATTGAATTTTTTTCTTTATTCCATCTACAAGTTCTTTCAAAACTTTTTTATATGACAGTAAACACGGCATGATTCCGAATACTTTAAATTTAAAACAATTGACGGTCGAAATATATAGTTTTTTTTTTTTCGTCTGAAAGTTCTTCTAAATCCCTTTCATATGATATCAAACATGACATTTTGCTAATTGACGTTTTGTTTTAGTGGACTGTCAAAAATTTTCTTTTTAAATACGCATATTTAAAATGCGTAATTATAATTTAGACGTTCCCTCATTCCCCCAGTATGTGTAAAATATTTCAAAACTTCTCTAAAATATTTAATACTTAAATAATTTTTAATTAAAATCGCGATATGTCCATATACCAATGTGAAAATTTGAGTAGGTGTTCTTTTTAAAATTTCAAAGCCTCCACACTCTTTGTCTGTATATTTTATAAAACTTGTCAATTTGATGTTTTGAATTAAAACCAACTTCATAGTGGACTGTAAAAAATTTTCTTTTTAAATACACATATTTGAAATTAGTAATTATAATAAAAACGTCCCCTCATTCCCCTAATGTGCGTAAAATAATTCAAAACTACTCTAAAACATTTAATATTTAAATAATTTATAATTAAAAATGCGACATGTCCACTGACAAATGTCAAAGTGACGTTTGATGTTCTTCTTAAAAAATTCAAAGCCTCCACACTCTTAGTTGATTTTGCCCCAAAAACGCATGTTTTTTCTAGTTTTCTCGCACATCATGTGCACGAAAAATCTGAGACTATCAAAAGGCACCCCCCATGAATGACCCCGATCAAATAAAAAAAGTTTAAAATAAATCGGATAAACTGTCTAGGCTGTAAAATTGTCAGACTGATCGTGATAAAATTATATATACATAGGGAATTAAGCCGTTTAGTTTATAATTACAAATTTCAAATATGTGTATTTAAAAAGAAAATTAAAAATTTGTCTGTATATTTTATAAAACTTGTCAATTTGACGTTTTGAATTAAGACCAACTTCATAGTGGACTGTTAAAAATTTTCTTTTTAAATACACATATTTGAAATTTGTAATTATAATAGAAACGTCCCCTCAGTCCCCCAATGTGCGTAAAATATTTCAAAACTACTCTAAAACATTTAATATTTAAATAATTTATAATTAAAAATGCGACATGTCCACTGACAAACGTCAAAATTACAGTAGATGTTCTTCTTAAAAATGTCAAAGCCTCCACACTCTTAGTTGAAAATGCATGTTTTTTCTAGTTTTCTCGCACATCATGTGCACGAAAAATCTGAGACTATCAAAAGGCACTCCCCATAAGTAATCCCTATCAAATAAAAAAAGTTTCAATTAAATCGGATAAACCGTCTAGGGTGTAAAATTGTCAGACTGATCGTGATGAAACTATATATAGGGAATTAAGCCGTTTAGTATATAAGATGTTTACGAATGAAATACGAAAGCAATCCGATACAAATTCCGAATATTCTAACACCCACAGCGGAGAAACAAATAAAAATTCTTACCATAGTAGAATCATTTTAAAAATTCGTAACGACATACATCATTAAAGATTAAAATGCTATAACAATATTAGGTAAATTAATTAAATACATTACTCATGACATTATTAAAAAAGAAAGTATCTTACAATGGTTTCGAATTTAACAATAAAACCATTCAAAATGATTTACATTAATAAAAAACTCAATAGATAATCCTAAAAGTAATGGAGTAGTGGAACGTTGCCACTCTACATTGGTCGAACAAATAAGAATATTAAATCAGAACCCAATTATTAAAACATTACAACTGAAGGAACGTCTGAATTATCCAATATTAGGCTATAATAATAGTATTCATTCTGTAACCAAAATCACAAGAAATAATAAATGGTCAAAATTTGGAGTCACATTTAAAACCCGAAGAAGTACTGTTTAAAGAATATTTACAAAAGCATGTACATATTCTTAAAGAAATAAATCAGCAAGTAAAAAGTAATATTGATAAGAATTAATTAAAGCCTGCTATGTTACAAGAAAAACAATTTGACGTTCCCGAACAAGTCAAAATTCACAAACGTAATTCAGGCAAAATAGAGAAATCTAAGGTTAAACAAGTAATTGGTAAATAAGTAATAAATGAAAGAGTCCAAATACTATATAATCACATTAAAAACACAAGCTATTCCAACTAAAAGAACCTCGATGTTGTTGTTACAGACTAATTTTATTCGGAATTCCTCAAATCATACGCGACGAAACAAACTCTGGAATTAATATCCTGAAACTAGGAACCGTCCATATACGATACAGTTAAATATATAAATTATCGCCCTCAAAAACTCAATATAAAATCTATTCAAACAACAAAATACATTAAAAAATAACACAGTCATATTACATGAAAAATGAAGAATGTACAAACGTAACGACATACTGATGAATAATAAAAATATTAATTATAATCAAAAAATCATTTCTAATCAAATAAACTCACAAATTAAAGATAATAATAATATTACGGCACAATTTATTGACAAAATGAACATTATTAATGAGCATAATAATATTTTAAACATAAGATTGAAAAAGAAATTGGTGATTATTAGATGAATTAGATATTATAAAATTACAAAATTTTATAAGTGAGTTTATTAAACATTTTATATCTCGGAATAATTAATCAGGAACATCTTTTGGGTAAACGAAATTAAATAGAAAATCGATAAGTACGACCAACTATTATGAACAACATATAAAGTAGCAATATCTTATGAAAATCCAAATTTAATTATCGAAACATAATTCCATACACGAATAGAAGAACTTTCCACCAAAATATACGACGTAGATGAAACCATAAATATAATAAATGGACTTTATTCTAGAAATAATTCTTTCTATTTATTCGTAGCGTAGTATTTCAAATCATTTGATTTCTTATTGATTAAATATTTATTTTTTCGCGGAAAATAGATCTTCCGAAGCCTAGTTTTTTTTCGAATTGAATCACATTTTATAGTGTTAATAAATAAATTTCAATAGATTTGATTTGATTTTATTATTCGGATATCTGATAAACTGATAACCGGATTTCCGGACCTGAATTTACTAGATTCCGGCAGTATCTCCTGTTTTTATTTCTTGGATTCTTTTTTATATGGTTATTTTATTATGTTTACCTGAGTCTGGACAAGCATAAAGTTCACATAGTATTTAATATTTATATAGGTACAAATAGTTATATGTATATTCTTCTTTATATTAAATTTACACTGATGATAGAACAAATTTTCTGTTATTGATATAAGATAAATAATACGAAAGCTCAATATCTTTTTAAAATAATTTTGATTCATTTAAAAAATATTTATTTGTTAAACATTAAGCTAACTACAACGAGAGTATCTGATTCCCGGAGTGTTTCTTGCCACTACAACGATTATTTATTTCTATATATTAGATAACTTTCTGCAAACTAAGTGTTTTTGTAAATGATAAAACCTGTGATTATTTTTACATAATATTGTAAAATAGAGGGTGGTGACCCTATATTAGTCTTCCATCCTTAAGAGGGAATGCTAACTTTTGGGGTTAGATATTTACCTCAAGCTGGTTATGTATTCATTTCAATATCTTTAACTGTGCTGTTCAAAATACGGGTATTTTTTCTTCATATCATAATCTTTGCATTTGAACTTCCTAATATTACAAAATATAATTATAATTATTAAAAATTTTAATATAACATAAATGATTATACAATGAGTATAATTATTATAAGTATATGCACATATAAATTCTATCTGAATACCATAGTATCCTTTAATATAAAATTCGGATACATTTTAAATCTTATTTTCTAAGTGTACAATTCGTGCATTTGTGATATTGTTGCTTAGTTCTATTAAGTGTTCAAAATTATTTATAAATTTAATTTCGTTATTAACGATACTAAGTTTCTATATAGTATATTCCTTGTAATTCTGTATTTTTATATTATTATTATAAGCGTATCTAATTGTTTTTTAATTTGGAAAATATAAGTAATTTAAATTAGTGTTCTTTATTTTAACAACTAAATTTACTTGTTATATATATTTCCTTATAGTCACAGAATTAAAAATCTTTATAACATACAATGTTATCTAGATGCTTATCATATTTATTACTTTGTGATACACAATAATATTCTTTAGTATTAAGCTGAGTATATTTATTAAGTAATCTTATCTTACAACTATTTCTAGAATAAAGTTCATTTATTTTATCTATGGTTTCATATACCTCACATATTTTAGTGGAAATTGCGGTCACTTTGTTCTTCCATTCGTGTATTGAATTAAATTTCGATAAGAAGTATTAAATTGGAATTTTCATAAGAACAATATGTTTTCAAGATATTGCTATTTTGTGTGTTGTTCATAATAGTTGATTGTAGTAATCGATCTTCTATTTTATTTAGTTTACCCAAAAGATGTTTGTGATTAATGATTCCGAGATGTAAAGTGTTTAATTGGCAAAAAGTGAGTGGCTTTTCTAACAGAACGAGAGAGAAGTATAAGTATTGTTGAATTTGTATAAACTCGCTTATACATACATACATACATATCCCATCAAATGGGGTAGCACGAAACCTAAAATCACTCACAAAATATTCACTCATTACATTCTTTAAATAATCAGCTCTTGTCAAATATTATCATCCAAACACACCACCCTCACTTTAACCTCATTCATAGATCACTCCATTTAGACTCATTTATTTATTACACTCGAAATTATTAATCACACAACAAACCCTCAATCACATCTATCCATTCATTCTTATTCACTAATCATTCATCTTCTATTTTTGACGTACATAACATATGCATAAAACATTTCAAATTACTCACGCTTACTTCTAACAACAAATCTAATAACGAAACTAACAATGAATCTACAAAGATTAGAAAAGATGAACACGATAGCATGCACTTGTATATGAAAGAAAAGTTCACACAATGCAGTAACTGAAAATGAAACAAAAACATAAGAAAGGAAGGGAGTGTCGCCCTGAGCTTGTTTTTGAAAGTGAATTCTACACAATTTCAGTTAAACACTCTACGTAAGAACTACAAACGAATTAAAAGATAAGAAATGAAGGAAGTGTCGCTCTACTCTTGTTTTTGAAAGTGAATTTCACACAATTGCAGTTAAACACTCAATGTAAGATCAGAAAACGAATAAAAAAGATAAGAAACGAATGGAATGTGCTTGTTTTTGAAAGTGTATTTCACACAATTACAGCTAAACACTCTAATGAAATTACTAAACAGCAAAATGAAAATAAAAAATCCTGTACTTTTCTTAAATCTTCAGATTCATTCCGCTATTAATCTTTGCCAAACGTTTCTATCCTGACACACCACTTTAGCTTCATCCACAATCATAATTCCTTTCATACAAGCACGTTTGTCTCTCATACTCGAAAACTTTCGTTCACGCAACAATTCTTCAATCATATTCATCAATTTATTCATAGGTCGTCTACGCAATCTTTCACCAACATATACCTGTTTCACCAATCTCTCATTCGACATACGTTCTACATACCCAAACCATCTCAACTGACTTATACATACTTTTATAACTACATTTTTCTTAATTTCACACTCATTATACACCAATGTATTCTGAATACGATCTCTTCTAGTATAACCACACACACCCCGCAAATACCTCATTTCTACAGCAGTTATACGACGTTCATATTTCTTCATCAACACCCAACATTCACTACCATAAAACAATGTAAGCACTAAAACATCATTATAAATACTCAATTGAGCATCTCTGGATATATTCACATTTCGAGCAAATATTCCCAGAGCACCCAATACTTTGCATCCCGCAAATACTCTTCTTTCTATTTCACGGTCAATACGTCCATCTCTCGATAACATACTACCCAAGTACACAAACTCATTCACTTACCCAGTTTCACACCATTCACCGAAACATTGCAGTCAATCACCAAATCGCATTTCTCAAACACTAACACTTTACATTTATAAATTTGTAATAACAGATTTAAACCTTTTCCTACTTCATTTGTACTTAGAATCATTCTTCTCAATTGCTGTTCAGATTCACCCATAACAACATCATCCGCATACGCTAACGCAGGCACTACACTACCATCAATATGTACACCACCCACCCCATTCAGCGCCTTTCGTAATAACATATCCATATACAAATTAAACAGCCACGGAGGCAACCTACAACCTTGTTTCACGCCAACATCTACACAAAACCATTCACTCAATCTACCATCAAATCTCACTGCAATCTTGCTTCCTTCATACAGCACACGAATTGCCCCCAACAAATTACCATTTATACCGTACTGTAGGTTTTTTAAGATCGAGAAAGCCACAGAACACCTTCTTGTTCTTAGCAAGTGACTTCTCAACAATCATACGAAGAGAAAACAATTGATCCACACATCCTCTGTCAGGCAAAAATCCACCTTGCATATCGCTTAGTTTGAAAATTGTTAAGGTTCGTACCTTATGAATAAGGATCTTCCAGTTCAATTTCCCTGCCACACTCATCTTACCGCTGGGAAATTAGTACATTCACTCGAACTACCTTTTCCTTTAATTAAAGGACAAATGATAGCACGTTTCCAATCATCAGGAACCATACACCGTTTTAAGCAAAATCTAAACAAATAAACTAACCAGTCAAATAATCTCTCGCCTCCGTACTTCAACATCTTATTCGATATACCATCCAAGCCAAGAGCGTTACCATTCTTTAGACACATCAATGCAAAACTAAAATCACTCTCATCTATATCCCATTCATCACCACTAAATTTCCTCTAACATTGTCACTATAACCATTCCGTCCATTTATGCTACGATATAAAGTCCTAAAGCACTCACACCATCTATTTCTAACATCTGATTCATTCCACAATAACTTACCAGCCGCACTTTTAATCGCTTTCACTGCCCTTAACTTACCACCTCTCAATCTCTTCACACTCAACCAAAACATTCTTTTATTCATACTAAAAACATTTGTCAATCTATTACTCATCAAGTCATCAAAACGCGGCTTACTTTCTCTCACTACTCTTTTAACATATTTATTTAATCTCTTGTATTCTAGTAAGCATTCATCACGTAAACTTCCAGGCACATCTTTCATATTTAGAAAACGCAAATTTGCTCTCTTTTTCTCCTCAATCGCTTATAAAATTTTAAAATTTTATAATATCTTATTCATCTAATATTTTATCAATTTATTTTTCAATGTTATTTAATTTTATGTTTAAAATATTATTATATTAATAATGTTCATTTTGTCATTAAATTGCGCAGTAATATTATTATTAACTTTAATTTTTGTGTTTATTTGATTAGAAATTATTTATTGATTATTATTTATATACTATGATTTGATCATATATTTCTTCATCCGTTGCATCGAGGTTTCCAGTTATGCTCGTAATAATAGATCCTAAACCATCAATTAATCCGGATTTAATTTGTTTTAGATTTAGTAATTGTGTCTTCTCTTTAATATTGAATTTATAATATTTTTATTATTCATCAGTATGTCGTTATGTTTGTGCTTTCTTCATTTTTCATGTAATATGACTGTGTTATTTTTTAATGTATTCTGTTGTTTGAACAGATTTTATATTGAGATTTTGATGGCGATAGTTTGTGTATTTAACTGAATATGGACGGTTCCTAGGTCCAGGACATTAATTCCAGAGTTTGTTTCATCGCGTATGATTTGAGAAATTCTGAATGGAATTAGCCTGTAGCAACAACACGAGGTTCTTTTAGTTGGAATAGCTTGTTTTTTTTTTTGTAATTGTCTAGTATTTGGCCTCGTTCATTTATTACTTATTTACCATTTATTTATGTAAAGTTAAATTTATCCATTTTGCCTGAATTAAGTTTGTGAATTTTGACATACGTCAAATAGTTTTTCTTGTAATATAAGCATACTTTAATTTATTCTTATCAATATTACTTTTTACTTGCTGAATAATTTCTATAACAATATGTACATATTTTTGTAAATATTCATCAAACAGTATTTCTTCGGGTTTTAGATGTGACTCCGAATTTTGGCCATATATTATTTCTTGTAATTTTGGTTACAGAATGAATATTATTATTGTAGCCTAATATTGCATAATTCAGTCGTTCCTTCAGTTTTAATGTTTTAATCATTGGGTTCTGATTTAATATTCTTATTTGTTCGACCAATGTGGAGTGGCAATGTTCCACTACTCCATTACTTTTAGGATTATCTATTGAGATATAATGTATGTAAATAATTTTGAATGGTTTTGGTATTAAATTCCAAACCATTGTTAGAAACTTCCTTTTGAAATAACGTAATGAGTAATGTATTTAATTAATTTATCTAATATTGTTAAAGTATTTTGATCTTTAATGATATGTCATTACAAATTTTTAAAATGGTAAGAATTTTGATTTTTTCAAGTGTTCTATGTGCAATTTTTTAAATGTTTCTCCGCTGTGGGTGTTACAATATTCGGAATATGTATCGGATTGCGTTCGTATTTCGTTGGTAAACATACATTACTATTGCTAACATAATGTTGAATTTCTTTTATCATGTTGGGACAATATCATGATAATTTTAATAAGTTTCTGTTGTTCTTCTATGATTGATTTTGCGCTAGTAGTAATTTTGTATTGTCATTTGTTGGTTATCATTATTTTTTAATTTACGTATAAATTGTTATATATATATAGATATATATATATATATATATATATATATATATATATATATATATATATATATATATATATATATATATATATATATATATATATATATATATATATATATATATATATATATATATATATATATATATATATATATATATATGTGGGGTTGGTGAATAAATTGAACACGATGTTGCAGAACAATAAAATAGATTTATTAATACTAAGATAGTTGTTTAAAATGTTCGTCTCGCGCCGCGTCTTGTCCCCCACTACCGCTATCGCTCCGACGGCTCCCGCTGCAGCGTCCTGTCTCGTCCCTCACGGATGCAATCTCACAGCTCGGCCATCCTGGACTTCGTCGTCCGACCCCGGCGACGTCTCTGGTTGGTGTTGAACCCAGGGTTTCATGTACTCTGCACATGTTGAAGTGGACATTGGACCGTCGTGGAAGCCCTCCTTGCTGACATCGTAGGCTTCGCCCGACTTTACTTTGGTAACTCGGTAGGGACCTAGAAATTTTGGTTTCAGTTTTAACCCATCCCCCATTTGTGTCCTCTTTATGGCCACTAGGTCGCCAATCCAATATCGATTCTCTTCTTCTTGAGTTGTAATATTTTCGATTTTCTTCTTATACCTTTTCGATCTGGGATTTTGCTGTCTTTCGCAATTCATGTCGGAATTCCACAAAATTGTCTTGCATTTCTTTTTCGATCAGGCTTCTTATCGTCTCTCCTCCTTTTTCATTCATTTTCGCTCCGATCATTAGTTCAAATGGTGTCATTCCAATGCTACGGTGGAAACTGGAATTGAGTATTTGTTGTACTCTTCCTACAAATTGGTACCACTTCGTTGGGTCTTCTATTGACAGCTTAGCTAACACTAGGATAATTGTTGAATTAACCCTTTCTATTTGTCCGTTTGCTCTCGGCAGTCTCGTCGTGACTGTAAAATGTTTAATTCTGTCATCATTACAGTAATTTTTAAACTCTTGTGCCGTGAATGCAGTTCCTTTGTCGGATATAATATTAATCGGATTACCAAATATTTGTTTTTGAATCTCCAATTTACTGATGGTTTCTTTTGCGGTAACCGTCTTAACCGGATAGAGCCAGACGAATTTTGTAAAAGCGTCTGTTAAGGCGAGTATGTATTTATAATTTTTGTTTGTAGATTCTAGTGGACCTTGGTGATCTACATGGTATGTGTACATGGTATCTCAATCTTGTTGAGAGGGTGTAAATACCCTTCTTGCTTTCCTCTCTTTCTATTTACTAAAATGCATGGCACACCATTTAACACACATTTTTGTATCTTTGTTGTTAGTTGAGGAATGTAGAAATCTTGCATCAGCATCTGTTCTACTTTCTTAGCACTTAGATGTCCATCTCCATGTGCTCCTTGTATCATTTCGGTTTGCAATGATTTTGGTACAACTAACAGTTCTTATCTTTGTGTCTTTTATACAGAATGTCATTCTTCAATAAATAATCTTCGTAAGGCTTTTCACTCAATATTTCTCTTACAGCTCTCGTCTCTGAGTCTGATTCTTGTGCTTTCTTTATTTTTGATAAAGTTCCATCTGTGGTTGTAATTGAGTTAACAGGATTACGACTCAAAGAGTCGACGTGACGCATCTGCGTACCAGAACGGTATTAAATCACGTAATCATATTCTTTAAGAAGCATTGCCCATCTGGCAACTCTTGTTCCTAAGTCTCGTTTTTGTTCTGTTACTATCTTGAACTTATGCCCCAACAAATATACTCTGAACTTTTTTAGTGCTTCAACTATAGCCAAGACTTCTAACTCGTATGAACTATATTTCGTCTCAGAATCACTAGTCTTCCTACTCGAGTAATAAACAGGATGCAATTGATTATCATTTTGTGATTTTTGTAACAGGATAGCACCATATCCTTCTTTACTAGCATCTGTGTGCAATTTAATATCACCTTCTTGTTTGTAAATGGTAAGGACCGGCTTACTGCATAATATTTTCTTCAATTTGTTGAATGCTTCTCTCTCGTCTTCACTGAATTTGAACCTGCAGTCTTTTTTCAGTAGATTACTCAATGGCTTTGCTATTATTGAGTAATAAGGGATGAATTTACGGAAGTATCCAGTAAGTCCTAAATAACTTTCTACTTGCTTGATGGTTTTTGGTTCAGGATATCGAAGTACTGCTTTAATCTTCTCTGGTGATGGATATATTTTTCCTCCTTCTATGATGTGACCCAGAAATTCAATTCGTCTCTTCAAGAATTGACATTTATTTCTATTTATTTCTATTCCGTAATCTTGGGCTGTGTCCAAAACTATGTTTAGTCTATTTATAGCTTCTTCCTCGTTTTCTGCTGGTAGTATAAGATCATCTAGATATTGCAAAACTATATTCTTATTAATCAAATCTCTAAAGATATGGTTGATATATCTTTGAAACATCGCTGGTGAATTGCATAATCCAAACGGCATTTTTATAAATTGATATTGGCCCATATGTGTAACAAATGATGTGTATTTACGGCTATGCTTTTCAACGTCTACATGAAAGAATCCATTTTTTAGGTCAATCGTACCAAATATCTTTGAGTTTTGTAATTTGTCCAATTGATCTTCTATAAGAGGCAACGGATATCGATCCTTCACAATTGTTTTATTTATTTTTCGGTAGTCTATGCAAATTCGTGGGGATCCATCTTTTTTCCGGACTATTACCACTTGACTTGAGTACTCAGCATCCGAAGGTTCCACTATTCCATCCTGTAGTCATTGATCAACCTGACTATCTACTACGTTCCTCTTAATTAAGGGTAGTCTTCTTGGGGAACAGGACCCTGGTTCATCATTTTTCACAATTATGTTCATCTTCATATTTGTGGATTTTGTTCTCA
Source organism: Pterostichus madidus (assembly GCA_911728475.2). Lineage (NCBI taxonomy): Eukaryota > Metazoa > Arthropoda > Insecta > Coleoptera > Carabidae > Pterostichus > Pterostichus madidus. Next base: position 10,674,675 of record OU452311.1, read on the forward strand.
ATGGTTTATAGTTATTTACCTTGTTTCGAACGTTTGTCTTTAATTCTTCATCGACCTCTACTCCGATGTCTATTTCGTGTTTATTTTCTATTTTTATATTCATTATGTCAACTGCGTTTTGTCTCTTCGTGATTCGTACGCCTTCTTGGTTGATTAGAACATCTGTTTGCTCTAAAAATTCATTGCCAATTATTTCTTTCATTGATATTGCGTTGTTGGGTACTACGTGAAACTTGGTGGTTCTTCCAACTGATTCTTCGAAGTCGACTTTATGGTTGATTTTCCAAAGCCATTTAATACCAAATCACAATGATTGAGTTTCGGTGAACCTAATGCCTCGTGTGCATCTTTCCTGATAATGTTTATCTCACTTCCTGTGTCGACAAGGATGTCCAACTCTGTATTGTTGATTAGCATTTTCTTGTACATCTTGTTCTGATTTTAAGTAATATTGTTTACTTCGGTTGTTTTCGTCTCTTGTTTAACTACTTTCTCTTGTTTTTCTTTGCAATCATAGCTTGTATGACCGTACTTGTTGCATTTGAAACATTTGACTCCCTTCGTTTTATCCTCGCAATCTTGGAACGATGACCTAGTCGTCCGCAATTGTAGCATCGCGTATCTGTCTTCGTTCTACTACTGTCTTCACCAGAAGTCTGCTTTTGAGTGTTCGTTCTCATTCGATTTTTCCCCGTCTGGAAATTTCGTTTTTCTTACCTCGGACTAACACGTAGTGTTTTAGTCTTGATTGCTTCATACAGCTTAATTTTTTCTTTTAATTTTTTGTAGGTCGTTACACCATATAGTAGTGCTTTGTTTATTGGGTCATCTGGTATACCGTCTACGATGTATTGGATAACAGCTTCTCCTTCAACGTTCGCACGGCTTGCTATTTCCCTCATAACAAGAACATATTCTTGAGTGGACTCTTCTTTGTGTTTGTGTCGTTCTGTTAACAGCTTATAAATCGATGCGCTACTAGTCTTTATTTCAAACTCGTTTATTAATACGGTTTTCAACTTCGTCCATGTGGTAACACCTTTTTCAGATTGTATCAAGATCTTCGCTAGAACAGTTAGTGATTTTTTACCGAATATAAGTTTCTGTAATTCATTCCATTCCATTATCTCTGCTGTTTCCTCAAATTCTTGAATCCATTTCGTAATCGGGTAGCCGTCTTTTCAACCAAAAGTCTCACTGAGTCCTCAACATCTCGGAAAGAGATTGCGTGTGCGTCTGATCTCTTATTACTTCTTACGTCTTCAACATTTGGGCTTCTTTCTTCGTATTGCTTGACTTGTCGCTTCTTTTGGCTTCTCTGCTGGGCAGCTTCTTCTTCTTCTTAATTTTTCTTATCGTCATCGTCTTCTTCGTCTTCTTCGTCGTCGTCTTTTAATGAATCGAGATTCATTAGGGCCAGGCAGATATGCTTCGCAATTTCTCCTTTGGTGCCCTCGTCTTGAACAAGTAGAATTTGTGCAATTGGTTGCCAATCTGTAACGGTAAAAGTGTTTTTAATGTATTCTATTTTGTTTTTATACTCATCTGAGCCATCCTCGAATAAGAACCCGCCAAATCGTCGTACTACTCTACGGCATGACTTGTTTCCATCCCGTTCAAGCAGTAGCTTGTAGATTAGCTTGATTATTTTGAACGATGCTGCATCCATGTTGATGGCTATCGCTCTGAGATCTTGTAAAGTGGTCATTTTCAAGATATCACGTCTTATTTTTCCGTCTTCACGTCTTTCTTCGTCTTCACGTCTTGTTTCTTCGTCTTCACGTCTTGTTTTTTCGTCTTCACGTCTTTCTTCGTAACAGTGTACTCAAAATTACGTTTTAATTTTCAGTTTACACTTTTCTTTGTTTATTTCAACAGTGTACTATCTTTCGCGCACTCAGCACTTCTTTATCAACGAACCGCGCCTTGATTATCGATTGATTTATCAATTTCAGGATGTCTATTTTAAGGAAGTTAGAAAACGTCGCACTGACCGGCATGCATTAATCACTTTTCTCCTTTTTTCTTTCCCGTAAGTTTCTCTCGACACTTCTTTTATCGGCTGTATTTATTTTAATTAAATAATTGTTATTTTAGGTATACCCGTTCAATATCATCTGTTGAAATCTTTTGGGCAGTACCACTGCGTCGAACACACTTTACTGACAACGCTCCACTTTCCATGGTCAACAACAACATTCACTCACTATTCAATTTATTCTTCCGTTTATCCCGGTTGAGCACCCAAATTGTGGGATTGGTGAATAAATTGAACACGATGCTGTAGAACAATAAAATACATACATACATACATACATACATATCTTCACGCCATATCCCAACAAATGGGGTAGCACGAACCCTAAAATCACTCATCACACCCATCAAACAACCAATCATCGTCAAACACTCTCATCCAAACACAACACCCTCACTTCAACCACCCTCAAAGATCACTCCATATAAACTCATTCATTTATACACTCGAAACTACTATCACACAACAAACCTTCAATCACATCACTCCCCCTCAACTACCACTCACTTTCCTTCTTCAACGCACACAACGCATGCATAAAAAATCTCAAATTACTCACGTTCACTCCCAACAACGAAAAAATAACGAAACTAACAACGAATCTACAAGATTAGGAAAGATGAAAGCGATAGTCTGCACTTATATATGAAAGAAAAGACCACACAATGCAGTAACTGAAAATGAAACAAAAAGATAAGAAAGGGAGGGAGCGTCGCCCTGCGCTTGTTTTTGAAAGTGAATTTCACACAATTGCAGTTAAACACTACGTAAAAACTGAAAATGAATTAAAAGATAAGAAAGAAAGGGAGTGTCGCTCTACGCTTGTTTTTGGAAGTGAATTCCACACAATTGCAGTTAAACACTCAATGTAAGATCAGAAAAGAATAAAAAAGATAAGAAACGAAGGGAGTGTCGTCCCTGCGCTTGTTTTTGAAAGTGAATTTCACACAATTACAGGTAAACACTCTAATGAAATTACTAAACAACGAAACTAAAATTTAAAACCCTGCGCATTTCTGAAATCATCAGATTCATTCCGCAATTAATCTTCGCCAAACGTTCCTATCCTGACACACCACTTTTGCTTCATCCACATTCATAATTCCTTTCATACAAGCACGTTTGTTCCTCGTACTCGGAAACTTTCGTTCACGCAACAATCCTTCTATCATATTCATCCATTTATTCATAGGTCGCCCACGCAATCTTTCACCCTCAATTTCACCAACATATACCTGTTACACTAATCTCTCATTCGACATACGTTCAACATGCCCAAACCATCTCAACTGACTTATACCTACTTTTCTAACTACATTCTTCTCAATTTCACACTCATCATACACCAATGTATTCCGGACACGATCTCTTCTAGTATAACCACACATACCCCGCAAATACCTCATTTCCACAGTAGTTATACGACGTTCATGTTTCTTCATCCACACCCAACATTCACTACCATACATCAATGTAGGCACTAAAACACCATTATACACACTCAATCGAGCATCTCTGGATACATTCACATTTCGAGCAAAGGTTCCCAGAGCACTCAATACCTTGCGTCCCGCAGATACTCTTCTTTCAATCTCACAATCAATACGTCCATCCCTTGAAAACATACTACCCAAATATAAAAACTCATTCACTTGACCCAATCTCACACCATTCACCGAAAAATTACAATCAGTCACCAAATCGCTCTTTTCAAACACTAACACTTTACATTTATCGACATTTAATAATAAATTTAAATCTTTTCCTACTTCATTTATATTTAGAATCATTCGTCTCAATTGCTCTTCAGATTCACCCATAACAACCACATCATCCGCATATGCTAACGCAGGCACAACACTACCACCAATATGTACACCATCCACCCCATTCAACGCCGTTCGTAACAATACATCCATGTACAAATTAAAGAGCCACGGAGACATCCCACAACCTTGTTTCACGCCAATGTCTATACAAAACCAATCACTCAATCTACCATTAACTCTCACCGCAGCCTCACTACCTTCATACAGCGCACGAATTGCCCACAACAAATTACCATTTATACCGTACTGTAACAGTACATTCCATAATGTCTCACGATGAACACTATCATATGCTTTTTTAAGATCGAGAAAGCCACAGAACACCTTCTTGTTCTTAGCAAGTGACTTTTCAACAATCATACGAAGAGAAAACAATTGATCCACACATCCTCTCTCAGGCAAAAAACCACCTTGCATATCGCTTAACTTGGAGATTGTTAAGGTTCGTACCTTATGAATAAGAATCTTCCCGTACAACTTCCCTACCACACTCAGCAAACTTATCGCACGAAAATTAGTACATTCACTCGAACTACCTTTACCTTTAAATAAAGGACAAATGATAGCACATTTCCAATCATCAGGAGCCACACACCGTTTTAAACAAAATCTAAACAAATAAACTAACCAGTCAAATAACCTCTCACCTCCATACTTCAACATCTCATTCGATATACCATCCAAACCAGGAGCCTTACCATTCTTCAGACGCATCAATGCGAAACTAACATCACTCTCATCTATATCCCATTCATCACCACTAACATTTTCGCTAACATTTTCACTACAACCATTCGGTCTATTAATGCTACCATATAAAGTCCTAAAGTACTCACACCATCTATTAGTAACATCTGATTCATTCCACAATAACTCACCATCCGCACTCTTAATCGCTTTCACTGCCCTGACATTACCACCTCTCAATCTCTTCACTGTCAACCAAAACATTCTTTTATTCATACTAAAATCATTAGTTAATCTTTCACTCATCAAATCATCAAAACGCGCCTTGCTTTCTCTCACTACTCTCTTAACACATTTATTTAACCTCTTGTATTCCAGCAAGCATTCATCACGTAAACTTCCAGGCACATCTTTCACATTTAGAAATCGCAAATATGCTCTCTTTTTCACTTCAATCGCTTCTTTAACTTCTTTATTCCACCATGCATTTTTTGGACAAGAACCTAATCTACATTCACCACAAACTTCTTTTGCACATTTAAGAACTGTATCCTTAAATTTGAACCAAACATCATTTATGCTGCATTCAAAATTAAGTTCACATACAGGCAAAGATTCATTTATTTTCTCAACAAACAAATCTCTAACATCCTCATTCTGCAATGCACTGGATTTCACACGAAACATTTTATTAGTATTTTTCACCCTCATTCTCCAACATTTATCTAGACGTATACGCGATACCACCAAATAATGGTCATTCGTACCCAATTCAGCACCACGCTTCACACGCGTATCTACAACTAAACTTCTCAATCGTTCATCATACAAAATAAAATCAATCATACTCCGTCTATTTTCACTAATATTCTCCCATGTATACAAATGAGCAAGTTTATGTTTAAAGATAAAGTTGGAAACAAAGAGATCACGCTCCAAACAGAAAGAAACTATTTTCCTACCGTTTTCATTCACTCTTGCATCACCAAACTTACCCAATACATTCCCAGACATGCTTCTCTTAACTCCCACCCAACCATTTAAATCACCACATACAATAACTTTCTCACCTGAATCACATGAATCAATAACACTATCTAACAAATTCCAAAATCTATCTTTTTCAAGATCATTTTCGGATTCGGTTGGACCATAAACTGACACAACGAAGATTCTATGAAAGCCTATCTTTAATCTCAGCCAAAGAATTCTCGATGAAGTACAACCATATTCTCTCACAAACGGTTTCATTCGTTCACTAACAAGCACACCAACACCATGCTTCGCGTGTTCATTCTCAGCAACACCCGACCACAAGCAAAACAATCCATCCACTTCTTCCTCACTACATCCTTTCCTTTTAGTCTCACTGACACACAAAACATCTACATTATACATACGCATTACATTCATCAATTCATTTTCTTTACCAGTTATACCCCTAACATTCCACGTACCAAACTTACATTAATCAAATTTCACCCATTTATTTTTCATTTATCCAAAAGAAATAAAAGAAGGGTTCTCTCGGTAGAAGAGTAGAAGTTAAGGTAGCTTACCAGGCTTGTCCTTAACTATAAATAGAAAAAGAAAACAGTTACATTTACACAACTGTCAAACGTCAACTGTCAAACGTCAATCACACCTAAAAACAAAACATAACTCAGCGTTTCTATACACGTAACCAATATAAACAAATAAAGATATGAAAGAAAATATATATATAAAAAATTAAACTACTATAAAAATGAAAGATAACACTTATCTTAATAAAACGATACTCGAGAAGTCCAGTGACAAACAGTATATTTTAATCCAACTCCAAAAACCCAGTCAAAAACCCAAATAAATTTCGCACTTGACGGGTGAGTTCTATTTATTTATTATTTATTTATTAATACTAAGATAGTTGTTTAAAATGTTCGTCTCGCGCCGCGTCTTGTCTTCCACTGCCGCTATCGCTCAGGCGGCTCCCGCTACAGCGTCTCGTCTCGTCCCTCACGGATGCAATCCCACACATATATATATATATATATATATATATATATATATATATATATATATATATATATATATATATATATATATATATATATATATATATGTATATATATATATATATATATATATATATATATATATATATATATATATATATATATATATATATATATATATATATATATATGTAGTGTAACGAATATAAAGCTACTCAGTCGAGAGAGTTTCAGAAACCTTCTCGGGAACAAGAGCGTTGCAGCGGGACCACCCAGATGCATGGAGCGAGCTCACATATTTGAGCGTGCGGTTGGAGAGCGAGGGGGGATATTCTGGAACTCTTCTAGAAGTCGGACGGCAATATAAAAGCGTAGCGGACGGCTCGAGTTAGTTCAGTTGACAGTTGAGTTCGATCATGTTACATAAATGTTGTCAAATAAATAATAGCTCTAGTATACGTGATATAAATAATATTAGTCTCAGTATATTTATAAGTAGTGTTTAAGTGTATTTCTAGTGTTAATTATTAGACTCTTTAATTTTCGTGTAACATAAATAATTGTGAGTTATTTTTGCACCTTAAAAATTCTACACACGATAAACGTTACAATATATATATATATATAACAATTTATCGTAAGTTAAAAAATAATGGTAACCAATGACAATACAAAATTACTACTAAAGCAAAATCAATCATAGAAGAACAACAGAAACTTATAACAAATATCATGAAAGAAATTCAACATTATATTAGCAATAGTAATGTACTAGCAGACTTTAACGCCACGCACCTCGGACACTTCCGAAAGACAATTGACACTATATAAATCAAATTATTTCCGAAGTAAAAGTTTTCAATTCTGCACGTCTGCCGTTTAAAATACATTTAATTGATACGATAGGTTTCGAAGCTCTGGCACTAAAAAATGACGATAAAAAAATCCAACTCAGCACACGAACTCTTTAAACGACATTTCATTTGTTACTAAACACGATACGTTTTCAAGCACGTGATCCCTTCAAGAGACCTTTCATTTGATACTAAACACGATAAGTTTTACTAAAACAATTGCCTATCGAATAATATTCAATTTTGTACGCGAGCTCTTCCAAAGACCTTTTATTTGATACCAAACACGATAGGTTTTGATGCATTTTTACTAAAACAATTGCCGATCAAATAATATTCAATTTTGTACGTGAGCCCTTTAATAGACCTTTCATTTCATACCAATCATGATAGGTTTTCATGTATTTGTACTAAAACAATTGCCGATCGAAAAAAACCAATCCTGCACGTAAGCCCTTATAAAGATCTTTCATTTGATACCAAACACGATGTGTTTTGAAGCACTATCACGAAAACTATTGCCGATCAGACAAATTCGAATTCTGCACGCGAGCCCTTCAATAGACCTTTTATTTGATACCAAACACGATAGGTTTTTAAATACTTTTACTAAAATATTTGCCGATCGAATAATATTCAATTTTGTACGCGAGCCCTTCATTTGACTTTCATTTGATCCTAAATACGATAGGTTTTGAATGCATTTTCACTAAAACAATTGCCGATTGAAAAATTTCGAATTCTGCACGCGAGCCCTTCAAAAGACCTTTCATTTGATACCAAACACGATAGGTTTTTATGCACTTTTACTAAAACAATTGACGATCGAATAATATTCAATTTTGTACGCGATCCCTTCAACAGACCTTTCATTTGATACCAAACATAATAGGTTTTGATGCACTTTTACTAAAACAATTGCCGATCGAATAATATTCAATTTTGCACGCGAGCCCTTCAAAAAACCTTTCATTTGATACCAGACACGATAGGTTTTTATGCACTTTTACTAAAGCAATTGTTGATCGAATAATATTCAATTTTGTACGCGAGCCCTTCAACAGACCTTTCATTTGATACCAAACACAATGGCTGGTACCACGAGCTCTGTTTTTGGGTGTTTTAAGAGCGTTGTTTTTGGGTGTTCTAAATATATGTACTACGAGCTCTGTTTTTGGCTGTTTTTGCACGTTTTAAGTCAACTGTTTAGTAACGTGTTCTAAAACTGCCTAGAGTTGTTTTAAGCAGTGTTCTAAGACAAACATGGCTGACGTCTATGATAAAAATTGTACGATTCGCCCAGGAATTGAAGTAAATACGCATTGAAAATGAGAAATTTTATATAAAGAACACAAGAATCCATTTATTGTGTTGGATGTGAGAGAATTTATACAAAATACCATTGTTCCGAAGAAACAGCGAAGAATATAATATAGTGAAAAATTATTTCTCGTGAAATGCAAGTTTTGGTGACACTGCGGTACTTCGTCAAAGAAATGAAGATGATACAGATAAGTAAAATTTAAATTAAATATACGCGCCAGTTATTCAGTATCTGCGCGCAGTCGCAAATCGCGTGACTTACTGCTTCTTTCCAGCTGTCATACGACACAATACATAACCACAATTCTGTGTTTTGTAGTTCGGTGTAATTTAAATTACATTAAATGTACAAATAGGTATGTATATTATAACAATTCATTTTATTGTCTTCAGGTGATCTATACGACATTTCTCAAAAGTACGACAGTAGAATTATAAGAAATGTGTACCTATATAGTTCTGGCATCGCATCTCCAGATATTCATCAAATTGTACAATTTAGTGAAAACCAGACAAGAATTTTACAGTATAGCAGACCACTACTTTTTATCGAATGTGATTATTGTCATAATTAATATACTTTTTGTTAATTCGTGCGCTTTTTATAATGAAAACTATCCGTTTTCTGATTTTATTTGATTAATTGTAACATAAGTGAATATTGTTAATAACCAAGTTTTATTATTAATAAAATATAATTTACAAAAATATGTATTGTACACAATTTTCGTTTAATTTTTTAAGTGCTACAGTTTTCGCATGTACCAAATCATTTCAAACACATTCATTATTTCCAGCTTTGTAGTTATCTATTAAACCTTTTCTTTAATTCGGTTATTCAGTCAGCAAATTATTTTCCTCGGACGTTCAATTATCCGTTTTAAACTTTAGGCTGCCATTCTCTTTCTAAAATACAATAATAACATATTAATCTATGTGATTAGGTGCAAAATATTAGAATCAAAATATGTTCCAGTTAAATACATGTGTTTTAATTGTGGAAGCGCCTTTTACAGTTCATTCAAGGAGCAATTAGTGTTCTTTCATGAGTTTAACGAAGTACCTGACATCTAAAAATCATAACCTGTTAAACTGCTTTCATATTGAATTGGAAACTGTCAAAAATATTCACGAAACGCGCATGCGTATTGCGTCTTTTACAACGTTGTCATATATATTTTCTTGTTTACATGGTTTTAGCTAAAACAGACTTAAAACAATGCTCGTGGTAAGCATTATTTTAAGAGTGTTTTAAGATGTCGTCATGGTTTTAACTAAAACACCCAAAAACAGTGTTTTAGTAATATGCTCGTGGTACCAGCCAATAGGTTTTGATTCACTCTTACTAAAACAATTTCCGATCGAATATTATTAAATTTTGTATGCGAGCCCTTCAAAAGATCTTTTATTTGATACCAAACACGATATGTTTTGAAGCACTTTTACTAAAACAGTTGCCGATCGAACAAATTCGAATTCTGCACGCGAGCCGTTCAAAAGATCTTTCATTTGATACCAAACACGATAGGTTTTGATGCATTTTTACTAAAACAATTGCCGACCGAATAATATTAAATTTTGTACGCGGGCCTTTCAATAGTCCTTTAATTTGATATCAAACACGATAGGTTTCCATGTATTTTTACTAAAACAATTTCCGATCGAATAATATTCAATTTTGCACGCGAGTCCTTCAATAGACATTTCATTTGATACAAAACGCGATAGGTTCTGATGCACTTTTACTAAAACGTACGCGAACTCTTCCAAAGACCTTTTATTTTATACTAAACACGATAGGTTTTGAATTACTTTCACTAAAACAATTGCCGATTGAAAAAAATCTTAATTCTACATGCGTGACCTTCAAAATTTCATATTATACCAAATACGATAAGTTTTGAAACACTTTGAATAAAATAAATATCGATAATAAATTTAAATAAATAATAATAAAATTGTGTTTAATGTACATTGCCGTGGACAATATTTGCTTAGTTTTACTATATATTTTTACCGAGGACAATTTTGGTTTGGTTTACCTGTATACTTTATAAAACTTGTCAATTTGACGTTTAAACCAACTTCATAGTGAACTGTCAAAAATTTACTTTTTAAATACACATATTTGAAATTTGTAATTACAATAAAAACGTCCCCTTATTTCCCCAATACTCACAGAAATTTCATATTTAATTAATTTATAATTAAAAATGCAACATGTCCACTGACAAATGTTAAATAGATTGTAGACGTTCTTCTTAAAAAAAACCAAAGCCACCACACTCTTAGTTGATTTTGCCCCAAAACCGCAGGTTTTTTCAAGTTTTCTCGCACATCATGTGCACGAAAAATCTAAGTCTAACAATAGGCACACCTCATGATTGACCTATATCAAATAAAAAAAGTTTCAAGTTAATCGGACAAACCGTCTAGGCTGTAGAGGTGAGCAATTGACCGTGGTGAATATATACAAATACACAAATATACCTCTTACGCTTTTAGTATATGGACTAGCGGTCGGTTTGGCATCGCCTTCACGCTACGCTCCGCGGACACTGAAATAGGTTTCACTTCTCTAAGACATTTGACACTATATAAATCAAATTATTTCCGAAATAAAAGTTTTCAATTCTGCACGTCTGTCCTTTAAAATACATTTAATTGATACCAAGCACGATAGGTTACGAAACTCTGGCACTAAAAAATTGACAATAAAAAAAATCCAATTGAGCACACGAACTCTTTAAGCGACCTTTCATTTGATACCAAACACGATATGTTTTTGAAGCACTTTCACTAAAACAATTGCCGATCGAAAAAAATCGAATTCTGCACGCGAGCCCTTCAATAGACCTTTCATTTGATACCAAACACGATAGGTTTTGATGCACTCTTACTAAAACAATTGCCGATCGAATAATATTTAATTTTGTACGCGAGCCCTTTAAAAGAACTTTCATTTGCCAGGCCTGCACGCTATGCTCCGCGGACACTGAAGTAGGATTCATTTTTGTAAGACAATTGACAGAATATAGATACTAATCTAAAACTTTTGTTCGTTTTGAAGCACTTTTACTAAAACAGTTCATAATCAAAAAGTACTTAATTTTATGCGCGAGTCCTTCAAAAGATCTTTCATTTAATACCAAACATCATAGGTTTTGAATCATTTTCACAAAACCAATTACTGATTTAAAAAAATCTCGATTCTTCACGACTGACCGTCAAAAGAACTATCATATTATACAATAGGTTTTGAAGCACTTTCAATAAACCAATTGTCGATAAAAAAAGTAGAAGTGCCAAAATTAATTCTATTTCTAGTTTCTAGTTTCACATTGCCGTGAAAAAAATTTGCTCAGTTTTACTATATATTATTGCCAAGGACAAATTTGATTGGATTTACCTGTATACTTTATAAAACTTGTCAATTTGACGTTTTGTATTAATACCAATAATCGACTGTAAAAAATTTACTTTTGAAATATGCATATTTCAAATGTGTTATTAAAATGAAAAAAAAACCTCTTTCCAAAAGTTTAATATTTCAATAATTTATAAAAAAAAATGCGACTTGCTAGTTATGTATCAAGACAGGCATTAGTTGTCGACGCCAAGATCAAGCATCCTACGGCGATATTACAGTAACGAAGACTTTGAACCAATATTCGAAAATTGCAATTCCATTTATCTTTTTATTAACCGATAAATTAGTCATGTTAAACATATGATAATTTACTACATAACACCCTTGTTTGTATTAGATACCATTTTTGCATTAATTATTACTTTACAAGCTATATTTCCCTATATAAGATTTTTTCCAATCAATCTTTCGTTCCTCCAGACTGTGGTTTTTCGCGACTTGTCCGACTGGCGGCAGCACCTTACTTCGGCTCTCGAGCTCGCTTCGTTGTCGATCGGAAACTGATGCAAAACTGGAAGTATAAAACTAAAATTGATTGACTTTTGACATTGAGAGTTATCAAATTTGTGTAAAATATATGTTTAAAGTTCATATGCAAAATTGGAATTTTATCGATCGGCAATTGTTTTAGCGAAAGTATTCCAAAACCTATCGTGTTTGGTATCAAATGAAAGATCTTTATAAGGGCTTACATGCAGAATTGGTTTTTTTCGATCGGCAATTGTTTTAGCGAATGTGTTTCAAAACCTATCGTGTTTGGCATCAAATGAAAGCTCTTTTTAAGGGCTCGCGTACAAAATTTAATACTTTTCGATTATCAATTGTTGTAGTGAAAGTACTCCAAAACCTATCGTGTTTGGTATCAAATGAAAGGTCTTTTTAAGGGCTTGCATGCAATATTGGATTTCTTTCGATCGGCAATTGTTTTAGCGAAAGTATTCCAAAACCTATCGTGTTTGGTATCAAATGAAAGATCTTTTTAAGGGCTTACATGCAGAATTGGGTTTTTTCGATCAGCAATTGTTTTAGCGAAAGTGTTCCAAAACCGATCGTGTTTGGCATCAAATGAAAGGTCTTTTTAAGGGCTTGCATGCAGAAATAGATTTTTTTCGAACGACAATTGTTTTAGCTAAAGTCTTCCAATACCTATCGTGTTTGGTATCAAATGAAAGATCTTTATAAGGGCTTACATGCAGAATTGGTTTTTTTCGATCGGCAATTGTTTTAGCGAATGTGTTTCAAAACCTATCGTGTTTGGCATCAAATGAAAGCTCTTTTTAAGGGCTCGCGTACAAAATTTAATACTTTTCGATTATCAATTGTTTTAGTGAAAGTACTCCAAAACCTATCGTGTTTGGTATCAAATGAAAGGTCTTTTTAAGGGCTTGCATGCAATATTGGATTTCTTTCGATCGGCAATTGTTTTAGCGAAAGTATTCCAAAACCTATCGTGTTTGATATCAAATGAAAGGTCTTTTTAAGGGCTTACATGCAGAATTGGAATTTTTTCGATCGGCTATTGTTTTAGCGAAAGTGTTCCAAAACTTATCGTGTTTGGTATCAAATAAAAGATCTTTGGAAGGGCTCGCGTAAGAAAATTAATACTTTTCGATCGTCAATTGTTTTAATGAAAGTTCATCAAAATCCATCGTGTTTGGTATCAATTGAAAGGTCTTTTGAAGGGCTTGCGTGCAAAATTAGAATTTTTCGATCGGCCATTGTTTAAGCGAAAGTGTTCCGAAACCTATCGTGTTTGGTATCAAATGAAAGATCTTTTGAAGGGCTCGCGTACAAAATTTAATACATTTTGATTATCAATTGTTTTAGTGAAAGTACTCCAAAACCTATCGTGTATCAAATGAAAGGTCTTTTTAAGGGCTTGCATGCAAAATTGGTTTTCTTTCGATCGGCAATTGTTTTAGCGAAAGTATTCCACAACCTATCGTGTTTGGTATCAAATGAAAGATCTTTTTAAGGGCTTACATACAGAATTGGGTTTTTTCGATCAGCAATTGTTTTAGCGAAAGTGTTCCAAAACCTATCGTGTTTGGCATCAAATGAAAAGTCTTTTTAAGGGCTTGCATGCAGAAGTGGATTTTTTTCTAACGAAAATTGTTTTAGTGAATGTGTTCCAAAACCTATCGTGTTTGGTATCAAATGAAAGATCATTTGAAGGGCTCGCGTGCAAAATTTAATACTTTTCGATCGTCAATTGTTTTAGTGAAAGTGCTTCAAAACCCATCGTCTATGGTATCAGTTGAAAGGTCTTTTGAAGGGCTCGCGTGCAAAATTTAATACTTTTCGATCGTCAATTGTTTTAGTGAAAGTGCTTCAAAACCCATCGTCTATGGTATCAGTTGAAAGGTCTTTTGAAGGGCTTACATTCAAAATTGGAATTTTATCGATTGGCAATTGTTTTAATGAAAGTGCTTCAAAACCTATCGTGTTTGGTATCTAATGAAAGGTCTTTTTAAGGGCTTGCATGCAAAATTGGAATTTTATCGATTGGCAATTGTTTTAATGAAAGTATTCCAAAACCTATCGTGTTTGGTATCAATTGAAAGGTCTTTTGAAGGGCTTACATACAAAATTGGAATATTATCGAATATCAATTGTTGTAGTGAAAGTACTCCAAAACCTATCGTGTTTGGTATCAAATGAAAGGTCTTTTTAAGGGCTTGCATGCAGAAATGGATCTTTTTCGATCTGCAATTGTTTTAGCGAAAGTGTTCCAAAACCTATCGTGTTTGATATCAAATGAAAGATCTTTATAAGGGCTTACATGCAGAATTGGTTTTTTTCGATCGGCAATTATTTTAGCGAAAGTGTTTCAAAACCTATCGTGTTTGGCATCAAATGAAAGGTCTTTTTAAGGGCTTGCGTGCAAAATTAGAATTTTTCGATCGGCCATTGTTTAAGCGAAAGTGTTCCGAAACCTATCGTGTTTGGTA
Source organism: Pterostichus madidus (assembly GCA_911728475.2). Lineage (NCBI taxonomy): Eukaryota > Metazoa > Arthropoda > Insecta > Coleoptera > Carabidae > Pterostichus > Pterostichus madidus. The sequence continues at coordinate 10,689,784 of OU452311.1, forward strand.
TCAAATGAAAGATCTTTTGAAGGGCTTGCGTGCAAAATTAGAATTTTTCGATCGGAAATTGTTTTAGCGAAAGTGTTCCAAAATCTATCGTGTTTGGTATCAAATGAAAGGTCTTTTTAAGGGCTTGGATGCAAAATTGGAATTTTATCGATTGGCAATTGTTTTAATGAAAGTATTCCAGAACCTATCATGTTTGGTATCAATTGAAAGGTCTTTTGAAGGGCTTACATACAAAATTGGAATATTATCGATTGGAAAATGTTTTAATGAAAGTGATTCAAAACCTATCGTGTTTGATATCAAATGAAAGGTCTTTTTAAGGGCTTACATGCAGAATTGGAATTTTTTCGATCGGCTATTGTTTTAGCGAAAGTATTCCAAAACTTATCGTGTTTGGTATCAAATAAAAGATCTTTGGAAGGGCTCGCGTAAGAAAATTAATACTTTTCGATTGTCGATTGTTTTAATGAAAGTGCATCAAAATCCATCGTGTTTGGTATCAATTGAAAGGTCTTTTGAAGGGTTTGCGTGCAAAATTAGAATTTTTTAATCGGCAATTCCTTAAGCGAAAATGTTCCGAAACCTATCATGTTTGGTATCAATTGAATGTCTTTTGAAGGGTTTTCTTGCAGAATTGGATTTTTATTGATCAGCAATTGTTTTAGTGATAGTGATTCAAAACCTATCATATTTAGTATATATTAAAAGATTTTGAGATGGACAGACGTGTAGAATTTAAAAGTCTTAGATTCGTAATAATTCAATTTATATTGTGTCTATTGTCTTACTGAAGTTAATTCTATTTCAGTCTCCGCGGAGATTATTATTATTCCAATACGTGATTGTAGTAATAAGAGCATTACTATGCAAGAGCTTATTAATAAACAATTGGTTGTGAAAGAAAATGTAGAAGCTCAGTATATAGAATGCTTACACCTGACATAAATTACATAAAACCAAATTAGTTTCTGTTGGCACAGTATTCATTTTTCAAATTTTGTTATTTGAAAATGAAAATGGATATATTCGCAGACTAACTGATACACGTAATATTTAAAACGTTTCAATGGGAACTTATTTGATTCAAGGATATAAATACAAAGTGATCAGTGCTATATTTTACCATGGTAATTCAATGGCTGAGGGGCACTACACAATATGATTAAAAAAGGAAAATCATAGATGCTTGCAAATGATTCTCACGTTGGAAAACAAACTTGGCCAAGAAACTCTAAACATGCTTATATATTTATTTTAGAACGAATTTAGATTTTTATAGAAAGATGTAATAACAATATACCAATACCAAATATCATTTATAATATAGGGTCAAACTATTGTATAAAAAAAAGTGATATCTCCCAAAAAAACAATTACATTGTTAAAGGTACGCCAAGACCCCAATATTTAAAATGTTACTTAAACTAGTAACATTTTAAACACTGGGGTCGCCAAGGTTTTTTTTAATTAATTTTTTTTTATTTGACCCGATATTTTTAAAATTGGTCGGTAAGGTTTTTTAAATTCGAATATTATTCTTGGCTTAATTAGATATCACTTTTTTTAATCTGTAATAAATAGATATTACAATTTTTGGGGACGGAATCTGCGCAATCTTGGCGTACCTTTAACAATGTAATTGTTTTTTTGGGAGATATCATTATCACTAAGAAACTTCATGTTACTGCGCACTCCAAGGAATGTGCTGACTAGTAATTGTAAGTTCATAAAAGAGCGAATCTTGTTACAAAACGCAATCAGTCTGTCCTGAGAACTATACCTGTAACTTGTGCATGTAAAATAAATAAATTTTTAAAAACACAATTTCCAATTAAAATTCTATAAGTGGCGCAGTCGGATTGGATTTCGGAAACGTGTTAATTGTCGAAGTTACACGAAAAGTAACAAATTCGTTAAAACAAAAAACACGGTCGTTTTAACGTTAATTCCGGAAACGAACAACTACGTGAAGAAGCCCAGAGAGCCAGCTTCGCTAGTGCCGAGGTATTCACAACCCCAAATTCCACACAAGCTACAGACTTCAGACTACTCTACTGATTCCGGTACACAGAGTCCGCAGCACGAGAACCCGTATCATGACCGACGTCGCAGAAGCACGTCAGAACCACATCAACGCAGAATCTCCAGATGAAGATCGCAGTTTTAAACACCGTAGTCTACATAGTTCTACTGTGAGTTTATTTTTACTACATATTAACGACTGTACGAATCACTGTTTACTAAGTAAAATATATTAACGTAGGTTCGAATCACTGTAATTACTTAATTAGTAATAATACTATTAGATATATATTTTATCCAAACTGGATAACTTGTTAGATATTTTAAACGAAATTGAAGATAATATTAATTTAAACGAGTTAGCAATGGCTGATCGTATAAATAAAATTAAGTTCGCACTTAATGCAGTTCCAACTTACCGAGACAATTTCCCGGAAATAATTCTCGTAGAAGTCCTATTAACTCTAGAACCACTCAACAACCCGTCCGAAACTTTGCTCCTCGCATGCAAATAAAAAATGCGCAAGGAATGAAACCAACACTCATGTCTACCTAAACTAGACAGACTTGGCAACCACAAAGAACCACTAACCAACCCAATAATTATTTCACACAACAAAATAATAAATTCCCAAGTAACAGACCATCTAATTATGTTTTTGAGGAATTAAATAATACCGAACTCGAACAACCTAATGATATTGATAATACTGAAACTTTTGAAATTCCCGAAAACCTAGAATATAATTACGATGAACAAGAATATAACGAAATTAACAATTCTTTTTTAGAGAAAAGCCTTATAAATATAGAGGAGAAATTTTGAATATAATATGTAATTCTAAATTACCATTTATAAAAGTACGCGACTATTTAATATTATTAGATTCAGGATCGTCAATAAACTTAATTAGTAAAAATTATGTTTATAATAATAAGCATAAATTCAAAATTTATAACGAAACATTTACTTTCACAACAGCTACCGGTGACCATACAGGAAATGAATATATTATTTAAAAAATAGAAGATATAAACATTAAATGTTACCTACATAACATTCATAAAAAATTTAATGTGTTACTAGCAATACCTGCTTTAATAAATTTGAAAATTAGTATTAACTTTGCAAAAAATAATGTCCTATTTTTAAATAAAGAACTTAAACTTCAGTATTTTGATTCTAAAAATAATATAAATTTACAAGACGCTGATAAAATTCAAATTAGAGCAGATCATTTAAATAAAGAGGAAAAAATGCATTATTCAAAATTATCAAAGAGCATGAATCAATATTTCCTAAACAAAATCAAAACCTATCACATACCAGTGTCATAAAACACGAAATCAAAACAACAGACGAAATACCAATCTATACAAAATCCTATCGTCACACAGAATGCTATAAAGAAGAAATTAACAACGAAATAGATTAACTTTTAAAAGAAAAAATAATCAAAGAATCATATTCCCCTTGGTCCTCTCCTGTCTGAATGGTCCCCAAAAAGATGGGTGCCTCAGGAAAGAACAAATTTAGAATGGTTATAGATTACAAAACTAAATTCAAAAACTATCGACGATAAATTTCCAATACCAAATATTACAGAAGTATTTGATAAATTGGGCAAAAACATTTATTTTACAACTTTAGATTTGGCTTCCGGGTTCCATCAAATACAAATGCATGAAAACAGTATTCAAAAGACCGCATTTAATACCGACAAAGGACATTTTTAATTTTGTCGAATGCCATTTGGCCTAAAAAATGCACCCGCGCCTTTCCAGCGATTAATGAACTTTGTGTAAACAAAATTTGTCTCGTATATCTAGACGATATAATTATTTTAGGCACTTCATTACAAGAACATATTGAAAACATTAGAAAAATATTTGCTAAATTAAAGGAATATAATTTAAAGATCCAAATTGATAAATCGGAATTTTTAAGGAAAGAACTATCGTATTTGGGCCATGTTGTTTCACATGAAGGTGTTAAACCTAACCCTACAAAGATCCAAGCTGTAAAAAAATTCCCTATCCCAAAAACTCCTAAAGAAATAAAAACCTATCTAGGATTATTAGGATACTATCGTAAATTTATCCCTGATTTGTCTAAATTGACGAAACCTATGACTAAATGCCTAAAAAAGGGAAGTAAGATAAATATAGACGATAAAGAATATATAGAATCATTTGAACATAGTAAAAATCTACTAATCAATGCACCAATCTTGCAATACCGCGACTTCTCTAAACAATTCATTATAACCACCGACGCTAATAATTATGCCCTGAGTGCGGTATTAAGTCAAAACATAGACGGTAAAGATTTACCAATAGTCTACGGTAGTAGAACTCTAAACACACATGAAATAAACTACATCGTAACCGAAAAAGAATTATTAGGAATCGTATGGGCGACAAAGTACTTTAGACCTTACCTTTACAGCACAAAATTCAAAATTAGAACTGACTACCAACCCCTAACTTGGCTAATGAATTTAAAAGATCCTAACAGCAAATTAATGCGATGGAAAATAAAACTTGACGAATATAATTTCGATATTCAGTATAAAAAAGGAAATCTAAATAGTAACGCAGATACTCTCTCAAGAATAAGACGTAAATTTGAAATTAAGAAAACATTTGATGATATTTTCGATAAACCACATAATACAGTACATTGTATAAAAAATTAGGTAAAGGATTTGCGGAAAAAATTAATTCAAAATTAAAACTTATCTAAATAACCAGAGTAAGAATAAAGGAAATATTTTTATACAACCTATTTATTATAAATATAAACTATCTCACTTAGTGACAAAATTAGAACATTTCTCTAAACCAAATTTATTAGATATTAATAAATGTTTAATTAATTTACGCGATTACTGTATTCAAACTGATATTTTTAAAATACATATGCCTAAAATTTGTAACGGATATGATAAAGTTGAAAATAAAATAAATTTTGAAATTGTTGAAAATTTAATTAACAAACTTTTTAAAGATACTCATATTCAAATAATAGTTCATGAATTAAAACCAGAAGTTTTTATAAACGATAATGAAAGCATAATAGTACAAATAAACAACGAAGATTTAGAAACATATCACTCTGCAGATGAAAATGAAATTAACGGAATTACTTACAAAGAAGGTTGTATTAACACTGGCAAGAACCAAATAATAGTCAAAGCACATAACGAACCACCAAAGTAGAATTTAAAAAAATATTCGCACATACTAAACAGAGATTAATAATTACCTTAAATAAAAATGACTTACAGGAAGAAATATTTCAGTTTATTAAAGAATATCTCGTACCTAAAATTAATTATTATTGTCTTATAGTTTTGACAATAAACGAAATTTTGCAAAACAAATTTACTAAAGATTCATATCGACTGATACAATGTGAAGAAGTATTAGAAGATATTGAAAATACGAACGATCAATTAGAAATTATTACAAATTATCATTTAGGAAAGACAAATCACCGCGGTATATCAGAAACAATTATGAGATTAAAAAGTAAATACTATTGGCCAAGATTACACTTTGACATTCAAAAATTCATAAATAACTGTGAACTGTGTCAACAGAACAAGTACGAACGAAAACCGTTTCAATTAAACGGTAATATTACAGAAATAAGTAAATATTCCTTTGACGTAGTACATATAGATATACTGACATTAGAAAAATGGAAATATCTGACAATTATCGACGTTTTTTCTAAATTTGCACAAATTTATTTTATGAAAACAATAGACGCTATAAATATAACACAAAATTTGTTAAACTTTTTTTTAGTAAATATCAAATACCGAATAAAATAATACACGACAGCGGAGTTGAATTTAACAACAACTTTGTAAAAGAATTACTCAAAATCTATAAAATAAATACCCACATAACATGTGTCGATAACCCAAAAAGCAATGGATTAATTGAAAGGTTTCATTCCACCATAATCGAACATCTCCGATTAATTAATCAAAATAAAATCTTCGAAAATACCAAATTTGAGAATAAATTTAATTTCGCTCTGATAGCTTATAATAATTCTATTAATTCAATACTAAATTTACTCCTAACGAAATATTATTCGGAGCGGATAAAGATAAGAACATTTTTGAAACTTGATTTACTATAGATGACTATTTAATTAATTATAAAAGTAAACTCAAAATTTTACATTGAAAAATTAAAGAAAATATTCAAGTAGAGAAGAATAAGAGATTTTTAGCACAAAATAAATTAGAAAATAGACCAACTAAACTACCAGATAAAATATTAATCGAAGAAGGCAAAAGAAGAATATAAAAATTTAAGAAACCACTTTTTAAAATCCATAAAATCGAACAATACAACCCTAAATTAGGCGTAATTAAAGTAACGAATAAAGGTAAACACAAAATTGATAAGATTAAGAAGCCCCGACACTTTGTTGCAGATGTCCCAATAAAAGGAAACCATGAGGAATTAGAACTAATCACCGACAATCCCGGTATAAACATCGTGGATTTGGGCAATGTATATACATATATAAATTCATAATATTCATATTATAATTATGATATTAGGAATATAGAGGAAGAGTATTTTATGATAGGTAAATATAAAAATAATATTGAAATAAAATTCAATGATAATGATACGTATATTAGAGAAGTGGCAACATATAAAAATATATTAAACTTTAATTATGATAGATTAGCTATTAATATAAGTAACCTGTTCACTCATAAAAGAAATAAAAGAGGATTAATTAATGGTATGGGAGGAGTTATAAAGGCTATAACTGGATATTTAGATGCCGAAGATGCCGAAAAATATGATAAATTATTCGAAAAAATTAATAAAAATCAAGAAATATTACAAACTCAAAATTTAGAAACAATTCGATTAAATAAAGAAATGATTAATAAATATAATAAACAAATTGAAAATATTAAACACAATGAATTGGTTTTGGAAACTCGAATAGATACTTTTATGCAAGAAACTATAAATTGGCAAAACGTTTGGATGATTAAAGTTATATTTAATCAATTAATATTATTAACTATAAATTTATTTGAGATCATATCCGAAATTGAAACTAGCTTAACATTCTACAACCTAAATAAGATCCATAGTTCAATAATATCTTTAGAAGAACTAAACCAAATAATTAACCAAATTAATCCAGGAATAAAATTTTGGGACATTACATCACACATTTCAAGTCATTGTAAATTAAATAATAATAAAATAGAATACCTATTAGAAATTCCTTTGTACGAAAATAAACCTGAAAGGAAATTACTGCAAATAACTCCAATCTCCATAATTAGTGGAAATGAAATGTTTATGTTGAATGAAAATAAAGAATTTTTAATTCAAGAAAGAGATCAATTATTGCTAACTAATGACTGTAATAAATTAAAACAAAATTTTTACTGTAAGACTAATTATGTAGAAGCTAATAAATGTTTGAATGAAATTGTTAATAGACATAATAATAATGAATGCAAGTACCATAAGATTACTGAAGGATTTATTTTAATAAAAATTGAAAACTCTAATATTATTATTCTAATAAGTAAGAATGAAAGAAACTTAGATATTAAATGTTCTGAATATGTGAAACATAAGTTAATTAAAGGAGTGTATAAATTTAAAACAAATAAAAATTGTATAATTAATCATTATAAATTGGAAAATTATATAACTAATGCTAAAAAAATAATTTTTGAAAACATTAAATTTTAAATTAAGGACAGACAATTAAGTAATAAAACAATTGAGTTGAAACAAATTAATAAACAAGATATTGTAATTAAAGAAACGCCTACGTTAAATGATATAAAGGTTCAAGATGATGTAAATAACCATACTATAATTAATTCTGTTGTCATTATTGTTGTATTAGTAATTATTTGTTTAATCTTATGTAAAAATAAAATACAATGTTTTAGAAAACAGTTAAAAAAGGAAAATCTCCAAGCCGTAACAAATGAAGTTCCCTTTTAGGGCGGAGGAGTTATGTATATCATTATCACTAAGAAATTTCATGTTACAGCGCACTCCAAGGAATGTGCTGACTAGTAATTGTAAGTTCATAAAAGAGCGAAGCTTGTTACAAAATGCAATCAGTCTGTCCTGAGGAACTATACCTGTAACTTGTGTATGTAAAATAAATAAATTTTTAAAAACACAATTTCCAATTAAAATTGTATAAGTTGCTCATAGAAAAATGTCAAAATTGCAGTAGATTTTCTTATGAGAAACTTCAATAACAATTTCACTAAAACAATTGGCTGTCTAAAATTTTGTAATTCTGCACACGAGCTCTTCCAACGACTTTTCATTTGATACCAAATCTAATATGTAGGTTTTGAAACATATAAAATTAAAACAATTGCCAATCGAAAAAATAAATATTCCACACGCCAGCTCTTCTAAAGCCCTTTCATATGATATCAAACACGATATGATTCGGAATAATTTTGTTAATAATTACCGGACGTAAAATATCATTTTATAGTTAATTCTATCTAAAAGTTCTTCTGAAGCCCTGTCATATGACACCAAATACAGTATTACTCGGAATACTTTATATTTGAAACAATTGAGGATCGTAAATATACATATTTTTTTATTACATCGGAAAATTCTTCTAATGTCCTTTTATATGACACTCAATACGATTTGATTCAGAATACTTTGTTTGAAGCAATTGAGGATCGTAAAATTTAACTTTTCTTTACATCATTATTCGGAATACTTTATGTTTAACACAACTGACGATCCTAACATATGTATATTTTTTATTTCATCTTTAAGTTCTTCTAAAGCCCTTTCATATGATACCAAACACGGCACGATTCGGACTACTTTAGGTTTGAAACAATTGACGGTCGTATTTCTCTTTTATTTTTATTTCATTTATAAGTTCTTTTAAATCCATTTCATATGACACCAAACACGGTATAATTCGGAATACTTTAAGTTTAAAACAATTGACGATCGTAAAAATATATATATTTTTTATTTATCATATGAAAGATCTTCTAAAGCCCTTTCATATGATATCAAACACGATATAATTTGGAACACTTTAAGTTTAAAACAATTGACGATCGTAATATATATTTTTTATTATTTCATCTGAAAGTTCTTCTAAAGCGCTTTCATATGATATCAAACACGATATAATTCGGAACACTTTACGTTTAAAACAAATGACGATCGTAATATATATATATATATATATATATATATATATATATATATATATATATATATATATATATATATATATATATATATATATATATATAATGTTCTGGATGTAACACAGAAACAAAATATAACGATTCCAATCTACGGAATAACAAAATACCTGAAAACCCCTATTCTTGGGTACTTTGAGGATTTTTTCTTCGCCTTTAGGAAAGGGTATACCCCAATGTCGGTTATATTGACTTATTCGGTATTGATCTGGGAATACCAGAAAAATTCAGCCAATTTGAAGCAAATTGAAAAAAGTTATTGGCCAGAATCTAAAATTCAGCCAATTTGAAGCAAATTGAAAAAAGTTATTGGCCAAAATCTAAAAAAAGTGCAAAAAACGGCGTTTTGAGGTGCTCGGTGCTGCCTGGGTATTCATCAGAAAAATGTTTCAGCACATCTCCACAACTTTTTGGATGGAACTCTTTCATTTTAGACCCTAGAGAACGAAATAAATTTATATATATATATATATATATTCTGGCCAATAACTTTTTTCAATTTGCTTCAAATTGGCTGAATTTTAGATTCTGGCCAATAACTTTTTTCAATTTGCTTCAAATTGGCTGAATTTTTTTTCTGGTATTCCCAGATCAATACCGAATAAGTCAATATAACCGACATTGGGGTATACCCTTTCCTAAAAGCGAAGAAAAAATCCTCAAAGTACCCAAGAATAGGGGTTTTCAGGTATTTTGTTATTCCGTCGATTGGAATCGTTATATTTTGTTTCTGTGTTACATCCAGAACATTAGATTCTTCAATTGTATGATCTACAGAACAGTTTCAGATCATATAAGTATGAAGATAGGTGGCAGCACCTAATTAAATCCAATATTTATCGCCTATTTAATGTTGATATAAATATTTCTAAATGTGGTTCGTATATTTGATTTAAAATAGTTCAAATGAAATAAAATTAGGAATTTCCAATCTACAATATTATTTTTCTAAACGGGAATTGTTTTATTTTCGATATGTCGAATTTAAAATTTAAGAAAGTCGAATTTTCTTTCTATTACATTTCATTTGTTCGACACCAATAGCAGTATATATATATATATATATATATATATATATATTTTGCCGTCATTTCGGACAGTTCCACATTTATATTTTTTAAAGATCAGCATTTAAAACACCTTTTTTTGTTTTTCTCAAATCTATGAATTTCAACACCTGGATCTAGTATTATGAGAGGTAATATTGTTCCTAAATTATAGATTTGTTAAATTGAAGTTTTCTGTTAAAAAACTTTTATATAAACATGAAATCAATTGAAAACAGATCAAAACATATATCCTCTATCCTATAATACCTTACAAAATTGCTCTAACTTGTCTCCAAATTAATATAATTCTGTTAAGAAGTTTCATGCGTAACATCAATGAATTTTTCTGCTTACGGTCAAATCGTCCGTAGATGTTCTTCTTAAAAAATTCAAAGCCACCACAATCTTAGTTAAAAACGCGTGATTTTTCACGTATTCTCGCACATCATGCGTAATAAAATTATGAATTTATAAAAAGGCACTCGCTTCGCCAGGCCTTCACGCTACGCTCCGCGGACACTGAAATAGGATTCAATTATGTAAGACAATTGACACTATATAAATCAAATTATTTTCGAAGTAAAAGTTTTCAATTCTGCACGTCCGTCCTTTAAAATACATTTAATTGATACCAACCACGATAGGCTACGAAGCTCTGGCACAACAAAATTGACAATAAAAAAAAATCCAATTCAGCACACGAACTCTTTAAACGACCTTTCATTTGGTAACAAACACGATATGTTTTGAAGAACTTTCACTAAAACAATTGCCGATCGAAAAATTCGAATTCTGCACGCGAGCACTTCAATAGACCTTTCATTTGATACCAAACACGATAGGTTTTGATGCATTTTTACTAAAACAATTACCGATCTAATAATATTAAATTTTGTACGCGAGCCCTTCAATAGTCCTCTAATTTGATATCAAATACGATAGGTTTTGATGCATTCTTACTAAAACAATTGCCGAACGAATAATATTCAATTTTGTACGCGAGCCCTTCAAAAAACTTTTCATTTGATACCAAACACGATAGGTTCTGATGTACTTTTACTAAAACAATTGCCGATCGAATAATATTCAATTTTGTACGCGAGCTCTTCGAAAAACCTTTTCTTTTATACTAAACACGATAGGTTTTCAAGGACTTTCACTAAAACAATTGCTGATTGAACAAAATCTTAATTCTACATGCGTGACCTTCAAAACTTTCATATTATACCAAATACGATAAGTTTTGATATACTTTCAATAAATAAATATCGATAATAAATTTAAGTAAATAATAATAAAATTGTTTTTAATGTACGTTGCTTAGTTTTACTATATATTTTTATCAAGGACAATTTTGGTTTGGTTTAGCTGTATACATTAAAAAACTTGTCTATTTGACGATTCAAACCAACTTCATAGTGAACTGTCAAAAATTTTCTTTTTAATTTCACATATTTCAAATGTGTAATTATAATAAAAACGTGCCCTCATTTCTTCAATATGCGTAAAACATTTCAAAACTACTCACAGATATTTTATATTTATGTAATTTATAATTAAAAATGCGACATGTCCAGTGACAAAGGTCAAATCGATCGTAGATGTTCTTCTTAAAAAATCCAAAGCTGTGATAGCTTTGGATTTTCTTAGTTGATTTTGCTAAAAAAATACGTGTTTTTTCAAGATTTCTCGCACATCATGCGTAATAAAATTATGAATTTATAAAAAGGACCTCGCCCAAGTTGGACTTTATCAAATAAAAAAGTTTCAAATTAATCGGACAAACCGTCTAGGCTGTAGAGGTGAGCAATTGACCGTGATGAATCCAAACTCATATACAAAAATACCTCTTACGCTTTTAGTATATGGACTAGCAGTGGGCCTGGCTTTGCTAGGCCTTCACGCTACGCTCCGCTGACACTGAAATAGGATTCACTTCTGTAACACAATTGACACTATATAAATCAAATTATTTCCAAAGTAAAAGTTTTCAATTCTGCTGGTTTGTTTTTACAAATACATGCAATAGCACGATAGGTTACGCAAATCTGGCACTACAAAATTGACAATAAAAAAAATCCAATTTGGCACACGAACTCTTTAAGAGACCTTTCATTTGATACTAAACACGATATGTTTTGAAGCACTTTCACTAAAACAATTGCCGATCGAATAATATTTAATTTTGTACGCAAGCCCTTTAAAAGAACTTTCATTTGATACCAAACACGATAGGTTTTGATGTACTCTTACTAAAACAATTGCTGATCGGATAATATTCAATTTTGTACGCAAGCCCTTCAATAGACTTTTCATTTGATACCAAACACGATATGTTTTAAAGCACTTTAACTAAAAAAATTGCCGATCGAAAAAATTCGAATTCTGCTTGCGTGCCTTTCAAAGGACCTTTTATTTGATTCCAAACACGATAGGTTTGAAGTACTTTTACTAAAACAATTACTGATTGAAAAAATCTCATTTCTATATGCGTGACCTTCAAAACTTTCGTATTATACCATATAAGAGAAATTTTGAATTTTGATTATAAATATAAATAAATAATAATAAAATTGTTTTTAATTGTACATTGCCGTGAACAATATTTGCTTAGTTTTACTATATATTTTTACCGAGGACAATTTCGGTTTAGTGGTCAATTTGACGTTTAAACCAACTTCATAGTGGACTGTCAAAAATTTACTTTTTAAGTCACATATTTGAAATGTGTAATTATAATAAAAACGTCCCCTCATTTCCTCAATATGTGTAAAATATTTCAAAACTACTCACAGAAATTTCATATTTAAGTAATTTATAATTAAAAATGCGACATGTCCACTGACAAATGTCAAATCGATCGAAGACGTTCTTCTTAAAAAAACCAAAGCCACCACACTCTTAGTTGATTTTGCCCCAAAAACGCAGGTTTTTTCAAGTTTTCTCGCACATCATGCGTAATAAAATTATGAATTTATAGAAAGGTCATCTTTCAAGTTGAACTCTATCAAATAAAAAAAGTTTCAAATTATTCGGACAAACCATCTTGGCTGTAGAGGTGAGCAATTGACCGTGATGAATCTATACAAACATACGAATATACCTCTTACGCTTTTAGTATTTGGACTAGCGATCGGCCTGGCTTTGCCAGGCCTTCACGCTATGCTCCGCGGACACTGAAATAGGATTCACTTCTGTAAGACAATTGACACTATATAAATCAAATTATTTCCGAAGTAAAAGTTTTCAATTCTGCACGTCTGTCCTTTAAAAAACATTTAATTGATACCAAGCACAATAGGTTACGAAGCTCTGGCACTACAAAATTGACAATAAAAAAAAATTAATTCAGCACACGAACGACCTTTCATTTGATACCAAATACGATATGTTTTGAAGCACTTTCACTAACACAATTTCCGATCGAATATTCAATTTTGTACGCGAGCCCTTCAACAGACCTTTCATATGATACCAAACACGATAGGTTTTTATGCACTTTTACTAAAACAATTGCCGATCGAATAATATTCAATTTTGTACACGAGTCCTTCAAGAGACCTTTCATTTGATACCAAACACGATAGGTTTTTATGAACTTTTACTTATAAAATTTCCGATCGAATAATATTCAATTTTGTACGCGTGCTATTCAAAAGACCTTTCATATGATACCAAACACGATAGGTTTTTATGAACTTTTACTTAAACAATTGCCGATCGAATAATATTCAATTTTGTACGCATGCTATTCAAAAGACCTTTCATATGATACCAAACACGATAGGTTTTTATGTACTTTTACTAAAACAATTTCCGATCGAATAATATTCAATTTTGTATGCGTGCCCTTCAAAAGATCTTTTATATGATACCAAACACGATAGGTTTTTATGCATTTTTACTAAAACAATTGTCGATCGAATAATATTTAATTTTGCACGCGAGCCCTTCAATAGACCTGTCATTTGATACCAAACACGATAGGTTTTTATGCATTTTTACTAAAAAAATTGCCGATCGAATAATATTTAATATTATACGCGAGCCCTTTAATAGACATTTCATTTGATACCAAATAAGATAGGTTTTGATGTATTTTTACTAAAACAATTGCCGATCGAATAATATTCAATTTTGTACGCGAGCCCTTCAAAAGACTTTTCATATGATACCAAACACGATAGGTTTTTATGCACTTTTACTAAAACAATTGCCGATCGAATAATATTCAATTTTGTATGCGTGCCCTTCAAAAGATCTTTCATATGATACTAAACACGATAGGTTTTTATGCACTTTTACTAAAACAATTGCCGATCGAATAATATTCAATTTTGTACGCGAGCCCGTCCAAAGACCTTTCATTTGATACCAAACACGATAGGTTTTTATGCACTTTTACTAAAACAATTGCCGATCGAATAATATTTAATATTCTACGCGAGCCCTTTAATAGACATTTCATTTGATACCAAATAAGATAGATTTTGATGCATTTTTACTAAAACAATTGCCGATCGAATAATATTCAATTTTGTACGCGAGCCCTTCAAAAGACTTTTCATATGATACCAAACACGATAGGTTTTTATGCACTTTTACTAAAACAATTGCCGATCGAATAATATTCAATTTTGTATGCGTGCCCTTCAAAAGATCTTTCATATGATACTAAACACGATAGGTTTTTATGCACTTTTACTAAAACAATTGCCGATCGAATAATATTCAATTTTGTACGCGAGCCCGTCCAAAGACCTTTCATTTGATACCAAACACGATAGGTTTTTATGCACTTTTACTAAAACAATTGCCGATCGAATAATATTTAATATTCTACGCGAGCCCTTTAATAGACATTTCATTTGATACCAAATAAGATAGGTTTTGATGCATTTTTACTAAAACAATTGCCGATCGAATAATATTCAATTTTGTACGCGAGCCCTTCAAAAGACTTTTCATATGATACCAAACACGATAGGTTTTTATGCACTTTTACTAAAACAATTGCCGATCGAATAATATTCAATTTTGTACGCGTGCCCTTCAAAAGATCTTTCATATGATACTAAACACGATAGGTTTTTATGCACTTTTACTAAAACAATTGCCGATCGAATAATATTCAATTTTGTACGCGAGCCCGTCCAAAGACCTTTCATTTGATACCAAACACGATAGGTTTTTATGCACTTTTACTAAAACAATTGCTGATCGAATAATATTTAATATTCTACGCGAGCCCTTTAATAGACATTTCATTTGCTACCAAATAAGATAGGTTTTGATGCATTTTTACTAAAACAATTGCCGATCGAATAATATTCAATTTTGTACGCGAGCCCTTCAAAAGACTTTTCATATGATACCAAACACGATAGGTTTTTATGCACTTTTACTAAAACAATTGCCGATCGAATAATATTCAATTTTGTACGCGTGCCCTTCAAAAGATCTTTCATATGATACTAAACACGATAGGTTTTTATGCACTTTTACTAAAACAATTTCCGATCGAATAATATTCAATTTTGTACGCGAGCCCGTCCAAAGACCTTTCATTTGATACCAAACACGATAGGTTTTTATGCACTTTTACTAAAACAATTGCCGATCGAATAATATTCAATTTTATACGCGTGCCCTTCAAAAGACCTTTCATTTAATACCAAATACGATAGGTTTTTATGTACTTTTGCTAAAACAATTGCCGATCGAATAATATTCAATTTTGTACGCGAGCCCGTCCAAAGACCTTTCATTTGATACCAAACACGATAGGTTTTTATGCACTTTTACTAAAACAATTGCCGATCGAATAATATTAAATTTTATACGCGTGCCCTTCAAAAGACCTTTCATTTAATACCAAATACGATAGGTTTTTATGCACTTTTACTAAAACAATTGCCGATCGAATAATATTTAATTTTGTACGCGAGCCCTTCAAGAGACCTTTCATTTGATACCAAACACGATAGGTTTTTATGCACTTTTGCTAAAACAATTGCCGATCGAATAATATTCAATTTTGTACGCGAGCCCTTCAAAGGACCTTTCATATGATACCAAACACGATAGGTTTTGATGCACTTTTACTAAAACAATTGCCGATCGAATAATATTCAATTTTGTACGCGTGCCCTTCAAAAGATCTTTCATATGATACCAAACACGATAGGTTTTTATGCATTTTTACTAAAACAATTGCCGATCGAATAATATTCAATTTTGTACGCGAGCTCTTCCAAAGACCTTTTATTTTATACCAAACACGATAGGTTTTGTAGCACTTTCACTAAAACAATTGCTGATTGAAAAAAATCTTAATTCTACATGTGTGACCTTCAAGACTTTCATAGTATACCAAATACGATAAGTTTTGAAATACTTTCAATAAAATAAATATCGATAATAATTTTAAATAAATAATAATAAAATTGTTTTTAATCTACATTGCCGTGAACAATATTTGCTAAGGTTTACTATATATTTTTACCGATGACAATTTTGGTTTGGTTTCCCTGTCAATTTGACGTTTAAACCAACTACACAGTGAACTGTCAAAAATTTACTTTTTGAATACACATATTTGAAATGTGTAATTATAATATAAACGTCCCGTCATTTCCCCAATATGCGTAAAATATTTCAAAACTACTCACAGAAATTTCTTATTAAAGTAATTTATAATTAAAAATGCGACATGTCCTCTGACAAATGTCAATTCTCAAATCTATGAATTTCAAAACCTGGATCTAGTATATGAGAGGTAATATTGCTCCTTAATTATAGATTCGTCAAATTGAAATTTCTGTTAAAAAAATTTATACAAACATGAAATCAATTGAAAACCGATTAAAACATATATCCTCAATCCTATAATACCTTAATATATTTACAAAATTGCTCTAATTTGTCTCGAAATTAATTTAATTGTGTTAAAAAGTTTCATGTGTAACATCAATGAATTTTTCTGCTTACGGTCAAATCGTCAGTAGTTGTTCTTCTTAAAAAATCCAAAGCCTCCACAATTTGAGTTAAAACTGTTTGTTTTTTTTACGATTTCTCGCACATCATGCGTAATAAAATGATGAATTTATAAAAAGGACCTCTCCCAAGTTGGCCTCTATCAAATAAAAAAAGTTTGAAATTAATCGGACAAACCGTCTAAGCTGTAGAGGTGAGCAATTGACCGTGATGAATCTATACTCATATACTCCCTTACGCTAATAGTAGTTGGATGATGAATCCAAACAAATATATATACCTCTTACGCTTTTAGTATATGGACTAGCGGTCGGCCTGTCTTTGCCAGGCCTCACGCTAGGCTCCACAGACTCTGAAGTAAGGTTCACTTTTGTATGACAATTGACAAAATATAAACTGAATTAATTCCAATCTAAAACTTTTCAATTCCGTACGTTTATTCATGCAGACCTATTAATTGATGTCAAACACAATAGGTTTTAAATCTGTATCACTAAAACAAATGCCGCTCAAAAAAATCAATTTAATTCGCGTGCCCTTTAAAAAACATTTCATTTGATAGCAAACACGATAGGTTTTGAATTACTTTCATTAAAACAATTGTCGATCGAATAAAATTTAATGCTGCACGCGGGTCCTTCAAAAGAACTTCCATTTGATATCTAACACGATAGGTTTTGATTTACTTTCACTAAAACAATTGACAAACGAAAATATTTAAATGTTTCATGCAAGCCCGTTAAGAGACCTTTCATTTCATATCAAACACAATATGTTTTGAAGCACTTTCACTAAAACAATTGCTGATCGAAAAAGTCAATTTTGATACAGCACGCGGTATGATTCGCGAAACTTTAAATTTGAAACAATTGAAATCGTAAGTTCTTTAAAAACTCTTTCATATGACATTAAACACGGCATTATTCCGAATACTTCAAATTTAAAACAATTGACGGTCGTAATGTTTTTTTTTTATTCCGCCTGAAAGTTCTTTTAAAGCCCTTTCATATGATATCAAACACGATATGATTCGGAACACTTTAAGTTTAAAACAATTGACCGTCGTACAATTTCAATAAAATATGTGTTTTATTTCCGAAAACATTTTGCTAAACTAGCTTTTTTTTATTTCATCTGAAAGTTCTTCTAAATCCCTTTCATATGACAGCAAAGAAGGCATTCGGAATAATTTATGTTTGAAACAATTGAGGATCATAAAATTTTAACTTTTTTTATTTCATCTGAAAGTTCTTTAAACGCCCTTCAATATGAAACCAAAGACGGTATGATTCGGAATAATTTATGTTTGAAACAATTGAGGATCGTGAAATTTCAACTTTTTTTATTTTATCAGAAAGTTCTTCTAAATCCCATTCATATAGCACTAAACACGGTATAATTCGGAATACTTTATGTTTAAAATAATTGACGATCGTAAAATGTATATTTTTTATTTCATCTGAAAGTTCTTCTAAAGATTTTACAAATGAGACCAAACAAGTTATGATTTGGAATACATTAAATTTGAAACAATTGCCTATCGTAAAATTTCAACTTTTTTAATTTCATCTGAAACTTATTCTAAAGCCCTTTCAAATGACACCTACCATGTTTTATTGCCGAATACATTTTGCAATATATTAAAAATCCTTCGGACGTCATTCCTGATGACATTCCACATTTATATTTTATATATACATAAAATCATTTGGAATTTTTCTTTAAACTTTTTTGAAAAACTGTTGGAAATCGTTGGAATATTATTTCTGATATCGGTTTTTCCAGTTATCTTTGTTTGCGTTGTAGAATGCTGCGGTCATTTTTTTTTACTTTATATTATTACTGCGGACAAATTATGCTTTGTTTCACTATATACTTTTAAAAATTAACGGACATTTTGTCTTTAAATTTTTATATCATGTATTCTCAATCATTTAATGCCTAAATTTATTTTCAACATTTTTCTAACTTGTCTAGAAATTGAAATAATTCTATCAGAAAATTCCATGTGTGCCAAACAGAATTAGTTTTGATACACTTTCACTAAAACAATTATCTGTCGAAAAAAAAAACAATTTTTCACGCGAGCCTTTCAGAAGACCTTTCATTTGATACCAAACACAATATGTTTTGAAAACTTTCAATAAAACAACTGACGATCGAAAAGAATAAATTTTTCACGCGAGCCCTTCAAAAACCTTTCATTTAATACCAAACACGATATTTTATAAGCTCTTTTACTAAAACAATTGACGATTTAAAAGTAATAAATTTTATACGCGAGCCCTTTCATCATTTTCGCTAAAACAATTGCTGAACGAAAAGATTTCAATTCTGCACGTGCGCCCTTCAAAAGACCTTTTATATGATACCAAACACGCTGGGTTTTGATGCACTCTCACTAAAACAGTTACCGATGAAAAAAAATCAATTTTGTACTCGAGTCCTTTAAATAACCTTTCATTCGATACCAAACACAATAGGCCTTAAAGTACTTTCTGTAAAACTATTGCCGATCGAAAATATTTTAGTTTTGCACACGTACCCTTTAAAAGAACTTTCATAATATACCAAATACGACTAGTTTTGAAGCACTTTTAATTAAATAATTATCGATAGAAAATTTAGGAGTGCCCAAATGATTCTAATTCGAGTTATCTGGTTTTTCTAAATTGAACTTTGCCGTAGACAAAATTTGCTTGGTTTTACTGTATATTATTATAGAGATCAAATTTGGTTGAGTTCACCTGTATAAATTATAAAACTTGTCAATTTGATATTTTGTTTCGAAACCAAATTCATTGTGGACCGTCAAAAATTTACTTTTTAAATACACGTATTTGAAATGTGTAATTATAATAAAAACATCCCCTCATTTCCACAATATGCGTAAAGTATTTCAAAACTACTCACAAAAATTTAATATTTAAGTAATTTATAATTAAAAATACGACATGTATACTGGTAAATGTCAAAATGACAGTAGATGTTTTTCTTTAAAATTGCAATGCCTCCATTAGACCACGGGTGTGTGACGTCACGATTTTAGATGTGCTCCGTAACTGTCAAACGAGTAACTCTCACATCATTATTAAATGTACGATTTAGATTGTATAAATAGAATATATTTTTAACAAGTATATGTGAATATAATTCCAAAAGTGACGAATTTCTATTCTGTGCATCATTTTATACGTGACAAAACGTGTGAATTATTTTATCAAGTGAAACGTAATTTCAAGATTGTGTCGCGAGTGCAAACTTTTACAATTTATAGTGTTTATATATTTAGTATATAGAAAATAAATGTTTAAAAACAATTTTATATGTTTACTTCATAGTGTAAAGCCAAGTAATTACTATAATATACAATAGTGTTACTTTTATTGAAGTTTGAACAGTTCATTTTAGGTTAACATTTTCCAAATCAACTAATTTCGTTAAAATTTTTAATATTTTACTGTAGTATTTAATTTTTTTCATTAATAATTGTTGTTGTGTTTTCGATTATAGTGGAAATTAGAAAGAATCGACAAAACGAATGTTTAAGTTACTATCAGAATAGAATCAAAAGGGAAAAGGATTCTTTGGCTCTGAAATAGCAATAACAATATAAAAAAGGTAATATAAAATATTGTCATAATCACAATATTACAAGACCTAGGGCAAGAACGGAAGGAACGTCGATTTGTTTGATTACAACAATGTGTTCATGCAACAAAACATTGGTTACAACAACGTGTTTTAATATAACATGATTCGCATTTATAACAGTAACCGTCAAAACCTAAAGAAAACTACATATAAATGTTTTGACTTCCTGTTTCTATTTTTTATATTGTAATGTTCAACATTTCTTGAGCCAAAAACTTCGACCTACCTTCCTTTTCTCTTTTAATTCAATTCAGATAGTATCATAGACATTCGTTTTATCGATTCTTTGAAATTTCCACTACAATCGAAAATAAACAATTATAAATGAAAAAAATTATATACTACAGTAAAATATTAAAAATTCTAACAAAATTAGTGGATTTGGAAAATGTAACCTAAAATGAACTGTTCAAACTTCAATAAAAGTAACACTTTTGTATATTATAGTAATTACTTGGCTTTACACTATGAAGTAAACATATAAAATTGTTTTGAAACATATATTTTCTATATATTAAATATATAAACACTATAAAATTGTAAAAGTTTGCACTCGGGACACAATCTTCAAATTACGTTTCACTTGATAATATAAATCACACACCTTGTCATGCATAAAATGATGCACAGAATAGAAACTTATCACTTTTGGAATTATATGCACATATACTTGTTAAAAATATATTCTATCTATACAGTCTAAATTGTACATTTAATACTGATGTGAGAGTCACTCGTTTAACAGTTATCTTAAATCGTGACGTCACACGCCCGTGGTCTATTCTTTATACTTTATAAAACTTGTCAATTTGACGTTTTGCTTTAAAACCAACTTCATAGTGGAGTGTAAAAAATTTACTTTTTAAATACACATATTTGAAATGTATAATTATAATAAAAACGTCCCCACATTTCCACAATATGCGTAAAGTATTTCAAAACTACTCACAAAAGTTTAATTTTTAAGTAATTTATAATTAAAAATGCGACATGTCCACTGACAAACGTCAGAGTGACAGTAGATGTTCTTCTTAAAAATTTCAAAGCCACCACACTCTTAGTTGATTTTGCCCCAAAAACGCATGTTTTTTCAACTTTTCTCGCACATCATGTGCACGAAAAATCTGAGACTATCAAAGGGCACTCCCCTGGATTGAGCGCTATCAAATAAAAAAAGTTTGAAATAAATCGGGTTAACCGTCTAGGTTGTAGCGATTTACAAATGGGTATGATGAATCCATATAAATATACAAATACTAGCGGTCGGCCTGGCTTTGCCAGGCCTCACGCTAGGCTCCGCGGACACTGAAGTAAGGTTCACTTCTGTATGACAATTGACAAAATATAAACTGAATTAATTCCAATATAAAACTTTTCAATTCTGTACGTTTATTCATGCGAAGACCTATAAATTTATGCCAAACATAATAGGTTTTAAATCTGGATCACTAAAACAATTGTCGCTCAAAAAAATCAATTTAATTCGCGTGCCCTATAAAAGACATTTCAGTTGATACCAAACACGATAAGTTTTAAAACACTAGCACGAAAACTATTGAAGATCTGAAAGTATTTAATTTTGTACGCGAGCTCTTCAAAAGACCTTTCATTTTATATCAAACATGATTGGTTTTAAAGCACTTTAACTAAAACAATTCTCGGTCGAAAAAAATACCAATTTTATATTTGAGCCCCTCAAAGGCCAGTAATTTAATACCAAATATGATAGGTTTTGAAACACCTTTACTAAAACAATGGACGATAAAAAAAAAATTAATTTAACACGTGTGCTCTTTAAAAGACCTTTCATTTGAAAACAAACACGATAGGTTTTGAAATACTTTCACTAAAACAATTGACTATTACATTTTGTAAGATAGTCTTTCAAAAAACCTTTAATTTGGTACCAAACACAATGTAGCACTTTCACTAAAACAATTTCCGATCTAAAAGTATTTAATTTTGTACGCGAGTTCTTCAAAAGATCTTTCATTTTATATCAAACATTTTCTAAACCCCATTCAGATATAATAATTGACGGTCGTAAAATATATATTTTTTTATTTCATCTGAAAGTTCTTCTAAAGACCTTACAAATGAGACCAAATAAGTTATGATTTGAAATACTTCAAATTTGAAACAATTGCCTGTAGTAAAATTTCAACTTTTTCAATTTCTTCTGAAACGTATTCTAAAGCCCTATCAAATGACACCTGCAATGTTTTATTTCCGAATACATTTTGCTATATATTAAAAATCCTTCGGATGTCATTTCTGATGACATTCTACATTTATATTTTATATATACATGAAATCAATTGAAAATTTTCTTTAAACTTTTTTGCAAAACTGTTGGAAATCGCTGGAATATTATTTCTGACATCGTTTTTTCGAGTTACCTTTGTTTGTGTTATAGAATGCTGCGGTAAATTTTTTATTACTATATATGTTTTGAAATTTTTATATGAGCATGAAATCAGTTGAAACTGTTTAAAATATGTATTCTCAATCATTTAATGCCTAAATCTAATTTCAAAATTTCTCTAACTTGTCTAGAAATTGAAATAATTCTATCAGAAAATTCCATGCGTACCAAACAGAATTAGTTTTGATGCACTTTCACTAAAACAATTATCTGTCGAAAAAAAAAAAAACAATTTTTCACGCGAGCCTTTCAGAAGATATTTCATTTGATACCATACACAATACGTTTTGAAACACTTTCAATAAAACAACTGACGATCGAAAAGAATCAATTTTTCACGCGAGGCCTTCAAAAAACCTTTCATTTAATACCAAACACGATATTTTTTAAGCTCTTTCACTAAAATAATTGACGATCGAAAATTATCAAATTTTGCACGCAAGCCAAATACGATTAGTGTAGAAGCACTTTCACTAAAACAATTGACGATCTAAAAGTGATAAATTTTATACGCGAGCTCTTTCAAAGACCTTTCATTTGATACCAAATACGATAGGTTTTTAATTATTTTCACGAAAATAATTGCCGAACGAAAAAATTCCAATTCTGCACGTGAGCCCTACAAAAAACTTTTTATATGATACCAAACACGATGGGTTGTGATGCACTCACTAAAACAGTTACCGATGGAAAAAAATCAATTTTGTACTCGAGCCCTTTAAATAACCCTTCATTTGATACCAAACACGATAGGCCTTTCACTAAAACTATTGCCGATCGAAAATATTTTAGTTTTGCACACGTACCCTTTAAAAGAACTTTAATAATATACCAAATACGACTGGTTTTGAAGGACTTTCAATTAAATTATCGATAAAAAAATTAGGAGTGTCCAAATGATTCTAATTCGAGTTATCTGGTTTTTCTAAATTGAACTTTGCCGTAGACAAAATTTGCTTGGTTTTACTGTATATTATTATCGAGATCAAACTTGGTTGAGTTCACCTGTATACATTATAAAACTTGTCAATTCGACGTTTTGTTTCGAAACCAAATTCATTGTGGACCGTCAAAAATTTACTTTTTAAATACATGTATTTGAACTGTATAATTATAATTAAAACGTCCCCTCATTTCCAGAATATGTGTAAAGTATTTCAAAACTACTCACAATAATTTAATATTTAAGTAATTTATAATTAAATATGCGACATGTCCACTGACAAATGTGAAAATGACAGTAGATGTTTTTCTATTAAAATTTCAAAGCCTCCATATTCTTTATACTTTATAAAACTTGTCAGTTTGACGTTTAAAATTAAAACCAACTTCATAGTGGACTGACAAAAATTTTCTTTTTAAATACACATATTTAAAATGCGTAATTATAATAAAACTGTACACTCATTCCTCCAATATATGTAAAATATTTCAAAAGTACTCTAACAAATTTAATATTTAAATAATTTATTATTAAAAATGCGACATGTCCACTGAGAAATGTCAAAATGACGTTTGATGTTCTTCTTAAAAATTTCAAAGCCTCCACACTCTTAGTTGATTTTGCCCCAAAAACGCATGTTTTTTCAAGTTTTCTCGCACATCATGTGTACGAAAAATCTGAGACTATCAAAAGGCACTCCACGTGATTGACCTCTATCAAATAAAAAAAGTTGCAAATAAATCGGATAAACCGTCTAGGCTGTAGCGATTTACAAATGGGCGTGATGAATCCAAAGAAATATACCTCACTTATCAAAATAGTATATAGGACTAGCGGTCGCCCTGGCTTCGCCAGGCCTCACGCTAGCTCCGCGGACCCTGAAGAAGAACTCACTTTTGTAAGACAGTTGACACAATATAAATGCAATTATTACAAATCTAAAACATTTCTGCGTATCATTCCAATCAAAGACCTTTTATTTGATACTAAACACAATAGGTTTCGAAGATCTTTCACTAAAACAACTGACGAACAATTTATATTTTATATGTACATGAAATCAATTGAAATTTTTCTCTAAACTTTTTTGTAAAACTGTTGGAAATCGCTGAAATATACTTTTTGCATTGTAGAATGCTGCTGTCAATTTTCTTTTTTTGTTAAATGTATATTATTACCGCACACAAATTTTGTTTTGTTTTATTACATACTTTTAAAAATTATTTGTCAAGTTGACGTTTTGTCTTAAAAAATTATTCCGCTAGCCCTTCAAAAAACCTTCCATTTGATACCAAACACGATATGTTTTTAAGCACTTTCACTAAAACAATTGACGATCGAAAAATAATAAATTTTGTACGCAAGTCCTTCAAAATACCTTTCATTTAATACCAAACACGATAAGTTTAGAAGCACTTTCACTAAAACAATTGCCAATCGTAAAATATTTAATTTTGTACGCGATCTCTTCAAAAGACTTTTCATTAGATACCAAACACGATAGATTGTTATTACTTTCACTGAAACAATTGCCGATCAAAATTAAATTAAATGCTGCACAAAAATACTTCAAAAGACATTTCATTCGATATCAAACACGATAGGTTTAAAAGCAATATCACAAAAAAAATTGCGAAACGAAAAAAAAAATTTGCACGCGATCCCTTTAAAAGTCTTTTTATTTGATACCAAAAAATATTTTATGTTTAAAACAATTGACATTCTTCATTTTTTTTTTTATTTCATATAAAATTTCTTCCAAATTTTCATATGACATTAAATACGGCATTACTCCGAATATTTGAAATTTGAAACAATTGACAATCGTAAAGTCTTAATTTTTTTATTTCGTCTGAAAGTTCTTCTAAAGCCCTGTCATATGATATCAAACACGATTTGATTCGGAATACTTTAAGCTTAGAACAATTGACGGTCGTAAAATTTCAATCAAATAAGTGTTTTATTTCCGAAAATATTTTGCTAAAATAACTCTTTTTATTTCATCTGAAAGTTCTTCTAACTCTATTTCATATGCTCTAGCATTTCTTCAACTAAAGGTTGCACGAAAGGCATGAGTATTCGCCGAGTGTTTGTAGCTCAATTGGTTAGAGCAGTCACCATGCGAGTGAAAGGTTCTGGGTTCAAATTCCGGCAAACGCTCATTGCTTTTTCAAAAACTAACTTTTTAATTAATTTATCTAAAGGTTCGTCTAAAACCCTTTCATATGATACCAAACATGGCATAATTCGGAATACTTTAAGTTTGAAATAATTGACAGTCGTAAAATTTCAATCAAATACGTGTTTTATTTCCGAAAAGATTTTGCTAATCTATTAAAAATCCGTTGGATGTAATTTTTGATAGTTCCACATTTTTTTATAGAATTTATTAAGTTTGAAATAATTACCTATCGTAAAATTTCAACTTTTTATATTTCATCTGAAAGTTCTTTTGAAGCCCTTCAATATGACACTAAATACGGTACGATTCGGAATACTTTAAGTTTGAAACTATTGACAATCGTAAAATTTCAACTTTTTTTTATTTTATTTGAAAGTTCTTCTAAAGCCCTTTTATATGACACCTAACACAATATGATTCGAAATACTTTATGTTAGAAACAATTGCTTATTGTAAAATTTCAACTTTTTTCATTTATCTGAAAGTTCTTCTCAAGCCCTTTAATATGACACCAAACACGATAGGTTTTGTTGCAATTTCACTGAAATAATTGATGATTGAAAATATTATAATTTTGCCCACATGCCCTTTAAAATAACTTTCGTATTACCGAAAGAAAATTTAAGAGTGATTAAATGATTCCAATTCGAGTTATCTGGTTTTTCTAAATTGTACTCTGCCGTGGATAAAATTTTAAATACACATATTTGAAATTTGTAATTATAATAGAAACGTCACCTCAGTCTCCAATGTGCTTAAAATATTTCAAAACTACTCTAAAACATTTAATATTTAAATAATTTATAATTAAAAATACGACATGTCCACTGACAAATGTCAAAATGACAGTAGATGTTCTTCTTTAAAATTTCAAAGCCACCATATTCTTTATACTTTATAAAACTTGTCAATTTGACGTTTTGCTTTAAAACCAACTTCATAGTGAAGTGTCAAAAATTTACTTTTTAAATATACACATTTGAAATGTATAATTATAATAAAAACGTCCCCTCAGTCCCCTAATGTGCGTAAAATATTTCAAAACTACTCTAAACCATTTAATATTTAAATAATTTATAATTAAAAATGCGACATGTCCACTGACAAATGTCAAAGTGACGTTTGATGTTCTTCTTAAAAATTTCAAAGCCTCCACACTCTTAGTTGACTTTGCCCCAAAAACGCATGTTTTTTCAAGTTTTCTCGCACATCATGTGCACGAAAAATCTGAGACTATCAAAAGGCACTCCCCATGAATGACCCCGATCAAATAAAAAAAGATGTAAATAAATCGAATATACCGTCTAGGCTGTAAAATTGTTAGAATGAACGTGATGAAACTATATATACATAGGGAATTAAGCCGTTTAGTATATAAGACTAGCGGTCGCCCTGGCTTCGCCAGGCCTCACGCTAGCTCCGCTGACCCTGAAGTAGAATTCACTTTTATAGGACAGTTGACACGCGAGCTCTTCAAAAGACCTTTCATTTGATACTAAACACGAAGAATTTTGAAGCATTTTCACTAAAACAATTGAGGATCTAAAATTATTAAATTTTGTACGCGAACCCTTTAAAAAATCTTTCTTTTTGATACAAACGTTATAGGTCAAATTTCAATTTTTTTATTTCATTACAATTTTCTTCTAAAGCCTTTTTATACACCAATACTTTAAGTTTGAAACAGTTGACGGTTGTAATATATTTTTTTTTATTTCATTTGAACTTTCTTTCAAAACTTTCATATCACACCAATCTCGGCATGACTCGGAATACTTTCAGTTTGAAACAATTAACAGTTTTAATATTGAATTTTTTTCTTTATTCCATCTACAAGTTCTTTCAAAACTTTTTTATATGACATTAAACCCGGCATGATTCCGAATACTTTAAATTTAAAACAATTGACGGTCGAAATATATATATTTTTTATTTCGTCTGAAAGTTCTTCTAAATCCCTTTCATATGATATCAAACACGATATGATACGGAATACTTTAGGTTTAAAACAATTGAAGGTCGTAAAATTTCAAATACGTGTGTTATTTCCGAAAACATTTTGCTAAACTAACTTTTTATAAGAATTTGTTTATTGACACAATTGTTTGTTTGTAGATATTATAAATAATTTTTGAAAAAGCAATGAGCGTTCGCCGGGATTTGAATCCAGAACCTTTCACTCGCATGGTGACTCTTCTAGCATTTCTTCAACTAAACGTTGCACGAAAGACATGAGTATTCGCCGAGTGTTTGTAGCTCAATTGGTTAGAGCAGTCACCATGCAAGTGAAAGGTTCTGGGTTCAAATTCCGGCGAACGCTCATTGCTTTTTCAAAAACTAACTTTTTAATTATTTTATCTAAAAGTTCGTCCAAGGCCCTTTCATATGATACTAAACATGGCATAATTCGGAATACTTTAAGTTTGAAATAATTGACAGTCGTAAAATGTCTCAAATACGTGTTTTATTTCCGAAAAGATTTTGCTAATCTATTAAAAATCCGTTGGATGTAATTTTTGAAAGTTCCACATTTTTTTTTATAGAATTTATTAAGTTTGAAACAATTACCTATCGTAAAATTTCATCTTTTTATATTTCATCTGAAAGTTCTTTTAAAGCCCTTCAATATGACACTAAACACGGTACGATTCGAAATACTTTAAGTTTGAAACTATTGACAGTCGTAAAATTTCAACTTTTTCTTTATTTCATATGAAAGTTCTTCTAAAGCCCTTTCATATGACACCCAACACAATATGATTCGAAATACTTTGTTAGAAACATTTGCTTATTATAAAATTTCAACTTTTTTCATTTATCTGAAAGTTCTTCTAAAGCCCTTTAATATGACGCCAAACACGATAGGTTTTGTAGCAATTTCACTTAAATAATTGCCGATTGAAAATAATATAATTTTGCCCACGTGCCCTTTAAAATTCAGTAAAACAATTGCCAATCGTAAAATATTTAATTTTGTACGCGAGCTCTTCAAAAGTCCTTTCATTAGAAACCAAACAAGATAGATTGTTAAGCACTTTCACTGAAACAATTGCCGATCAAAATTAAATTAAATGCTGCACGAAAACACTTCAAAAGACATTTCATTCGATATCAAACACGATAGGTTTCAAAGCAATATCACTAAAACAATTGCGGATCGAAAAAAATAATAATTTTGCATTCGAGTTATCTGGTTTTTCTAAATTGTACTCTGACGTGGATAAAATTTGCTTGGTTTTACTGTATATTATTACTGGAGACAAATTTGGTTGGGTTTACCTGTATACTTTATATAACTTGTCAATTTGACGTTTCGTTTTAGTGAATTGTCAAAAATTTTCTTTTTAAATACACATATATCAAATGCTTAATGATAATAAAAACGTTGCCTCATTCCCCCAATATATGTAACATATATCAAAAGTTATCTAAAAAATTAAATACTTCAATAATTGTTAATTAAAAATGCGATATGTCCACATACAAATGTCAAAATTAGAGTAGGTGTTCTTTTTTAAAATTTCAAAGCCTCCACACTCTTTGTCTGTATATTTTATAAAACTTGTCAATATGACGTTTTGAATTAAAACCAACTTCATAGTGGACTGTTAAAAATTTTCTTTTTAAATACACATATTTGAAATTTGTAATTATAATAAAAACGTCCCCTCAGTCCCCTAATGTGCGTAAAATATTTCAAAACTACTCTAAAACATTTAATATTTAAATAATTTATAATTAAAAATGCGACATGTCCACTGACAAACGTCAAAGTGACAGTAGATGTTCTTCTTAAAAATTTCAAAGCCTCCACACTCTTAGTTGAAAATGCATGTTTTTTCAAGTTTTCTCGCACATCATGTGCACGAAAAATCTGAGACTATCAAAAGGCACTCCGCATAAGTAATCCCTATCAAATAAAAAAAGTTTCAATTAAATCGGATAAACCGTCTAGGCTGTAAAATTGTTAGACTGATCGTGATGAATCTATACATAGGGAATTAAGCCGTTTAGTATATAAGACTAGCGGTCGCCCTGGCTTCGCCAGGCCTCACGCTAGCTCCGCGGACCCTGAAGTAGAATTCACTTTTGTAGGACAGTTGACACAATATAAATTCAATTATTACAAATCTAAAACATTTCTGCATATCTTTCCATCCAAAGCAAGCTCTTCAAAAGACGTTTTACTAGATACCAAACACAATAGATTTTGAAGAACTTTCATTAAAACGATTGATGACAGGAAAAATCCAATTATGCACGCGAGCTCTTCAAAAGACCTTTCATTTGATACTAAATACGAAGAATTTGGAAGCATTTTCACTAAAACAATTGAGGATCTAATAGTATTAAATTTTGTCGTGAACCCTTCAAAAAATCTTTCTTTTTGATACAAACGCGATAGGTCAAATTTCAACTTTTTTATTTCATTACAATCTTCTTCTAAAGCCTTTTTATACGACACCAATACTTTAAGTTTGAAACAGTTGACGGTTGTAAAATATATTTTTTTTATTTCATTTGAACTTTCTTTCAAAACTCTTTCATATCACACCAAACTCTGCATGACTCGGAATACTTTGAATTTGAAACAATTAACAGTTGTAATATTTAATTTTTTCTTTATTCTATCTACAAGTTCTTTCAAAACTTTTTTATATGACATTAAACACGGCATGATTCCGAATACTTTAAATTTAAAACAATTGACGGTTGAAATATATATATTTTTTATTTCGTCTGAAAGTTCTTCTAAATCCCTTTCATATGATATCAAACACGATATGATACGGAACACTTTAGGTTTAAAACAATTGAAGGTCGTAAAATTTCAAATACGTGTGTTATTTCCGGAAACATTTTGTTAAACTAACTTGTTATAAGAATTTGTTTATTGACACAATTGTTTATTTGAAGATATTATAAATAATTTTTGAAAAAGCAATGAGCGTTCGCCGGGATTTCACCTTTCACTCGCATGGTGACTGCTCTAGCATTTCTTTAACTAAACGTTGCACGAAAGGCATGAGTACTCGCCGAGTATTTGTAGCTCAATTGGTTAGAGCAGTCACCATGCGAGTGAAAGGTTCTGGGTTCAAATTCCGGCGAACGCTCATTGCTTTTTCAAAAACTAACTTTTTAATTATTTTATGTAAAGGTTCATCTAAAGCCCTTTCATATGATACCAAACATAACATAATTTGGAATACTTTAAGTTTGAAATAATTGACAGTCTTAAAATTTCAATCAAATACGTGTTTTATTTCCGAAAAGATTTTGCTAATCTATTAAAAATCCGTTGGATGTAATTTTTGATAGTTCCACATTTTTTTATAGAATTTATTAAGTTTGAAATAATTACCTATATCGTAAAATTTCAACTTTTTATATTTCATCTGAAAGTTCTTTTAAAGCCCTTCAATATGACACTAAACACGGTATGGTTTAAGTAACATTTGCTTATTATAAAATTTCAACTTTTTTCATTTATCTGAAAGTTCTTCTAAATCCCTTTAATATGACGCCAAACACGATAGGTTTTGTAGCAATTTCACTGCAATAATTGCCGATTGAAAATATTATAATTTTGCCCACATGCCCTTTAAAATAACTTTCGTATTACCGATAGAAAATTTAAATGCTCAAATGATTCCAATTCGAGTTTTCTAGTTTTTTTTAATTGTACTCTGCCGTGAATAAAATTTGCTTGGTTTTACTGTATTATACTGGAGACAAATTTTGTTGGTTTTACCTGTATACTTTATATAACTTGTCATTTTGACGTTTTGTTTTAGTGGACTGTAAAAAATTTTCTTTTTAAATACACATATTTAAAATGCGTAATTATAATAAAAACGTTCCCTCATTCCCCCAATATGTGTAAAATATTTCAAAAGTTGTCTAAAATATTTAGTACTTGAATAATTTTTAATTAAAAATGCGATATGTCCACCTACAAATGTCAAAATTAGAGTAGGTGTTCTTTTTAAAATTTCAATGCCTCCACACTCTTTGTCTGTATATTTTATAAAACTTGTCAATTTGACGTTTTGAATTAAAACTAACTTCATAGTGGACTATAAAAATTTTTCTTTTTAAATACACATATTTAAAATACTTAATTATAATAAAAACGTCCCCTCAGTCCCCTAATGTGCGTAAAATATTTCAAAACTACTCTAAACCATTTAATATTTAAATAATTTATAATTAAAAATGCGACATGTCCACTGACAAATGTCAAAGTGACGTTTGATGTTCTTCTTAAAAATTTCAAAGCCTCCACACTCTTAGTTGATTTTGCCCCAAAAACGCATGTTTTTTCAAGTTTTCTCGCACATCATGTGCACGTAAAATCTGAGACTATCAAAAGGCACTCCCCATGAATGACCCCGAGCAAATAAAAAAAGTTGTAAATAAATCGAATAAACCGTCTAGGCTGTAAAATTGTTAGAATGAACGTGATGAAACTATATATACATAGGGAATTAAGCCGTTTAGTATATAAGATACCTTCTCAAAATAGTATAGAGGATGTTTACCAATGAAATACTAACTCAATCCGATACAAATTCCGTATATTCTAACGCCCACAGCGGAGAAACATTTCAAAAATTGCACATAGAACACTTAAACAAATCAAAATTCTTACCATAGTAGATTAATTTTAAACATTCGGAACGACATACATTATTAAAGATTAATATGCTATATACAGATAAAATTTGAGGTCAATCGATATATACATCTTGGAATGACAGCGATTGGAACAGGAAGTAAACATTTTTATATTAACTACAACTTTTTCGTTTTATTCAATAACTGTACAATAATAAATAACGTTAATTTCATTCTTCAAGCTGCCTACAAGGTAAACATCATGATAGTCCATTAATTAACATGTAGAAATAGGTTTTTGTAAAAAAAATTATTGCTAGTTATACTGCTATATATTTTGTGTCTAAGGTATACTTAATGTGAAATTTAGTTCGGGTTAAGTGAAGTGAGATATATATATATATATATATATATATATATATATATATATATATATATATATATATATATATATATATATATATATATATATATATATATATATATATTGACCTTGTATTTCACGTCCTACGAGTACAAATCAACTATATTTTTTAATATATATATATATATATATATATATATATATATATATATATATATATATATATATATATATATAATAATAATAATAGCGTGGTTCAGCCACAGGCCACCTAACCTAATATATTACAAAGAATGAAATGTTTAATTACATACTCATATATATACAAAAATCCAACAAAATTTACAAAAATAAATACTTAACACACTGCAAATATGAAAACTCAGAATAGTTTCTTTACATGGTTCTTAAAAGAATTAAACGATAGAGATTTCAAAGATAACGGAATGCTGTTGTACAAAGTGGGCGCTAAATAGGAAAACGTACCTTTAAATTTTGATTTATTGAATTTGGGAACAATATATAAATCTTTAATGCGCAGACTGTAATTATAATTTGTAGACATTAATTTATTAAACAGATAAGATGGAGTACCAGTTAATCTTATTTTATGTATTAAACATAGATAAGTAGTTTTTACTTGGTCATCAATAGATCTCATATTAGCTAAAATACGGTAATGAGATATGTGTTCGTACTTACGCACACCATAAATAAACCGTAAGCAGGAGTTTTGTATTAGAGTAATTCTATTTTTGTGCGTTTGTTTTAGATTCGGAATATATGCGCATGCGCAGTAATCAAATATTGGCAAAAGTAATGAATTAATCAGACGTAACTTAATATCAGAATTAAGGTCATGCCGAAATTGGTATAAATTACGTATATTAATCTTGCAGAAACTAGTTTATTGTTTAAATGCTCCCTAAACTTCAAATTTTCATCAATATAAAGACCTAAGATTTTTTTGGATGAACATCTCTTCAAAGTGATTCCATCTAGAATGATGTCAAGTAAATTACCAGTGCCAAATACGAAGAGTGTAGACTTACTAGCATTAATTTTAAGGCCATTGTTATTAATTCATAACACTAGTTCATCTAGTTCATCAACAACACTTGAGGGATTCACAGATGCAAGAATTTGAGTATCATCGGCATATGAATGAGCTGAACAAAATTTTAGGACTGATGACATGTCTGCTACATAAATAAGGAAAAATAGAGGCCCTAAAATTGAACCTTGAGGCACACCACATTGAAGAGGAAAACTCAGTATCGGTATTCGATGACATGCTAACCCTGAAATGTCTGTTTTCTAAATAGCTCAAACACCACTGAATGGCACTACAAGAAAAATTATAATATTTAAGCTTGGTAAGCAGCATACTATGATTCACCATATCAAAGGCTTTTGAAAAATCTATTTGAATTGGGATAGAGAATTTAGATGTCATAGTCATTTAACACTGCATCTATGATATTGAGTAGGCAGGTATTAGTGCTATATCCTCTTCTGAAACCAGATTTATTGGCAGGTAGGACATTATTTTCTAACACATAATCCATAATTTGATCGCATGCCCTTTCAAGAACCTTTGAAAGTACAGGTAATATGCTTATAGGGCAAGACATCGAATGTTGAGCATTTATTTTGTTTCATGAGCGGCTTAATTATCGCAGTTTTCCAGATATCAGGGACAACTCTTTCTAAAATACACGTATTTATGATGTGCGTAATATAATCTTTAATAACTGGAAAAACAATCAAAATCATTTTTCGAGAAATGTTATCAGCACCAACAGCATTCTATTTTTGATTCTTCAAGACTTTTTCATCTATACATTTAAACATAAAAAATTCAACAGATTGCTCCATAGCAGTATTATTTGCGTAAAAAATTATTACATTAGGACTAATATTAAACGTACCAACTTTGTTTAATAAATAATGTCCATAACTATCAGGTACACATAGAGTTTCTGGGATGTTCCTTGCTGTCTCATTTTTAATACCTAGCCGTTTTAAATTATTCCATAATTTTGTAGAATCATTAATATTATTATTAATTTCGCACTCCAAAAATGCCTGCTTTTCTCTGCGTATCGCTGCTGTTGTAAAATTACGTAGTTGCTTATAATAATTATATTTGACTACTGTTTTGATTTTGTATACTGTAATAACGCTTTGTCTCTCTTATTCTGTAAAAGTTTGATCACTGGAGTGATCCAAAGGCAATAATTCTTGTGGGACTGCATTATTTTTACAGGTGCATGCTTATCAAATAATGAGATGATGTTTTGATTTAAATAGGCCAACTTGTCATTAATATTACTAAGTCTTAAAATATTATTCCAATTGACAAGGTAACAAACAGCAAAGAACATTTCAGAATTAAAATTTTTGAAATCTCTAAACGTGAATTTTTTTTTCTGTACAGCAGCTTTAGGCAATTGTAAGACACAATAAACACAGTTATGATCTGAGAAATGTGAACAGTCAAAAGTACCAGCATCTAAACATAGAGATTCATCCGTTATTGCTATGATGTCTAAGAGCGTTCTGGAAGCTGATCTTGTGTGACTCTTTATTAACTGATGCATCCCATACGCTGATAGTAAATTTACAAATAGTCTTGAACGTGCATCAGTTAATAATAAGTTTACATTAATATCGCCAGTACAAATAAAACAGTCCGCTTGTGTTGAAAATTCTGTTAATATTGGTTCCAAAATACTGAGTTCATTATGCAAATCAGAATGGGGATTGTAAATAACTCCTATAATAATCCTGTAATTCGAATAGTAAATTGAATCCAAAGATGCTCAATATTATTATTTGCTACAAAGGAAGTATCTAAAATTTTACATGTAATGGTACTGCGTACATAAAAAGCGACCCCTCCACCACGCCCTTGAGATGTATCCATTAATATGAAATAAATCTGAGGGGGAGATGTCACATATCCATGTCTCAGTTACTGCCAACAGATCAAAACTATGTTCATATACAAAGTCTTTAAATTTTGAAAAACAAGAATTAAGAGACCTCACGTTGATTTGACCGCATGTAAACATATTAACAATGAGTACAATGACCTTAGTGTGATTCACAGGTGTTAGAGAAAAATCAGCTGTAAGCTAATTAATAGACAAGCACGTGTCAGTAACTTCGAGCAGAGGCGAACAGATAAATACAAAAATAATATAAATTTAAACTAAATCATTGACTTCATTTAGATATTTTACAACAACAGCCTTATTGCCAGATAATTTAACAAATATCCTTCCGTCAAGTGTCCACACATTCCTTATTCCAAATGTAGTTGATGCTGACTTATAAAGGTCATAATTAGAATAAATGAGATCTTCTGCTATTGACATGCGCTCCTCTTTTAGCTTTTTACGCATTTTTAATATTTTGGCACGAGTTTTATAGGACATAAATTTAACAATGATGGGGCGGGCTCTCTTCGATGGCTTACCAACTCTGTGATCGTGATATATATATATATATATATATATATATATATATATATATATATTTACATATATTTATATCTCCTGTTTTAAGTAATGTTATAATTTCTATTCAAATAACATTTATGATTGTCAATTGTATAAATTATCAATAAAACTGAAATAGTGAAAGTTTAAGCTTATAATCGTTTTTTAGAATTACGTTTATTTTTTTGAAATTTTCTTAATAATAAGATCTTCAACAATTATCGGTATATGTCAAATTTAAATATATCGGTAATGGTTGATGGCTCCATTATTCAAAAAATTATTTAAAAAGAAATTATAACTGTAATACTGAACAAGCTTATCTATATATATATATTGTTATAGTACTATAGTTGGCTATACTATATATATATATATATATATATATATATATATATATATAGTATAGCCAATTATAGTACTATAACAAAAACAATGTTTTATGCCTTATCTACATCTTCATGAATATATGAATCTCTCGAGATACGCAGTCCTACCTTTCAGGAAACATTAAATCAAAAATACGCAGTAAAATTGATGACGTCATAGGTATAGCGAAGAAAACAATCCTTGAAAAGTTTTCACGAAAAATACTAATCTTTCAGAAGTATCAGTTTATAAACTCATCAAACATTAATTATCACTTCTCATGTACAAAAAGTTTTCAAAATCCGCATCGGCCTTT
Source organism: Pterostichus madidus (assembly GCA_911728475.2). NCBI lineage: Eukaryota > Metazoa > Arthropoda > Insecta > Coleoptera > Carabidae > Pterostichus > Pterostichus madidus. The sequence goes on from OU452311.1 coordinate 10,727,511, forward strand.
GTCTTTTATCACTTAAGAAGACAAGTTACGAACTGCAAAATTCTACATTTGATTTGTTTGTAAACTGAAAACTGTTTTCCTTTGTTTAAAAAATCGGGTTTCTTGAATACAATTAAAAAATGTGCAATTTGAAAATGGTGTTTGTCTTCTCTGTAATTATGATGATAAAGAACAATTGTAACTAAATTAATTTGTTATAAGTTTCTGTTGTTCCTAGATGATTGATTTTGCTTTAAGAAGTAATTTTGCATTGTAATTTGTTAATCATTTTTATTCTCTTTATCGTTAACTAATGTTTTTCAAGAAATACATTTATAACTTCTTGGATCGAAATAGGTTTGACGTACGTCGTTAAAATTTAGTATAAAATTTTCAGGAATAACACAATAATTAGCTTAACCAGGTTGGAGGTAACTTTTTATACACTTTATAATGGTATGAATGCAATTTATTTTATTTAATAAATAAATATAGATACGCTGTATCTCTAGTTTCTTTATTTTAATATGATTTTTTGTGTTCAACTATAATTCGTTACCTGTTTTTAAATTTAATTCTTGTTTTTCGCATTTATTAAAAATGTTAACAAAGTAATTTTCAAATATTTCTTTCATTACATTCTCAACTTTGTTTCTGTCATATTCAATTAACAAATACGAGGTATATCTATTTGATTAATATCTTTTTGTATGCAGTATTCTAATAATTTTTCTAAACATTTTTTATGGTTTGAAATGTAGGTTTTGCATAGTGTATTTTTTCTTGTAATTAGATGTAATTTTAATCTTAGTTCTTTTTGTATTAGAATTTTGTTATCTAAATTAAACAGATTTTTAAATGGAACTTGTTCAGCTAATTCTTTTGACATTTTTTAATCTTTTGATATGCATTGTAGTAGTGGATTCTTAGAGTAAAAAATATATAAATTATGACAACGAATTTCGATTTGGGGTTTTATTCGGGAGAATGCGTCGAGTACGAAGTTTTGACAGCCTTTCCTGTATTCAATAGTACAATTGAATTCTTCTAATTTTAGACGCCAACATATTTTATTAGTTCCTTTAGGCAAATAAGGAACAATGATCAGTGATGATTTTAAAATTATAACCCAAGAGTCCTTGATATATAAGAGATAGGAAGGTCCTTGTTATTTTTATCTCTTTGACATAGTACTGCGCCGAAAGCGCAGTTGCTAGCGTCTGTTATTATGAAATATTTTGAAAAGCCGGGATACAGGAGTATGGGATCGTTGTATAGGGGGGGTTTTACATTTTTCGAAGCATTCTCTGTATGTTTTAGCATTTATATCAATTTTGGCACCATTTTTGAAACAATTTGTGAATGATTTTGCAATTTGGGATAAAAATTCAATTAATCGTCCATAGTACCCAAAGAGTCCCAGAAATGATTTAATCTTTTTGCTCGTTTTTGGAATTATAATTTTTTTTATTGCATCAATTTTGTCGAGATTCGGTCGGACTCCATCAGTGGTTAAAATATGGCTTAAATAGCTAACATCTTTCCGAAAAAATTCGCATTTATCTAACTGAATTTTTAACTTAGCTTTGCGTAATTTTTGAAATCTTTTTCGATATATCCTAGATGTTCCTGAAGGGAAGTTTCTAACATAATTATATCATCGAGGTATACGAAGCTGATTTTATTGATTAAATTTTTTAAATAAAATTCAAAGTCTCTGGAAAGAAGAAGGTACACTTTTCAGTCCAACATTTGTTGAGAATGCTGTTTTGGGGATATCGTCAGTGTTAACTTCTAGTTGGTGGAAACCGGATATTAAGTCTATGGTAGTGAAATATGTAGATTTATTTAATTTGTTAAGCATTTCGGTTATATCGGGTATTGGGAATTTGTAGTATGTTGTTTTGTCATTTAGCTTACGGTAATAAATCACGATTTGAAATTTTTGTTTTTCCAGAAGCATCTAATATTTTGAGAACCACCCACATAGGTGATGATCAAGTATAGTATGAATGTTGGATTATATCGTCTTGTAACATTTTATCTATTTGTGATTGAACTTTTTTTATAAATGTCGAGGTATTTATATTGTTTAGTGTGAACAGGCATATTACCCGTAGTGTTAATATAGTGTATTATTTAACTGATTTATTCACAATTTCTCGTTTTCGTGTAATGTTAGATCGTTATATTTCTTTAATTTTTTAAATAATGTTTTTCGTTATAGGCTAAATGCTGTTCACGATTTTCTTGATTATTTACTTCCGAAATATTTGTTTTTTATTTTTTGCTGATTTAAAAATTTAAACTTATTTAAAAAGTAACTTCTACGTTTTGAAAATTTAATTTTGTTTTTAATAGATCTATTCCAGAAATGCCTTCGAAAATGTAAAAATCTTTAGGAAAATTAAATACGTAGCTTTGAATGTTAAGATCTTTGTATATAATTCTTGAGTCTAGATTTATAGATTGGTTTGAATTATCTGGTACTAATAGACATAGGTGTGGGTTTAAAGGTTGACTTTCTTGGCGTGGTTTGTCTTTAAAAATAGCTTATTGTGTACGAAAATTAAATTGATGTTGCTTTGTAATGGTAATGAATTTGGTTGTGGTACACTTTAGGTTAGTATTTTACGTATTAAAGATCCTTTGTAATTAGATTCGATATGTTATTTAAAGTAGTGCGATGGCGAGCACTTAACTGTGATTTGTATGATTCTCTACAAATTTTAATGAAGCACTGAGTTGCGTACTTTTGACCAAAAATAAGCATATTTTTTAATTAGGTAAAACCTAATCGTATTTCATTTTACTTTTATATAAAAACATTAATTCTGAATATTTCTTTTTGAAATTCAAGAATTTGTTCTTTAGATTGTTTTAATTCACAAATTTCGATCGTAAAAATTTTCTAACAAAAATGTATTTATTGTACTTTCAGATAGTAATTATTTAGGAGGACCCACATTTCTTGTTTTAAAGCCAATAATATATATTTTTTAATGATCTCCAAAAGGTTTGTCTGATTAATTATTTTTATTACTTCTTCAGTAGCAGTAACAAAGTCGCTTAATATTTTAATGTTTCAATTAAAATTTGGTATAATATTAGTACATCTTTATTGAAGAGTGAAAATGAAATATAGGAAAGTAATGGTTGTGCTGGTGAAGTTATGTTTATAAAATGTGTTTTAACTTTAATATTGATAGTTTGTTTCCAAATTAATTTAAATATTACTAAAATTCTTAACTTACATTAACAGCGTGAATATAATATAACTTGTGGTCGATTTCCTCCAGACGTGCTCGTTGTAGGTGAGGGCTCGTTCGCAGTTGAGTCGGACACCGTGATGTTCTCATAGGAGCTGACTCGTTGCATTGCGATTATTCTTGTTGAATAATCCAGCATCGCAACGATATGACCTTTAAACGTAGGTGATGATTATTTTGACCAGTTTTTCTTTGAGCGTTGTTCTTGATTTGTAGGTTAGTTGCAAATTAACGGTTGAAACCGACGACTTGTAGTTGTAGACGAATTGAACACTTTTTTTGGCACTTGCAAACTGCGAAGTGGCAGTTTTAAACGAATAAAGTACTTTTCTGTTTTCGAACTAAAGTAATTTACACATCATACCGACTGCGCCAGATGAATAATACGAATGTTCAATATCTTTTAAAAAAAAATTGTATTTCTTTAAAAAAAGATTTATTTGCTAAATATTAAACAATAATATTACTTCTAAGCTGGCTACAAACGAGTGTCTGATTTCCAGCGTGTTTCGTTCTACTACAATGATTATATTATTTCTATGTATTAGATAACTCTTCAAACTAAGGATTTTATATTTGATGAAATCTTTGTTTATTTTTATATAACATTGTAGGGTTGTGGCGTTTTATTACTGATTAAGTATATTAAGAGAGATGTCAGATCAAACGCTAAACATGTCAATGAGATACAATAGCACGAATTCCTTACAATCACATTTATTTTCATATTTGAACAAAGTTCATATTTCACGTTTTACAACGTCTCAGGTAGACATAATTAATTTTATTATATAGGTTATAGTAGGTGGGTACCTACCTAAAATGTAAAATAAATTAATTCAATGAAAATTCCGACGCTGACATCTCTTATTAAAACCGGATGGGTTGTGAATATTGAATATCTAATTAAGTATTTCCGAAAAGCAAAAAAATTTGTTCAAGAACTTTATTTGCAAATATTACGAAGCGTGTTTTTAAGGTAAGTATCGTTTTGAAAGTCCGCCGCTGGAGAGCCGAGGTCGGCATTTGGCACATGCACACTGTGTACTGCACTATGTTGGTAAGCCACAGATGTCGTTACAGAGTCATTCGGCGTATTTACGAGTCTTTTGTGAGTATTTGAAATGCCTCTTTCAATTAAAAATCCCGCCGACTGTGAAATACGCACTGTGATTCGTTTATTAGTGCTAAAGGCGTGAAAGCGGCTGAAATTCATCGTCAGATCAGAGAAGTGTATGGAGAAAACATTATGAGCGATGGGATGGTACAGAAATGGGTGACAGCTTTTAAAGATGACCGTACGAATGTGCATGATGAGGAACGAAGTAGGTGACCTTCAGTCATTACTGACGATTTGGTATACAAAGTTGATGAAAATCCACCACTATTCCTGCTTTTGAAGAACCATCTGGGTGGTCAGCGCCACAACGACGATGAAGATATCAAAGCGACCGTGTTGCAATGATTGTCTAATCAGACGGCAGATTTCTACGAGAATGGTATTCAAAAGCTGGTTGTACGATACGATAAATGCCATAATATTGGTGGAAATTATGTAGAAAAGTAGATTAAAGTAAAGGCTATCATTTGAAAATAAAATTGCTAAGACAATTCCACCTGTTTTATTTTTATTTCAAAACGGTACTTACTTTAAAAACACGACTTGTATAAATAAATTAGGTCGAGATTTTTCACATCCTGCCTTCATCGGTATTCACTTCCGTATCCATTCCAAGTTCGGACATATTAACTTGGCATCCCCCAAGCTATCGAGCACCGGCTAGGGGACTTAACAAGGGCTTGCGCGGGTTGGCTGGCAACACACACGACAGTAAAGTAAAACGTGGCAAGGAACCAAATTAATTAGTAATGTGTGTTCATAAAGTCACCCTAGGGACATAAACCACATAGGTTCAAATCCCGAAATACCTACTATACTATACTATATATAAATTAGAGGTTAAATTACAATGCAGACGCGGTAGGTTTGAGTCATTATTCTTAAAGTCATTAAACGAGACCATAAAGAGAATGCAACTTTTCTTGTACGCGTTTAGAGGAGCCAACTCAAATTGTTTGTAGAAAATTTTCATCTATTTTATATCTGAAATAATTACCAAGAGAGAAGAGAAAAATTAAAAAGAAGGTTATAAATAAATTTAATGTTTCTAGTGTACATTTTTGAAATATAACAATAATTTTAATTTTAATTTGTTCCAGTAAAAATGCTGATTTATATTTATATCTCCTGTTTTAAGTAATGTTATAATTTCTATTCAAATAACATTTATGATTGTCAATCGTATAAATCATCAATAAAACTGAAATAGTGAAAGTTTAAGCTTATAATCGTTTTTTAGAATTACGTTTATTTTTTTGAAATTTTCTTAATAATAAGATCTTCAACAATTATCGGTATATGTCAAATTTAAATATATCGATAATGACTCCATTATTCAGAAAATTATTTAAAAAGAAGTTATAACTGTAATACTGAACAAGCTTATCTATATATATATATATATATATATATATATATATATATATATATATATATATATATATATATATATATATATATATATATATATATATATATTATATATATATGTATGTATGTACATATATATATATATATATATATATATATATATATATATATATATATATATATATATATATATATATATATATATATATATATATATAAGTTATCTTGCCGTAGCTCCCCTATAATAATGCTTAGTAGGATAATATTTATCATAAGGTATTATATTATGCTGATTAGTTGCTTTATTCCTTGTAAGATGTAACATAGTTTTAAGTTAGTCTAGAATCTAGCTTGTACCAAGCAACATCGTTGCTAGTGTTCGAATAAATATCTTTTTAAAAAATCAACTTGCGTAGATCGAACTATTATTGGCGCAGTCTTGGTAGGATTTGCCATACAGCACTATCGATAAGTAGTACTGGTTCGTTTTTAACGATTTTAGGCAAATTACGAATTTAAATCGATCAACAAGTGATAAGTAAAAGTGACTCCTGTCGTCGACCACACATCAAGCATCGCAGCACCGTCTACCGTGGCCGAGAGAACATCGGACACACGACACCCACTTCGAAGGCATCTCGAGCAGTCCGAGGGAACATCGGAACGTCTCAACTTCGCACGGGTCAAAATCTTCAACGCACATGAAGACGCTGATTCTGCTGTAAGTACCTTATGTCTTTTAGAGGTTCTAAAATAATAATTAATACTGACTCAAGTTCTGATTCTGACTCCAGTTCCGAAAGTGAACTGTCTCCAAATATTTTGACTAATAAAATAGTCTCAAGTTCATTAATTAAAAATCCAATATTTAATTTTAATCAAATAAGAATGGCAATGCCAGCATTAAAACGAGAATATATTGATATGATTCCCGATTTCCATGGGGAACGCGAACTTTTACCCCGATTTCTTGAAATATGTCAGACATTGGTAACTAAATTTTATAACACAACGGATATAACAGATTTTCAAAACGAATATCTAATGTCTACAATATTGTCAAAAATAAAAGGTGACGCCGCAGTTAATATTGCGAGCTGTACCATTTCAACTTTTAAAGAATTAAAAACTGCTTTAACGAATACGTACGCTGGCAAACGCGATGCATATACACTAGCCATAGAAATGACTGAATTAAAACAATCATATAATGAAACACCTTTTGACTTTTATAACAAGTTACAACATTTGTTAAATCTTCAGATCTCTTATATTAAAACTCATTCGGATCCTAGTGAATCCAACGAAGCCGCTCTTTTATCGCGCTATTTTCAAAATTATGCGTTACGCATATTATTACGAGGACTTAGAGAACCAATAGGACAACTTATGAGGGCTAAAAACCCCGCATATTTAAATTCCGCATTAAGCATGTTAACGAACGATTTTCAGTTTGACATCCCAACTACTAAAAATCCCAAACCACAAAATAATACACAGAAAATCACTGTAAAATTTAATCAACCACAACAATTTAACCAGAGTAAACCATTATACCAGACAAATTACGTACCACATGTAAATAAACCTTTCAATAGAAATTTTAATCAAAACTTTCAACCTAATAGAAGTAAAATGACACAAAATCTAAATTTCGGTCAACGATTTCCAAATACAATACCCATGAGTATATCCACAAATAACACACATCAACCACGACCAGGACCATCTCACGGTTACCAAAATTTTAGACCAAAACAAAATGTAATCTCCGAACAATTATATAACATAGACAGTGAAACAATCGAGTATGAATATGACACATACGAACAAGCTCAACATTTCATCGAATTCCCCACAGACACAAACACTGAACCGGACGATTTTTTATACGAAACCGCCTCGGAAACATTTCAACAATCCTATATACTATTTTGAGAAGGTATATTTATATATATGGATTCATCACGCCCATTTGTAAATCGCTACAGCCTAGACGGTTTATCCGATTTATTTGCAACTTTTTTTATTTGACAGAGGTCAATCACGGGGAGTACCTTTTGATAGTCTCAGATTTTTCGTACACATGATGTGCGAGAAAACTTGAAAAAACATGCGTTTTTGGGGCAAAATCAACTAAGAGTGTGGAGGCTTTGAAATTTTTAAGAAGAAGATTTACTGTCATTTTGACGTTTGTCAGTGCACATGACGCATTTTTAATTATAAATTACTTAAAATTGAAACTTTTGTGAGAAGTTTTGAAATACTTTACGCATATTGTGGAAATGAGGGGACGTTTTTATTATAATTATACATTTCAAATATGTGTATTTAAAAAGTAAATTTTTTACACTCCACTATGAAGTTGGTTTCAAAGCAAAACGTCAAATTGACAAGTTTTATAAAGTATAAAGAATATGGAGGCTTTGACATTTTTAAAAAGAACATCTACTGTCATTTTGACATTTGTCAGTGGACATGTCACATATTTAATTATAAATTACTTAAATATTAAATGTTTGTGAGTAGTTTTGAAATACTTTACGCATATTGTGGAAATGAGGGGACGTTTTTATTATAATTACACATTTCAAATATGTGTATTTAAAAAGTAAATTTTTGACGGTCCACAATGAATTTGGTTTCGAAACAAAACGTCGAATTGACAAGTTTTATAATTTATACAGGTGACCTCAACCAAATTTGATCTCGATAATAATATACAATAAAACCAAGCAAATTTTGTCTACGGCAAAGTTCAATTTAGAAAAACCAGATAACGCTAATTAGAATCATTTGGGCACTCCTAAATTTTCTATCGATAATTTCATTGAAAGTGCTTCAAAAGTGCATTAAAGTTCTTTTACAGGGTACGTGTGCAAAACTAAAATATTTGCGATCGGCAATAGTTTTAGTGAAAGGCCTATCGTGTTTGGTATTAAATGAAAGGTTATTTAAAGGGCTAGAGTACAAAATTGTTTTTGTGAGAGTGCATTAAAACCCATCGTGTTTGGTATCATATAGAAGGTTTTTTGAAGGGCTCACGTGCAGAATTGGAATTTTTTCGTTCGGCAATTGTTTTAGTGAAAATGATTAAAAACCCATCGTATTTGGTATCAAATGAAAGGTCTTTGAAAGGGCTCGCGTATAAAATTTATCACTTTTAGATTGTCAATTGTTTTAGTGAAAGTGCTTCTAAACTAATGGTATTTGATATCAAATGAAAGGTCTTTTGAAGGGCTTGCGTACAAAATTTAATAATTTTCGATCGTCAATTGTTTTAGTGAAAGAGCTTAAAAAATATCATGTTTGGTATTAAATGAAAGGTTTTTTGAAGGGCTCGCGTGAAAAATTGTTTCTTTTTGATCGTCAGTTATTTTATTGAAAGTATTTCAAAACATATTGTGTTTGGTTCAAATGAAAGGTCTTCTGAAGGGCTCGCGTGAAAAATTGTTTTTTTTTCGACAGATAATTGTTTTAGTGAAAGTGCAGCAAAACTAATTGTTTTTGGTACGCATGGAATTTTCTGATAGAATTATTTCAATTTCTAGACAAGTTAGAGAAATTTTGAAAATTGATTTTGGCATTAAATGTTTGATAATACATATTTTAAACTGTTTTCAACTGATTTTATTTGAAGAAAAAATGTCTTTTAATTTTTAAAAGTATACAGTGAAACAAAGAATAATTTGTCCGCAGTAATAATATACAGTAAAAAAAAAAAATTGACCGCAGCATGCTACAATGCATACAAAGGTAACTCGAAAAAACGATGTCGGAAATATTATTCCAGCGACTTTCAACAGTTTTTCAAAAAAGTTTAAAGAAAATTTTCACTTGATTTCATGTATATATAAATATAAATGTGGAATGTCATCATAAATGACATCCGAAGGATTTTTAATAAATAGCAAAATGTATTCAGATGAAATTAAAAAAGTTGAAATTTTACGATAGGCAATTGTTTCAAATTTAAAGTATTCCAAATCATAACTTGTTTGGTCTCATTTATATGGTCTTTAGAAGAACTTTCAGATGAAATAAAAAATATATATTTTACGACCGTCAATTATTTTGAACATAAAGTATTCCGAATCATACCGTGTTTAGTGATATATGAATGGGGTTTAGAAGAACTTTCAGATAAAATAAAAAAAGTTGAAATTTTACGATCCTCAATTGTTTCAAACATAAATTATTCCGAATCATACCATCTTTGGTGTCATATTGAAGGGCATTAAAAGAACTTTCAGATGGAATAAAAAAATTTAAAATTTTACGACAGGCCTTTGTTTCAAACTTAAAGTATTCCGAAAATTAACATATTTGGTGACATATAAAATGGCTTTAGAAAAACATTCAGATGAAATAAAAAGAGTTGAAATTTTATAATAGTTAATTGTTTCTAACATAAAGTATTCTGAATCATACTGTGTAGGGTGTTATATGAAAGGGCTTTAGAAGACCTTTCCGATGAAACAAAAAAGTTAAATTTTACGATCCTCAATTGTTTCAAACATAAATTATTCCGAATCATGCCTTCTTTGTCGTCATATGAAAGGGCTTTAGAAAAACTTTCAGATGAAATAAAAAAAGTTAGTTTAGCAAAATGTTTTCGGAAATAAAAAACATATTTTATTGAAATTTTACGACAGTCAATTGTTTTAAACTTAAAGTGTTCCGAATCATATCGCGTTTGATATCAAATAGAAGGTTTTTTAAAGGGCTCGCATGCAAAATTGACTTTTTCGATCCGCAATTGTTTTAGTGAAAGTGCTTCAAAACATATTGTGTTTGGTATGAAATGAAAGGTCACTTAACGGGCTTGCATGAAAAATTGAAATATTTTCGTTTGTCAATTGTTTTAGTGTTTGATATCAAATGGAAGGTCTTTTGAAGAACTCGCGTGCAGCATTAAATTTTATTCGATCGACAATTGTTTTAATGAAAGTGCTTCAAAACCTATCGTGTTTGCTATCAAATGAAAGGTCTTTTGAAGGGCTTGCGTACAAAACTTAATACATTTCAATCGTTAATTGTTTTACTAAAAGTGTTTCAAATCCCATCGTGTTTGGTTTCAAATGAAAGGCATTTTATAGGGCACGCGTATTAAATGAATTTTTTTTTTTTGATCGTCTATTGTTTTAGTAATGGTGTCAAAAGCTATCATATTTGGTATTAAATTAGAGGCCTTTGAAGGGCTCGAATATAAAATTGGTTTTTGTGTTAGTGAAAGTGCTTTAAAACCATTCATGTTTGAAATAAAATGAAAGGTCTTTTGAAGAGCTCGCGTACAAACTTAAATACTTTCAGATCTTCAATTGTTTTCGTCAAAGTGTTTTAAAACTTATCGTGTTTGGTATCAAATGAAATGTCTTTTAAAGGGCACGCGAATTAAATTGATTTTTTTGAGCGGCATTTGTTTTAGTGATACAGATTTAAAATCTATTGTGTTTGACATCAATTAATAGGTCTTTGCATGAATAAACGTACAGAATTGAAATGTTTTAGATTGGAATTAATTCAGTTTATATTTTGTCAATTGTCATACAGAAGTGAACCTTACTTCAGTGTCCGTGGAACCTAGCGTGAGGCCGACCGCTAGTAGAATCACTAAAACCACCGAACGTCAAGTTATTCGATAATTATGTATCACATTCTAGACATACCCCTAAATTAAATCTATTAGAAATAGAAAAAAATAAACACGACATATCTAAATCTCGCACAAATTACATGAATAACGAAGAATCCAATCATGAAATTGTTTATAAAAAAGAAAAACTAATCACAAACGCAGACGCACTTAGTAAAATTTCACACGACCTTCAAAATTCAAGTCAATTTAAATTAAAAGATAATAATACATTTGAATATCAAAATTATTTAAATCTTATAATAAAAAATTATTACTTTAATAAACGATCTCTTCAAGATACATTTTACACCCTGTTAAGTTTCAAAGACCTTTGCCTGAATCATAATATCAAAAATTTAAAAATTCCCAGACTAGCATATGGTAAAGACAAGAAAGACTGGACAGATATAAAAACGATGATTCAGTACATATTTCAAGATATAGACGTAACAATATCCGCGTATACTGGACCGGACTTAGAATTATTACCACGAGTAGAACTTAACATCAACGAAACAGACATAACTGCATTTCAAAAACACATAGACGACTTTAACGAAAAATTATTAGATCCTAACGATAATAATACGTCCGACGACTCTGAATCTTTAATTGTTGAAGTAGGCAACGATAAACAAAATTTTAATGACAACGCATCTGACGATAGTGATGAAACAATACACTCCAACGTAGAAAATCCTGTAATCGGTATCCCGATAGTTGAATGCCCCGTAAACTACGGTAAAAATCAAATCATAATATCCGAAATCGAATACAATCCTCCGAATCCCACCATATTAAAACTTCATAAAAATAAACAAAGAATTTTAGTACAATTTTCAAAAAATGATTTTGAAAGAGATATGATAAAATTTATTAAAGAATATGTAGTCCCTCGCGTTAAATACTATCTTTATTTTGAAAACCCCCTTTATGAAAAATTTAGCACTACCCTACAAAAATATTTTAAAAATTCGGAAATAAAAATGATTAAGTCTACCAAAAAACTTTTAGATGTAATAGATGAAGACGAAATCATTCAAATTATTCAATCTTTTCATGAAAGTAAAACTAACCACAGAGGAATTGATGAAACCCAAACTAGGATAAAACAACGGTATTATTGGCCTAAACAAAGATAATCAGTACAGACTTATATTAATCAATGTCAGATCTGTCAAATAACAAAGTATGAAAGAAATCCCCTGAAATTAAAATTTAATATTACCCCAACCGCAATAAAACCCTTTCAGATAATCCATATCGATAGCATTACATTAGAAAATTCAAAATTCTTAACTATAGTAGATTCTTTCTCCAAATATGCACAGGCATATAAAGTAAATTCAGGACAAGGAATAGAAGTTGTGAATAAATTAGTTAAATTCTTTACTCCTCATCCTATCCCATACCAGATAATATCAGATAACGGTCTAGAGTTTAAAAATTCAATTTTGCAAGAACTCTTAGAAGTTCATAAGATCAAAATTCACTTTATTAGTTCCCAACACCCTGACTCTAATGGTATTGCAGAGCGCTTTCATTCGACTTTAATCGAACACGTCAGACTTTTTAATAATCAAGAATTATATAAACAAGAACCTATTGAAATTAAAGTAAATTACGCATTATTGGCATATAATAACACAATACACTCGGTTACAAAATTAAAACCCACAGAAATCATTTCCGGACACATAGATTCTAACTCTCCATTTAATATAGAAATAAATAAACAATTAGTAAATAATTATAATAAAATGAAAATACTTTACCAAAAAATTAATGAAAAAATTTACCACAATAAAAATAAAAATATTAATAAACTTAATGAAACACGAGAAGAATTACCCGAGATCCCAGATCAAATTTTAGTTAAAAATAAACAGAAACAACAAAAAACTAAAAATAAATTTAAACCGAAAGTAATAAGACATATTAACAAAAAACGTAAAACAGCTAAAATAAAAACTAAACACGGTAACACTTCAGAAAATATCCATTTGTCAAATATCAAACGTCCCAGGAAAACAACTTATTCTTTTAAAAATATTCCAGGTTGTTCGCAATCGCACGACCAGCTAAATTAGAAATAGCAAAACACACTTTCATACACTACTATAACTTGAGACCTTTACATAAGGAATATGACGAATTAAACAAACAATACAAAACCCTTAACGCAACCACCACAAATACAACAATTTATAACCATGAATTAAATAACTACAATATAATAATTAAGTCCCCAATCTAACACTAATAAATTATATTTAAACACACTCGACTAACATAAAGAAATAAAAGAGGATTAATAGATGACCTAGGAACGATATTTAAATCTATCACTGGTAATTTAAAAATGGAAAAGATTTAACACAATTTTGGAACATATGTAGAATAATGAACAAAATTTACAAAATTAATTAAATATGGCATATAGTGTAAACCCCAAAATAGTATAAAGATTTAATAGTATAATTCAAAATATTTAATATAACGAATCAGTAATAATAATTAATTGTAAAATATCACAATCTCAAATAAATTACTTTATATCATTATTAATAAATTTCGAAAAGCGATTTGAACTTTATTATTCGCATTCAATACTTATAAAACTGGAATCAGAATTTGTAACAATCATCCTAGAAATAAAACACTTGCTAAAATCTGAGAATAATGAAAATAAACCTCTAGACGACATTTGTACTAAAGGAACAACATATCAGTGTTCCAATAAATTTCAAACCCACTATAACCCAGTATGCGAAAGCCAAACTCTCCTAGAAGACAACTCTAGTCAATGTCAGCACATAAAGCTGAATACCAAAAGAAACCACATCGAGATCGTTCCAGAAATCAACCAGTACCTCGCAGCATTTCCCCAAGAAGAAAAATTTAAGTTTAACTATCCACAAAGTGCAGAAGTGAAAGTTCTAAGTGGTGTGTATCTCATTAAAGAAAATAATTGTGAAGTGTTGTTCAAAAATTAATAATCAATCTCTCATTCGGCATAGGCCTAGTATTTGGACAATTATACTTTATGTTGGACTTTTAATTATAATAGCATACTATGTACTCCAATATGTTAGACAGAAGAAGATCCAGCGCAGAACCAACGTCTCATCCCCAAACGAAGATATACGCCTACCAGAAGGGGCTCAATTTTAAGAAGGGAGGAGTTATCTTGCCGTAGCTCCCCTATAATAATGCTTAGTAGGATAATATTTATCATAAGGTATTATATTATGCTGATTAGTTGCTTTATTCCTTGTAAGATGTAATATAGTTTTAAGTTAGTCTAGAATCAAGCTTGTACCAAGCAACATCGTTGCTAGTGTTCGAATAAATATCTTTTTAAAAAATCAACTTGCGTAGATCGAACTATTATTTAAATATATATATATATATATATATATATATATATATATATATATATATATATATATATATATATATATATATATATATATATATATAACTCAAAAAAAAGTTCAGGCCAAGTACAAAAATATCCTCCAACATTCGCCCTTACAAATCCTAATGTTTTCAGACTTATAAGGTTCTGATATAAAAGGTGGGCTCCAGTACATTCTTGGAAACTGACAAACTTAAGATATATAAAGTAGGAACATTAATGGTGTCTTTAAGATGGAGAACCGAAATTTCATCAAAGTTTCTGATATAACATATGGGCTCAAGAACATTGTTATATGCAACATTAAAACATGTCTTTTCATAAAAAATCTGAATTACAGAAGTATATAACCTCGTAACAACAATATAAACGATACAAATGTTCAAAATATCAACATAGCCGAAGTGCCCACGAAAATTTCCGAACATATCCGAGTTGGTCACGAAAGTTTCCGAAAATACCCGAACAGGCCATATATATATATATATATATATATATATATATATATATATATATATATATATATATATATATATATATATATATATATATATATATATATATATACACGAGCCTTGCCTCTCATCATTTGTCCCGAATCTTATTTTTTCATTTGATGTTTTATTTTGCAGTTTTATTTGTCGTGTAGTAAGCAAGAGAATTAAATAAAATTTGAATGAGACATATACTAGTGTGTTGTTAATACACAGATAAAATTTGAAGTCAATCGATATATACATCTTGAAATGACAGCGATTGGAACAGGAAGTAAACATTTTTATATTAACTAAAACTTTTTTCGTTTTATTCAAAAACTGTACAATAATAAATAACTTTTATTTCATTCTTCAAGCTGCCTACAAGATAAAAATCATAATAGTCCATTAGCATGTAGAAATAGGTTTTCGTAAAAAAAATTGCTAGTTATACTGCTATAAATTTTGTGTCTAAAGTATATTTAATGTTAAATTTAGTTCAAAATATTGGAAATTAATTATAGAATTTAGTAAATGGCAGATACCTACGTTTTTAGTATTATTTAAATTTTAAACAAAAATAAGATTCGGGTCAACAGAAGTGAGACAGGGCTCGTCTATATATGTATATATATATATATATATATATATATATGTATATATATATATATATATATATATATATATATATATATATATATATATATATATATATATATATATATATATATATATATATATATATATATATATATATATATATTAGGGTGTTCGTTATTTTGGCGAAGTCGGAATTTTATTGCTCTCACCCTCTGAAATTACTCAGAAAAAATCAAAAAAGAATTGAGCCATCATCGCAGGTCCGAAAAATGACGTTAACACGTGCCTGTAGAGGAGTCAAAATTTACATGTAGTTTAAATGGGGAAAATACCTTTTTTGATACTTATATGTACAACTTTTTATATGTTCAAGCTAAAAATATTTCAAGATAACTACCGGAAAGCTAATAAAATAAGCTTTCAAGCAGACTAAAATACAAGTTATTTGAATAAAAATTGACTGCGCAGCGTCAATTTGAGTAATACGAACTTTGAAGTATATAAACGCCAAAAACGTTTATATAAGAATTTCGATTAATATTTCAGTTTTTACCCCAAAAATTGATGGACCACTATTAACAATATAAAAACTACATTCTGATATTTATTTTAACTATCTTCAAATGGTTGTAATAATCGTAGACATATCCTGAACTGATAAAAAATATATTTTAGGCAAATTAATGTAATCATAGGTTTAAGAAACGCTTTTCAAATGACTTATTAAATATTTCATTTTAAACCATATCCATGGGTTCAACCAATTTGTCTTTTCTTGTATCGGTATATTTTTTTTTCTCACTGATAACTTGTAAAATCTATTGTTTTTGTTCATAGTTGTGTGTTAAGCGGTTGTTATAATCCATTAGGGTGGCCGTTATTTTGGCAAAGTCGAAAACTTGTTGCTCTCAGCCCAAAATGTATTTCAAAATGAAGAGAAATGAGATTCCCAAATTCTCATCGCTTAATAATGATATTAGCACGTGCCTGTAACAAGATGAAATTTCACATGTATTTTAAATGGAGTAATAGGGTGTTAATAGAAACTGAGGAATAATTTTTTACGTTTCCGTGGTAAATAAATGGCAAGATAATCCCTGTAAAGAACATATATATATATATATATATATATATATATATATATATATATATATATATATATATATATATATATATATATATATATATATATATAAATATATCACTTACTGAGATCTGCTTCGGTGGAGTGCCACAATATATACCAAACTTTATTTCTTTAGATCAGCATTTTTATTAGAATATTTTAAAATTAAAATTGTTATATTGCAAAAATATACTCCAGAAAATAAGTTTACATTTACATGATTTATAATCTCCTTTTTTTATTTTTAACATATCTCTTGGTATTCATTTCAAATGAGAATTTTCTACAAACCGTAAACACATATGAGTTGGCCCCTTAAACGCGTATTGCCTTTATGGTCTCGTTTAATGACTTATGAACAATGACTCCAACAGACACCCTATCCATATATTTTGCATAGAAATTTAAACTATCACGTCTGCACTGCAAATTAACCGCTAATTTATATTTAATATTTGCGAATAAAGCTTTTTAACAAGATTGAACATAATTTATTGCTTTTCGGGAACATGTAATTAAACACTCAATATTCACAGGAATAAGGAATTTCAGCGTCGGAATTTTTATTAAATTAATTAATTTCACATTTTAGGTAGGTACTTGCCTACGATAACCTATATAATAAAATGAATTATATCTACCTGAGACGGTGTGAAATATGAAATATGAACTTTGTGTTACAAATATCAAGATATATACAATGATAGGAGGTAATTCTCTCTTCGGAGGCTAAATGATAATAAATTGAATGCATTTATAATTTATTCATCATTAGCAGGTAGTTCAATTTCAAATGTGTTTGTAAGAAATTTGTACTCTTGTAGTTAATTGACATGTTTAGCATTTTATTTGACATATCTCCTAATATACCTACGCTAAAATTGTTATAATTTTTATTTTTTTGTGGTTTTTAGAAAGGACCAAGTGCCAAGATCATATACCGCCATTAATTCCTGAGCAGCGTTTTTAGATTGTATTCTGTTAAGGTAGTACTAGTGTGACGGTGGCGCCATCGGTTGTGGAGTGGCGAAACTGACGCTCAAAAAAATATAAAAATTTAATAAAATAAGTGTTTTATACCTATTAAGATTTAAATATCATGAATTGTTAACAGGTTGTTGGTCTAGTGAATTTTCAAATACCATACCACCGTGTGGTGTTGACATTATAATTTGGGATTCTTAATTTTTCGTTAAAAACAAGGCTTTGCATGGTTATATATCCATTACTAAACGATAAAAAACTTTCTCCGTCTGATACAATATACATGGATAGTTCTAGAACATCATACTAGTTTTTCAAATAAAACTGCAAAATTTTAAAGGTACACAATCCAAATATGTGCGATTCTGAGTGATGATAGCCATAAGCCCCATGTATAAGAACTCAACTTTACAAGCGAATATATTTGTTCACAGACGATGAATGTGTTTCATATTTTAACAGGATGCGTATGACTATCAAATGTTTGCGTGCGTCAAATTTCATTCAGTTCTGCAAATTATTTTTTTCACGCTAGTACTACCTTAACAGCAACGCGGGTTTCTCTGGACAGTCACCCTTCTAAATATTCTTCGCGCGTAATATTGCTTAACACGCGTTATCGCTTGGAACAGTACCAAAGAGCTGTGCTATGGCCGTTGACAATTATTATTATTAATTGTATTATTGCATATCTAGAAGGAAAAAATAGTTCTATCATCTGTGTAAATTTAATATAAATGAGAATACACCTATAACTATTTGTACCTATATAAATGTTAAATAATCAGGTAAACAATAAAATGATTATACTCGTATAAAAAAGAATTCAAACAAGAGATGAAAACAGGAGGTATTGTCGGAATCTAATAAATTCAGGTCCAGAAATTCAGTTATCAGTGTATAAGGTATTCGAATAACAAAATGAAATCAACTCTCCTGAAATTTATATACTAACACTATAAAATGTGATTCAATTCGAGAAAACTAGGTTTCGGAAGATCTATTTTCCGAGAAAAATAAATAAGAAAGACATTATTTGAGATACTACGGTACGAATAAATAGAAAGACAGTGAAACGAGACGTAATCTTATTTATTCTTTCTGGCACAAGTAAATCTAATATTCAGTTAGCAAAAGAAGTTGATTTATTGCTGATAAAAAAGCTGGCCTAAACGATTTAAATAAAAATTGGTATAACGCAGTTTAGCATTAATATAAGTACTATACTCCTAATTTCAACATTCCACCGATTCGACATTCAAAACAAATGAGCCAGTAGATTAATTAGTTCACTGATGCAACCTCTTTATACTTGCGAGCCCATTTATTTCACGAAAGTTCTAAATGACCCATTATTTGTTAACTTACGTATAAATAGTAATTATTATTTGTTTAATAGTTGTTTGAATACATACAATTTCAGTCATTGACGCACTGACCCGGAAAATAAGAGAGCTCACCGGCCTCCTTTTGTTTAAAAAACATAAGCCAGCAGTATTATTAATGAAATATTTGTATCTTTTATTTTTACGAATATTACAAATATTTAATTAATTTTATCCCTCTAATTAAATGTATTTTTATTAAAAAATCCGTAATTTTATTTGAAGTATTTTCCTATAAAATTAATTAGGAAGCAATGCGTATCAAAAAGCTTATATCACATGTTATTTGCCTATGTTAGGGTTTCGGATGAACGCACTGTACATATATAAATGAAAAATAAACTAAAAGGTAATTTTTGACAATTACACTACTTCTTCTTCCGGTATCATTAATAATATCTTAGTTGCTAAAAAGAATACAGTATGTCATTTTTCATATGTACTCGATATCTTCTTTGATGAATGCATTTCCATTAAATAGGGCATTATTAAGCAGTATTCGCTATGGGTTACTGTTGAAATTAGAGCAGATATTTGGAATAAAGGAACACTACGGAAAGTCATCCAATAAATTATTAAATAATCAATATTACTTAGGTACATTTAAAAGCCTATAAAAATTAAGTATCTAATTGTACATCTTCTTTTACGGATAACGCCAACAAATTTTGGAAATGTATTAATAACAAAAGAAAAAATCAACAGTACCTAGAAATACATTCACTTTTTACTTCAATTCTGTATATATAATTCCTACTAGTATTCTACCTCAAACTGTTATCATTATTTCATGACTCTATTTCTTTCGGTAGCGTTACCAGAGACAATATATTACCTAGTTTTCTTTTCTTCTTTCTTGCACTTTCAGCAAACTCCTTTCTTAATTTATTGAAAAACACGCCCATTATACCTATTCATAAATCTGGTGGTATAACTAGTACAATCAATTACAGGCTCATCAGCTTCAGTAAAGTTTATGAGACCATTTATTTCTCAATATTCAATAACAAATTTGATCTCTTACTCAATATGAATTCATGGAAAAAAGATCGACGGTTACTAATTTGTCTTGTTTCACACATGTTGTCTCATCGGATCTTGAAAATCAAGGTCAGATTGACTGTATTTATATTGATATTTCAAAGACTTTTATAGAATTGATAAAAAAATTTTAATTGACAAGCTTAAAACTTTTCCTATTTCTGTTTCTTTATCGCTTATTGTTTTTCTCTCTTGATACCTCTCTAATCGTACTCTTTTTGATCAACATCATGAACACAATATACATAAATATTTTTGGAATTATACAATAGTAATCATTAAAAAAATATATAACAGAAATCTGTAAATATGGCAAAAATGTAGAATAAGCAAAACTTAAGTGATTATTAAGTAATGTACAATATATTTCCAAGTTTTGCTTTAAACTGATTAACATTTTAACTTGTATATTCTTTAGATAATAAATTATATTCTCTAAAGCCCTTAAAAAACAAGGTATTTTGTGGCTTACTTTTATTTCTTCTCGTTACATAAAAATCTCTTTGATTTTTTGTACTATATATTAACTCCACATATTGTACATTATCAACAATGTATGGCGGTATTAGCCCAACTTCATCTTATGCACAAAAATCAAACAATTAAACTTTATGAAATTTTTTGCATCTAACCAGTGTAATATTTGCAACATACTTTTAATACTAGTATAGCTACTACATTTTAATATCATTCTCATTCCCCGATTTTTAAGTAACTGTAATCTATTTATATCCGTTTGTTTATACATATGTAAAATTGTTGAAATAAATAAAATGTGCTATAAATTAATTTCCCAGCTTTAGTAGATAAATAATTACATATTCTATTTAAAAATGAATTTTTTTAGAGACTTTCTTACACAAATAATTAATGTATTCTTCGAAATTCAATTTTCTATCCTAAATATTTATAAATTATTAAAATTTCATAAGTGACATTATCAGTTTTAACTGTCATATTTTCAGTTTTGAATTTATTCCAATTTTCAACATTTCCCAAGACCATCACTTTACTTTTGTTTGTGTTTAATTTCAACTTATTACATTTGAACCATCGATCTAGTTGTTCTAGTTCTTTATTTAAATTATCTACTATTAACTGAATGTTCCTACCGTTTATATAAACTATTTTATCGTCAGAAAAAATATGGAACTCAAAAAACTTACGGTTCTTAGCAATATTTATATAAAGAATAAAAAAAAATGGCCCTAATACATGCCATTCAGCACTCATAGATCTATTTTTTACCAAAAAGCATCATTAATCTAGTTTCATGAATGATGTATCTGCAAAAATATCAATATTGTTATTATTGATACTCTTGAAGGTGGAACATACTCGTCTTATAGGGGATTTTAACTCATAATTCGTTCTCACGGCTTTTGCAGAGAATAAAATTTTCTGTCTAGGGTTCGAATTACGTATTAAGTTGAAATTGACAAAAGACAATAAACTTGAATCATCAATAACATTGTTTAAAAGATTATACAAAAAAGACTGATGCGACGATTTTCGAGAGATATTATTTGAAAGTCAATTAGAGAATCATTGTAATGAAATGGTAAATCGGTATCCACAAGTTGTTTAGTATTATTATAATATTTTATATGTTGAATACTTTGAAAGTAAACAATCCTCTCCATATCAATAATAGGCAACATATTGATCGAACGATATTCATCTATTTTTCTAGTTGAATTGCTATTATTGTCGAGAGTTTTAAATCATTATGTACAGTTCCTTTTTCTAATGCAATATTTTTAATATATATATTAACTTGTCTTCTAAAACATCATTTAATATCCAAGTATGAATATCATCCGAACTACTTTTATTTTTCAAACTATGACCTATATTATACAATTCTTCTCTACTTATTAATCTAAAAGATTTAAGACAGTAGTTACTGCGCATCATATAACTTTTATCAAAATCATTATTTATCAAAGGTATATCTTGTACTATTTTTTTATGCTGTCAATATAATACTCAATAAAATGTTTAGTAATCTCACTTTTATCATATAATGTCTTATCCTTAACTAATAACTCCGCACAATTACATTTTTTATTATCATTTATAATAGTTTTTAAAGTTTTCCACATTAGTTTACTATTATGTCTACATAAATCAATATAAATAAAATAGTTTTTTTTTACATCCTATTTGCGATACTACATTTCTTAACTGTTTATAAGTGCTCCAATCTACTATTGCTTGAGTGAACATATTTTTTTTAAGCGGTATCCCTTTGCTTTATAACACGTAAAATATCATTTTTTGGCATATATTTATCAATTATATCTATAAAGTTATTATAAAATATATCGTATTTTATATTTAAATAATATACTCCGTAATTAAAAACCATATCTGTTTTAAATTCATTATATTTGTGTAATATCCTTCTTCACTTCCTTTTATTGTTGACACAATCAGTTTTAATGCCTATTTTAAGTATTAAATGATATGTTATTATTAGATAACTCAGAACTGTGCATGTAATATCATAAGAATTGTTTACAAAAATGAGATCATTGATAGATTTTCTGTTATAACTAAAATAAGTATAATCATTTACAATTTGTTTGAAGCCTTAATTAGACTATTTGTCAATTTTTTTTTCACATGTAATGTTTCCATCTACCCAATTTATATTAAAATCACCCAATACCATGATTGCATTAGTGTTAGTTTCACAACATAAATTTTCCATATATGAATTTTTAAATTCTAAAAACTCTGAATGCTATCTATTAGGCGAATGTTAAGTACAAATTAGAACAAATTTGTATTTTTCTAAAAGAACATCCAATGAAAGTATCCAATAATTCATAGGGACTGAGAATTTTTGCCTTAATTTAAATTTTACATTTAACTTCAAGTAACACGCAACCCTTTGCGTATATCTAGTTTCTGGATCTAACCTAACAATAATTCTTTATTTTAATCTCACTGTCTTTGATATCACGTGTCAGTCTTGTTTCTGTTACATTTATTAACAGTTCTTCTTCATTTATGGAGTCACTTATTTCGTCTATATTACTCGTATATACCAAACTTCTTGAGTTAATACAAAATATTTTCTTTTCTTGCTGCTGTACTTGCTATTTATCTTTTGGTGTGTTTAAATACAGTCTATTAGTAAATCCTTTCACCTTTATCATGTATAATGGACAGTCCATTGCAAATGCCGCATGATTTGTTTTCAATTTTAAGTTGAACTTTTCATTTGCTTCGACACAATTAATAAACACTACATGTATCGGCATGACTTTTGTTACAGCATTGGCAACAAAGTTCAGCATTTCGTATTATCTACTGCAGCAGTTTTTCCCTCTTTCGGTTTGATGATAATTGTTTGATCTTCTGCTTCTGTACAGTTTCTGCATAATTTAGTTTTTGTTAATTACCTTCATTCTTATGTAGTGCTATATCATCTCCCGTCACATCCAATAATGTTATTTCCATCAAAATATACTTTGTACCTAAGACTTGTGTTCGTATTTTCGATGGACATAGTGTATATATATATATATATATATATATATATATATATATATATATATATATTCTGGTGAATCGAGTACAAACATTTTTCTTAGTTCCGTACAGATATTCAAAAATAGACGTTTTTTTCACTAAAACCTTTCTTTCTTCTAATTTCGCGTACAGCTCTTTAAAGTAGTGACAAAACAGTTTCCTTTTCTGAAAGAACCGTCCAATTTTGTTGAAAAGTCACCGAATTATGAGACAACAACTTCCAAATGCATATGCAACTTTAAACACGCATAACTATATGCCTAATTATAGTAGGAACCTCGTTCTTTACGTAATTTGCAGGGAATTGAATAAACTTTATCGCTCTGATGGTGAATCAAGCCAAACCAAAATTCTTAGCTCCGTACAAATCGTCAAAGTTGGACGTTTTTTTCATCAAAAACATTTTTTTCTTCTAAGGGGTTGAAGGGGAGATGACAGAATTAACCATAATATCGCATATATACTCTAAAAGTAGACACTTTAAACTTTTTTGTGCTTAAAAATTCATTAAAATTAGTTAAAAATTAGTCCCGTTATGATTGTTTGAAAACTGTGAAAATTTCATTAATTTAAAATGTTTCTTTTTTCTCACCAGTACATATATATATATATATATATAATAATAATAATAATAATAATAATAATACAGTTTATTTGCAGTCAAGCTAAGCTTATACAAAAGAAGTTGGTACAAAAAAATATATAGAAATTTACACATTGAAAATAAAATTTCGAATTTTGAATGATACATGTATAAAATTATATATGTCATAGGCCTTTTGTACAGTGATATTTGACAATAGAGTTGAATAATACATTTCGGGACAGCTGCTCTTGATATGTTTTGATACATGTTGTTGGCGGAGAGCTAGGAATAGCGGGCAGCGAAATATAAAATGTTCTATATCGTCATCTTCATACAGATTACAGAGCGTGCACAGTTCGTTTGCCTGAAACTTGTGACAAAAGTTGTCAAGATATATTTTTGGGTATCTTGTGGAAATAGATCGGAGTTGGATTAATAGTCTGAGGAATTTGAAAGGGATTTTTAGGGTGAGGTAGTTTTGGGTATAAGTGAGAAGTTTATATTGATTGTTATAACTGGATGATATTATTCTCTGAGTGTCGATTTCTTGAAGAAATTCTCTGTAGGCTGTTAAAATATTATTCTTCTCTGCCTTTAAAGTTATAGCGTTTTGTTCATTCCAAATCCAGGTAAAGTTAATTCTTTCGAGCATTATTTTTAGTGAATTTATCCAATTATATTTAATTTGCTTTTCAGGTGCTAATCTAAGGTTTGTACTTAATGATAGAAGTAAATTATAACTACTTTTTATATATCTTTTTTCTGAGGCCAATAATAATTTATACCACCAATTGAGCATTTTTTCTAAAACGAACACTTCTAATTTTTGTTGACCTAGTTCTCTACGTAGTATGTAGTGCGGCGTAGTGATTTGTAGATGGTATATAGTTTTGAAGAAATTAGCTTGGGCTCTTTCAAGTTTCTCGAGCTCATTGACGGCCCATATTTCCGCAGCATATAGTGCTGTTGGCAAAAGAGTTGAATGGTACAATTTGAGATTGGTTTCCCAGCAATGTAGATTTGCTTTAGAGAGTGTCGACTTAATAACTCCTGTAACTTTGTTCGCTTTGCTAATAAATTCATCAGCTGCTAAGTTATAAAGCCCGGAACTTGTGAATTTAACTCCTAAGAAGGTGTATGTTTTCGTTATTTTAATTTCGTTGCCTTGACAAATATATTTTTGATGTTGTTTTGGTGGTCTACCAACATGAAAATGTATGATTTGTGTTTTGTTTGAGTTCACAGTTAATGATAAGGAATTGCAGTATTGCTCAAGGGCTCTTAACTTACGTTGCACATCCACCTGTGACTTGGCTAAAATAACAATATCGTCTGCGTACTGCAGAGTTAGAATATCTGTTAAGTTGTTGATAAATATTCCGTCGAGTTGTTGAGCTCTAAAGTAGTCCTCCAGATCTGAAATATACAATGCGAATAGCAGAGGGCTAGTGCATTCGCCCTGTAACACGCCCTTGTTAACTGGTATGGGATTGGTGAGATCGTTGCTGACGTTTATCTGTAATGAAGCTTCTTCATATATATTTTTAATTAAGCGTACAATTTTTCCACTGATTCCAATATTAAATATTTTATTGTATAGAATATTATGTTGCACTGTATCAAAGGCTTTTCGGAGGTCGACAAAAATAGCGTAGGTACCTTCTTTATTTGTCATCATGCGAGATTTGACTATAGTATCAAGCGTAAATATATTATCAATACAAGATCTGTGTTTCCTGAATCCAGCTTGAGCTTCAGGTAATATGTCAAAACTTTCCACCCAAGTTTGAAGCCGATTGTTTATTATAAATGTTAATAGCTTTGTTAAAGAA